>CADDXX010000254.1:912219-932823 GCA_902810485.1 Alauda arvensis | reverse complement strand
ATGCAGCACATTGACAGCACACTCTRCACACACTGTCACTTGTTCTCAGCCATTCAGTGCCACAGCAGTCACCTACCATGGGGTGCCTGGAATAGGGGTGGTGGCCACTGGCTTGGCCTTCTGAGCTGCCTTCTCTTCCTCTGTCATTTCCTCCTCTTTTGGCTCCTCAAGGGAAAAACAAGTTTGAGGATCAGGCAATGACAGCTGGCTGATCATTTATTACACAGTAACCAACTTGTTTTACTGAAGCCATGCTGACAGGTAGCTTACAATGACACCTTATCTGTGCCTAGAACAGAAGCACTGGAATTGCAACAGCAGCTGCTACTSCAAAATCTCAATTCCAAAACCTCTGAGCATTTAATTAACTTTGGAATGTGATAAAACCTTACTTAAATACCTTCCTAGATCTGCCTGAACCCTGGAAATCCAGGAGGGCCTGGATACAGGTGTAAGGGTGTATTTTCTGACACAGGAATTTTTATTTATTATTAAAATTAGTTTATTTGATAATGAGACACACAGTATAAATCAGTAAAAACCTGAAATAACCTCTGTAGCAGAAATCAGCAAACTGGTAACTATGTCAGAAATAAACAGGGTGGAGTGGCAGCAAAACCCAGTTCTGTGTTTGCCTATTAAACCACACTGAAGCTCACAGAAATCAGGATAAAAGCTTTAACTTCTATTTAAACACCCCTTAGCATCCTCAAAAACTCTGCTGCTCAGCATAGCAAAATGCCTCCAAAAGGAAAAGCTACTTTTGTTTCTGAAAACACTACAGCCCCTTTCCAGGACGTGTTCCCAACAGCCTGAACTTGGCAGTTACAGCACAGGGGCAATGTCTGAGCTTTGTGTCAAACTGTTCAAAATAATGAGGCAAAGAAATAGAGAAAAAACTATKAAATGTTTCAAACATTCAGGACAARTTGCATTTCCTGAGTACCATAAAATCAGTGAGAGAACACCACATCTGTGTAAAAAGCTATCCTCTGTCCCATGCTCTGACTAACTTCTTAACTGACATATTTTGTAAGCTTCCTTTGAATGTTCTTTCATCCTAATGTAAAACAATTAATGAAAGAAAGATCTGAGTCCAAGAAGGGATGTTTTCAAATGCCTTCAGGAATTTAAGAACTTGAATTAGCAACCATGGCTCCTGCCAACCTGCCTGGGCTAAGATGCAGCCACAGCTGAGGGATGTGAGACTTCACACTGGCTTTTGGGTTCAAGGTCTTTTACCTCCTTTATGAGTTCTTTTATAGGCTCTTCTTTAGACTCTTCTTCTTCTGTCTCCATTGGTAAAGGCTCCTCTGAGGGTTCTTTAATTGGCTCTTTGACCTTCTCTTCCATTTTTTCTAAAGAAACATAACAGTCTTTTTGAATATTATTAAGAAACCACCATAGAACTATCACAAATTCCTTTTTATTGGTATAATTTTCCAAACACAACACCAACCCAAAGCTTCTTTTCAATACATTGTCACCACTTTCTGTCTCTCTTGGGCTTTACAGTATCTGCTTATAAAGTTGCAGTTATCTCGTGTGCCAAGATCTACTTGGTACTGGAAAATGAAGTATTGTGAGGCAGCTATTATACTAAAATCTATTTGTACAYTTAGCTTTTCAAGATCTGAAGTTCAGCACAATGATATTCATTTTTTCCTGGTCTACAGCCCTTAGTATGACTGACTTTTCCCCTCAATTCCCCTCACTTTGTGTCTGCAACTGGAACCTTCTCCAGCCTGTGTGCARGGGAGGTCCTCACGTCCTGCTGGCATTGGAACATGCAGCAGCCCTAGGCACAGGGTTTGGAAGCAACTCTGGAACCAAACACTCTTAAAGTACAGTGGGAAACACACTGCAGCTTTCAGGCTGATGTGGAACCGCATAATCAGAACTCCAGAGTATTCCTGATGGAGCTATGGGAACAGAAATACTGCTGCTCTCACTTCCAAGCAGCACCACTGCCGGTCTGAGCCATGTACTCAAAAAAACCCAAACCACCCCAGAGTACCTTTCTCCTTCAGCTCTTGGGGCTTCTCCCACGTGGACTCCAGGGTCCTGTTGTTGTAGTAGTAGGTCTTGCCATCAGCAGTTTTGTACTCTGTCCACTCGGAGACGGCGGCCAGCGAAGCCGGGGAGGCGGCGATGGCCACCTGGGGGTGCAGCATGGGCACCATGGGCGGGGCCATGCCCGGCAGCACTCCTGCCACAGACACGGGGCAGTCAGTGACCCTGCAGGGCCCGGGGCACAGCCAGCACGCTGCTGCTCCCCCACACACCGCCCACCCACGGGGTACACTGSATTTGGAAAGCAGGGCACCGACACCGAGCTTCCTTCCTGTGCTCTGCAGCCAGGAAYGCCCATTCCCAGGCAAACTGGGGTTTAATTAATTTGTGTAATTCTGCAAAGCACGAAGCTTGTTAGCTTTTAGGCGTTTATTCTACTGTTTTAAAATTAGGTTATCTGTTTATTAGAAAAGTCTTTATCAGATGCCTGCAGCAAATAATTGGGGYTAAGTCCACTCCACTGCTTAATTATGCTGTCATTGTACAGATATTCCTGTTGCTCTTAAAAAAGGCAAGAGTGGATTGAATTTGAGTCATAGAAGAYAGAACAAAACTCTGATAAATCTTAAATACTGGCATTAATTCAGAGCCTTGGATAAAACCTGATGAGAATGAAACAGYATCAGATTGCTGGGTTTGTTTAGTACTGCAAACTGATTGGAAAAAAACCCCATTTTATTGAAATCCTAAAGCAAAATGGCAAGTAAATATCCAAAGATAAGAAAGCCAGAATGCTGCAGTATCCTATAATCTCTCCACTCATCCCAACAAACTGAGTACAACAAACAGATTTGGAATGACAAGTTCTAGCACAASCAATTGGATAGGATTGGAACTTCAAGATCATAAATTTGAGCCTTTAACATTGAAAAAGTCTGGTTTTAAATAAGTGAAATCACACATTACACATTGCCATAACGTGTTCTGAGTGAGTGACCGTTTGTAAATCCACAGCTGAGAGATGGAAGTTCACACTCAGACACACAGACACGCACACAACATGCCAGCACAGCCAGCCACTGCACAGGTGGAGCAGCAAAACAAAAACCCACACAAGAAACTAGAACTAAGTATGGGCATGAGAGTCACAGTCATTACAGAACTCAATGGTTACAGAAAATTGAACAGGAGTTTGGGTACAGAATAGGCTGACACTAACAGTTAYCTGGGGAACTTATCTCCTGACCAAATATGATACTTCATTTATACTGGCTTTGAAAAGAAAGTATATGTAATCATTCCAGTGGGGAAGCAAATAAAGAAATAAAAGAAACAACCACATTCACTACCATGCCAACTTACAGACAAAACGAACTAGGATGGGTTTGGAAATTACCGGTCTTGGTGGTAGCGACTGTCTTTACATACGGGCAGCTGACTATTTGCATCATTGCTACACCTGCAAAACGGATAGGAAGCATGTTGGAAAGCTGCCAGGGATGTCAGCTACCACGGCCTGCTAGGACTTCCTGCCACTATTTGGAATGCCATTTGCAGCTGGCAGAGAAGAAGCCTTCCAGCAAGAAAATGTGAATTACTTTTGCTCCGACGTTTTATGCCAGATCAAATATAAAACTAATTTTAAGCTGCAGCCAACAGTCTCTGCCTATGTTAAACCAGCTGCTYAGCAAGTCACTGGGATGTCATTAAAAAGAAAAAAATGTATTACAGTGAAGACTCAGGGGTTTAAGTTCATCCAAGGGGGAATGCAGCTGCCCTTGTAGGGCAGCACCACAGGAAAATATCCCACTACTGGGGCTGCCTGCACAGGGAGCCTCTGCTGGGACAGACCTGTGTGGAGCAGCAGCACAATGAAACTCCTGGGYCTGAAGTTCCCAGTCTGCTGCTGCAGTTAGAGAGCAGAGKAAGGGCAGAGAGACAGGTCTGAACTAGTCAGAGCAGCGAGGCAAGGCAGGGTGGACAGCCAAGGGCAGCCCAGAGGGAAAGCTGAGGGCAGGGGGGCACTACAGCAGGGCTGGACGTGGAAGAAAGGGGTAAAAGAACTCAAAGCAACGAAGCTGCAGACAGAGGTACACAAAGCTGCACTAGGTCAGGGGCATTTTCATTGTTTTTCATTCTCAAGAATGGCATGAGCTGAAAATGCTTTAAAAGCCAAAAGTTGCCCTGAAAGAGTGGCACCATGCACTGCTCTCAGCTCAGCAAGAAATGATACAAAAGGCACAAAAAGGAGAGCATCATCCTCTTTGATCAGATCAAAATCAGTGGGAAATCAGACAAGGCTGAGGGGAATGCATTYCCAAAACCTCCATTTTGGGTATAGAAGGCAACTGTAGAAGTGCTCTCTGGCTGGTCCAGTCTGGATACTCAAAAACTGAAACACTTCCCTTCAAAAGATCAAATTCATCATGTGAGGTGGGAAATGCTCCAGTGGAAAGTGAAATTAAACCCCTGTTTAAAATCAAAGTAGTTTCTGGATTTGGTCATCAGAGATCTAGTATGCAAAGCACACATAAATATTGCCAATTTACTTGAAGATAAATTTGTGAGAAGACAGAATTTTAATGTTTTCTAAAAATAATTTCAATGAGAGAATTGCAACTAGTTTTATTTTGAAAAGTATTGAATTGAGACATAAAAACATTGACTCAAACAGCACTGACTGAAGTGTTTGTCTAAACTGGAAGGGTGGTCATGTTATGTGCTCGACAATGGATCTGGAAATTCGTTTTGCTGAGGAAGTTACAGCATGTCTCCAGGTGAGTCAGGACAAGTAACACTGTCTGGGCACTGCTGGAGTTAGGGATGCTGCAGCACAGATTAGACTGAGCAAACACCCAAGCTGTTTCTGCTGCCAAGGTCATTCCCAAACATAAAACTGACTTCAAACATAGGAATTGAGAGAAAGCAGACTTACTTTTTAAGAACTGAGATTATGAGATATCACTATMGAACTCTTCCCTTACTCCTTCTTACTACAGTTCAACACAGAGATTAACTTTGAAATCACTTGACAGTGGTATTGTCCAGCTYTGTCCCTGTAACYTCACATCCTGTGGCTGGTGCTGAAAGCCCCAAACACCTACAGACTAACCTCCACAAGGCCTTCTGACTTCACCTGATACTGCCTTGAAGTAGTTTGACTTCTCTTCTGTTTCTTGTTATTGTAAAATATTTTACAGTTTTCCTTTTCTTTTACAGTGTTTGGAAACCATCAGAACCAACTCTAGTGARAATGAGCTGAAGAAGCTGACAGATTTCATTCTGTAGCTAAGCAAACTGACAAAGCARCCCCACTGGAGGAGGCAGCCCTTTGCTGCCAGGTGCCCTCCCTAYGTGCTGTGGGTTCCACCTGCAGCCAGCCCACAGGGAGAACTGGGCACAGCCAACACTTCTTAACAAGGAAGTTCTGAAAAAAAYCATTTTCAAAAATGAGTTTCAGGAGATTGATGTTCCTACTCTGTCTTTGCTCCTGTACTGCATTACTCCCAAAATGTTTGGATTGAGAGCTCACAGTAAAGCCTAAGATGGGCACAGACCCAGAATCTCCATTTCCACTGGCACTCTCCTCCACTCTACTCCACTGTGAGCACCCCACCTCACCCAAGAGCTCACACTTGTGTACATTATATCCCTCAGTGTGCAAGGAGCCTTCATTCCATGCTGGCCCCTTGCTGGCAAGGTTAGAAATAGCAGTTGAGAGCATTCAGCCCATCACCTTTAAGGCTCAACTGTTTTTATTATTCTTCCAAACCTCACCAATAAACAGACTTCTTTCTCCTACCCTTCATTCATTTGTTGTTCAGCCTGGAATATCATGCTCAGAACAGTATTTGTTTCCTGGTTTAAACCAGTGAGTRCTACACTGGGATTTCCTTGTCAGGCCAATGCAGATTAAAGTAGCTTTGCCCAGTTATTTTAGAAGACTGTTCTAAAAGCAGAGGCAGCTAAAAGCTGGTGCTCTCTTCTAGTCTGCACTTGAACTGCTTTCAGGCTTTCTTCTCTTATCAAAGGAGTRTTCTGAAGGGTTCCTTTTCATCCACCCAGTTCAGTGGGGAGGGGAAGGSCTCCCTCCACATCCCCTGGGTGCCTGCATCAGCAGGACAGCAGGGAAGTCACCTCACTCAGCTTGTACCAAGAGTCAGAAACACTAAGATGCTGCTCAGAGCTGGTTCTTTGTCTTTTTAAATCTGAAACTAACTTGGATCCAATACAACTGCAGTCTCCAACCTCCCMCTGCAACACCAAACCATCAGTTCCTGGTGTATGTTTAGTGGCACTGGGACACATCAATTCTGTACCAGAACAGGAACTCAGTGGTCTCCATGCAAATGAAACGTGGTGTGTAAGTGCTGAGTGTCACCAGTGATCTCCTGGAGGCCTCTGCAACAACTACAGACAGCAAGTCCAACACTGGCAGCCTAAAATTCCTTCCTTAGGTATTGAAATATTTCATCAAAATTTAAGAAACTGTGATATATCCAGAAGAAGTGTGCTGCCATCTAAGATTCCTTCTCTATGTTCTTTAAACCTAAAGCTTGTGAATAACAACACCCTGGCACCCTGAATGCCTCATTATGGTCCTCAGGTCACACCTCAACACTCAGCATCCTACCCAGCCTATGGGAGCTGGGAACTCCTGATCTCACTGGGGTCATGATTTCCATGGGAATTCTTCCTGCTCATCCATGTGCTAGTGAATATTTATGCACAAGACTTAAGGTCTAAATCAAGTAAGTAAAAAAAAATTAAAGCAATACTGCAATCAGTAAACATAGTGCTCAATATTCTCAGGTAAACAGTACATGTTTAAATGCAGCTGTTTTCTGCCAAGTATAGCAAAGAACCAGAAGTCCAAAAAATATATGTTCTTTGTTAATTAAAAAGTCTGTCTGCTAACCCTGAATTCTTTCAGAGATACTCTGAGGAGAGGATCCAGGCAAGTTCTGTACACAGTGGACACATGAGTGCAAACAACTGACAACATGGACATGTAGCAGACAAGACAATTACAGTTTGCCAATTTACCTGGAAGTGGAATAGGCATGCCAGGAAGGGGGACACGAAATGGAGGTACCATTACTGGTGGAAAAGCAGGAATTGCTGCAGTTGGTTGAGGTACTGCATGAGGAACTGCAGGAGGCAATGTCTGTGGGACTGGCTGGGGTACAGTCTGCACAGGTGTAGCAGAAGGAGCAGAGGTTGAAACACTGACTGATGGTGTGGCAACTGAAACACCCGAACTCGGGGTCTGGTCTTGTGTGGTAGGTGCTGATAAAAAAACACAAAGAACACCTTGTATCTTAGACACTGCAATAAACTGCTGCAAACATTCTGCTCTGTTTCCCRTGCCTAGCAGGTGTGCTCAGATAGAACCAGCAGGAAGACACTCCYGCACAAAAATACTCTGCCTTCTCTGGAACATTAAATATTCACACAGAAAGCCAATTTCCAATTCCAATCTGTCCCATTCTTTACACCTAAGACATCTCTACAGCAGTAGCAGGGCTGTATCAAAGGACAAACACAGGCTGAAATGAGGTTCTGTTCTGTTCAGAGAAACAGAAAGGGAACAACATTACAGCAAGTTTCCAATGGCAACAGCCTGTCCCTGTGTCACAGGAACACAGCTTCTGCTTTTAACAGCAGCATGACAGCAGCCTGCCTTCAGGTATGCTGGGCTGCACCCCAGAACAGGAAAATGTCAATAAAAAYGCCTAAATAAGCAAGGAAAAGGAAAATACTTTTCTTCAAGAGCTGCAAGAACTTTCTTRGTCTTCCATGCCTCCCAGCAGGAAAACACAACTGGAATTCAGTTCTATAATCCTTGCAGCATGACTGGTTTCAATTTCCAATTGTTTTAATTGGGAGCAAAGAGTCTCACAGCACAGGCCAATGGGAACTTGAGACAAGTCTGCTTAAACTTGTAAACTCACTCTGTAAGATTTGGTGCAGAGGAGAAGGGAAAAAGAATAAACAATAAAGAAACCACATCAATTTACAGTCATATTCTAATGGGCACACCGTGCATTTCCTGTTACTACCAGAAACATTCCAAACAACATACCACTATTAGCRTTTTTAAATAAAGATTTTTGATCTTTCCATAAGTGTTTCAGAAAGGGTGAAAGTTCTTAGCARTGCCTAACACTCAGGGAAACAGAGCAGACAGTCAGTATGTGATTTGTAAGACCTAAGTCAAATCAGTACAAGKCAAGAATGAAGCTCAGCCAGAAGTACCAGGGCTTTTTTACAGGCCAAGTCTAAGAGTTATAATAGTATTTTAAATGATAAAATTTCATCAGCTAGGCACAGACACCAACAGTAACAGTTCTTGAAAGCAAAGACAAAGTTTAGCAGATAGAACAGGTAAAAGTGGAACAGATTGTCAGCATTCAACATTAGGAAATTCAACTTCAGAGAAGGTGCATAAGGTGCTGCCCCCAAAGCAGCCTAGCTGTCCCCAGATCCTGGCTCAGCAGCTAACAGTTACCTCCCACCTCACTGGTTACTCAGCACAACAATCAGAGCAGCCCATGGCTCAACACAGTGAATTAACACCACACTGAGTTACCCTTCAAATTAAACAAAAGCCCTAAAATGCTTTGAGCAATGGAAGTTCTTTGCTGCTTTAATGACATGTCCTCTCTCCAGCCTTAATGAAAGCAGAATTGSACAGTTACCTGACTCCCTYTCACACACACATTGTGAAGGTCAGCTAAGCTTGACTTGTCTCACCTGTCACAGGATAAAGATGAACTCCAGAGAATGCAGCTCTACCCCCAGCAGGAGTTGGAACAGCTGCCCTGCTGCACACTCTGTGTCCTGGCTCAGTGCACACTGTGAGCCAGTGCAGCTGCAATGCCCAGTGTCCCAGTGCCAGCCTCCTGCTCAGCACCAGGGCTGTCTGTCTGTCTGTCTGTCTGTGGCCCAGCAGGCAGGACAGGATGCTCTCTGAGCTGCTCCTTCCCCTGCTTTGGGCATGGGGACTGACCTTGCTCCCTGCTTGCTGCTGACACACTGACAGCAAGCTGACCCCCAGCCCTGCACACACCTGCACATGCACTGAGGCACCTGGGCAGCACACAGTGCCAAAGCACACTGCAAACCACRCTGCTGTGTGCACAGCCATGCACTTATGTGCGTGCTGCATAAACTCAGTCCCCTCTCCTTAGCTGGAAAACGCCTACAAGCAAAGGCTCAGTCCATGGAAGCAGCAGTAATCTCCAGACTATCCTTCAAAGGTCATTAATGAACAAAAACAGCTCCAAGGACTTTCTTTTTCCTCTTTGTGGAACTCTAGAAAATAGGAACTGAGAAGGCTTAGGCAGAAGAATAATGCTAATAAAAGTAATACAACAAAGAAGCTCTACTGTATAATCAACCAATGCTCACAGACCAGCAGCTCTGAGACCTGRCCTACAGAAACAGATGCCATGGAGAAAATGAGGGAATTGCTACAGCTGAACTCCTACCTCGGATCAACGTTTCTTGTGAAACATTTTTAAAAACAATTTAGCTCTATCTACAGTCAAAAGGAAATAGATGTAATAGCTCTGAGATGATGTGATAACAGCAGAAGAAAAATATACAAAGACCTGAAGAATTCTTTGAGACTGGGGAGAAAAAAAGTTTGCATGCAAGGTTCTTCTGGACTAAACACTGTACTTTAAATTCACACTCCATGCAGAAACAACTTCATCCTGAATACCCAGGCTTTGCTGCAGCAATCCCCCATGCAGCACCCCCAGCATGGCGGGGCTGAGGCAGCCCCAGGTACTCACTGGAGTTGGTCTGGGACACGGAGGTGGCCGTGGTGGTGGTGGAGGTGGTGGAGGACTGCGTGCTGGAGGAGGTGGATGGAGAGGCTGCAGATGCAGGGCTGCTGGTGGTGGGGGTGGAGGCCCCCACGGCCTGTGCCTGTGCTGCCAGCATGGGGGTCAGCTCTGACTGCTGGATCACCTTGACCCCGTCCGGCTTGGTCCAGGCCGACTCCCGCGTGCGCGCGTTGTAGAAATACACCTGGGCAGAGAGCAGCCTGTCACAGCACTGCTCCCTGTGCAGAGCCTCCTGCAGGGCTCCCAGAGCCTGCCAGGGCTCAGCCCCAGCGCCCCCAGCTCACCTTGCCRTCGGGGGTTTTGTTCTCTACCCAGATCTCCTCGGCTGGGGGCATTGCGGGCGTCCCCGGCGCTGACACCGGCGGCATGCCTGGAGGGAACATCATACCAGGAGGTGGTGGCATGCTGCCCATGGGAGGAGGCATAAATGGTGGTCTCTAAAGGCATATAATAACAATAATGATGACAATGATAACAACAGTATCATTTCAAGCAGTTTTCCTTCCTTTCAAAACCAGCAGGCACTACACCAGCAGTAAGGACAGCTGTGCCAGGCTGGAAGCTTCTCTAACAATCCAGGGCTCCCAGCTCAGGGTGTGCAGYCAGGGTCCCAGCACCTCCTGAGCCCTGCTCCAAGCACAGCTCCCTCCAGTCTGAGCACCTTCAGCACCACATCTGCCTTTGCCCTGGAGCCTGGGCAGGGAGAGGAGCCCAGCCCTCAGCGTGGTCAGAGCAGAGTGCCAGCACAGCCTGAGACACCCAGGCACGGCTGCTGCTGCTGAGGAGCTGCAGAGCTCAGGCCCGGTGACAGCTGGGGGCAGCAGCACACCCTGCACGGAAACCAAACACAGGAGCCAGGGAGACACCCACTGCCAGGCCTGGGATCCAAAGGGACTCTGGCTGGTTCTTCCAACTGTCATTACCAACAGTGGATTGAATCCATTATTTACAGCACGTGGCACCATTCAGCTCCTCATCCTGCCCACAGAGAAATTAAATAACAGCACAAGGCAATTAAAACAATCCATTTCTCATTCACAAAGGTGCTGTCCCTTGCAAAGTGTTCAGGCCTCAGAAAAACAGAAAAAAGACCTTAAACCATCCATCAGTTTGGCAGTGGAGGAGCTGAGCAGAAGCTATATTTGCACACCACAAATACACGTATGTAACACCACACCTGAGCCCTGTGTTCTCCTCTGGCCTTGCTCTTTCCTTCCCCCACTTCAATGTCCATTCTCAAACTATTTCCACACAATCACAGAATCAATCACATTGGAAAAGTCCTYCCAGACCATCGAGTCCAAGCTGTACCCAACCCCTACCTTGTCATCCAGCCCAGAGCTCTGAGTGCCACGTCCTGCTGTTCCCTGGACAGCTCCAGGGATGGGCACTYCAGCACCMCCCTGAGCCTCCTTCTGTCCAGGCTGGGTCCCCCTAGATCCCTCAGCTACTCTCATCAGACTCRTGCTCCAGACTCTGCACCAGCTTTACTGCCCTTCTCTGGATATGCTCCAGCACCTCCTGAAAYTCAGTGGCCCAGGACCGGACACATCCACGTGTGAAAACAAACGAAAAATCCCTAAATCCYAATGAACCCAGGAGAATTCCTTACCTGTAGGTGTGGAGGCCCCATGGGCGGGGGGATCCCCCCCGGCGGCGGCATCGGGGGCATGCTGGGGTCAAAGGGGGGTCTGCCGAAGGGGGGCCGGGGGGGCGGAGGAGGGCCCCGCATCATCCCGAAGGGCGGGGGCGGCCGCAGGAGGGGCGGGGGGCCCCGCAGCACCGCGCTGGGCGGCGGCGCGGGGCCGCGGAACCGCAGCGCCTGCTGCTGAGCCATCCTGGGGAGAGAGAGAGGGACACAGGGGACACGGGTCACTGCCACTGGCTGCTGCGAGGGAGGAAAGGCAGCTGTGACAAGGGGACACGGGTCACTGCCACTGGCTGCTGGGAGCGAGGAAAGGCAGCTGTGACAAGGGGACACGGGTCACTGCCACTGGCTGCTGGGAGCGAGGAAAGGCAGCTGTGACAAGGGAACACGGGTCACTGCCACCGGCTGCTGGGAGGGTGCAAAGGCAGCTGTGACAAGGACCGGGAAAAAGCCCAATAACCCAACCGACGGGGTGTGCAAAACGTGTCACGTTTGAGTAGGTAAAGTCAAGTGTGCAACTGCTTCAAGATGTTTTTCTGCTTCACAATTCAAAGTTATTAGTCCCGAACGGTGAATTCACTTTATGAAAATGAATAACCAGAGTTGGGATGGGGCACGCAGCCACTGGGAAGCACATCCTTCCTTCTGTGCCAGAGCTCGCCGAGCCTGACGCGGAGCTGTGGCTGTGCCTGGGGCCGGGCCGAGCCTCGCAGGGCCGTGCCCRGGGTGCCGGTCCCGGAGCTCGGTGTCCCCGCGCTGAGGCACCCGGCCCTGCGCACGGGCGGAAGGCAAACCTGGGCCTGCAGGGCGAGCGGGAGCTCCCGTGCGGCCCCGGGGGCACGGCTTCACCCGCCGTGAGGGCAGCGCGATACAGTGCTCGCGTGAGGACTCAGACCCGAAAAAACCGAAGCTTATGAGACGGTGAGGGACGACACGGTCTATCCGCGCCCCGAGGGGTCGCCGCGGCACCCGGCCCCGCGCCCGGGAGCGGCCCCGGCCCGGTGAGCGGGAACAGGGCCCGTCCGGCCGCACGCGGGGCCGGGAATGGAGGCGGGAGAGCTCCCGGCCCGCCCCGCGCGGCCCCGCCCCAGCTCCCCCGGCAGACCGGCCGCGGTCCGGCCCCGGCCCGGCCCCGGCCCGCCGTACCGGAGGTCGGTGCCGAAGCGCTCGCCCGCCGCCGCCGCCTCCCCGTCGCCGCCGCCGCCCCGCTCCGCCATGGCCGCCACCGTCGCGCGCACCCGCCCCGCCCCGCGCGGGCCCCGCCGCGTCCCATTGGCCCACGCACCCGCCCGTCAGCGCGCGCGGGGCCGAGCCCGCTCCGCCATTGGCCGCCGCGCCCGCCGGCTTTGAATGGGGGGAGCCGGGCGCGCCGCGATTGGCTGCGCGCGGGCGGCCCGCGCCGCTCTCTCCCGGCGTCACGTGAGGCGCGACCCGGGGACGGAACCGGAAGTGTCTCACGCCGTAGAGGGAAGGGGAGGGGCAGCATCCAATCAGCGGTCGGAACGGCGTGAGCCAATCAGCGCCCGCGGCAGCCGGCGCGCGCGCGCGCGCCCCCCCGACACCAAATACGGAATGTCCCGCCCCGTGACGTCACGGAGCTGGCCCCGAGCGGGGAGCGCCGGCGGCCACGAGGGGGCGCTGTGCGTGCGGGGATTCCGGGGGAGCGGGAGAACCGGGGGTGCGGGGATTCCCGGGGATCCGGGGCCACGGGGATCCTGGAGGTCCGGGGCCRCGGGGGAGGCACCGCCGGCTGAGCCCGCCCTGTCCCGGGTGCCTGTGACCGACACCCTGTCACGGGCAGTGCAGCTCCTCCCGGGGACTCCTGGGGACAGCCCCGGGGTTCGGGTGAACGCTCGGTGAGCGCTGCCAGCACCGGCAGCGGGTGGCACAKCAATGGGACACTGCCGGGCTGCTGCAGCGCTCCCTGCCGAGGAACAGCCCCGCGGCCGGGAGCAGGGACGTGTTCCCGGGACACAGCCCTGTGCTGGGRGGACGCCAGAGCCTCGCTGGGGTCGGGCCTTTCCATCGCTAACTGTGATCCCACATCTCCCGTTCCTCTCCTGCTCGCAATAAAATAATCTGTCTTTCCTGGATAATGACAAGGAATTGCTAGGGGGCCTGTTGGCCGTGCTGAGCCACTGASACTTTTACACACTTGGAGTTTGCTGCTCGGGGGTCTTTATTCATGTGTTTTGCTTGAAGTTGCTGCCACAGTGAGGATCTGGGGCAGGTCAGGGGGGACTCCCCGGGAGCCGGCGTGTCCTGTGTGTCCTGTCCCATGTCTGGGGCTCCCCGGGAGCCGGTGTGTCCTGTGTGTCCTGTCCCATGCCTGGGACTCCCCGGGAGCCGGTGTGTCCTGCTCCATCCCAGTGTGTCCTGCTCCATCCCGGCGTGTCCTGCTCCATCCCGGCGTGTCCCGCTCCGTGTCCGGGCTGGAAGCAGCAGCTCAGGGCTCTCCCTGCCCTGTGCCCGCCCTGCCCGCGGGCTGAGCGTTGCGGTGCCTGCTCCAGGGCCGGGAGATGGGGCCGGSTGTCCCTCCCGCCCCGTCCCCACCGCATCCCCCTCACCAGCATTTCCCGACGGCTGAGACTRAAACCGGCTTTGCCCACGAGTGCTCAAACCTCCACACGCAGAGGGGCTGCCTGTCTTCCACGCGTCTTTCATCTCCTTTTTATCTCCCCGTTCCAGGGCTGTCTCCATGTTTTATTGATGTCAAGCAGGCAGGAGCAGCTGCGGGGCCCTCTCGCAGGTTCGGGGGGGCTGGCGCCTCTGYCGCACCCCAGCCCCCTCACCTTGGTGTGCTCAAAACATTCCAGCCGGGAATTCTCAGGCTGCATCTCCTCCAGGTGCAGTTGGTTAGTGGTGAGCTGCGAAACACGAATCATTTTGGCCAATCTGCTGGCAGCTGCCTGTGCTGCGGGACGTGGCTCTTGGCAACAGCGCCATTTACTGTGATCGATGGGCAGTTCCCTGGATATCACTGAAACGGAGAGTTCCAATGGCTCCATTTGCTGTTTGCTGGAGCCCCTGCCAGGTCCCAGCGGGCTCTGAGGTGCAGTGCGAGGGCAGTGACCCGCAGCTCCTGTGAACCCCTCCGGAGCCGTGGCGCTGCCCCCGGAGCTGGGAGGGCCAGGGCACATCTCTCTGGGAATCCCAAACCCCCACCCACCGCAGAGCTGGCGGCTCTGCTGATGGAATTCTGCAAATGGAATGGCTGTGGGTGCGCTGGGTGTCCAGGCAGTTTTCCAGAGGGGTCTGCAGCTGGGAGCCCCTGGTTCCCCTGTCCCTCCTGCCAATCCCCATGACGTTCCATGGCTGGGAAGCTGCTGCTGCTGTGCCAGACACCAGCACAGAGCTGCGGTGCTGCTGTCACTGCTGCTGCTCCAGAAAAGATTCCCAGGGAGGTTTTAAACTGGGAACCTTTTCAAATATTTGGATCTCTGTAGTTTTTAAAAAGCTGTTTGTGACAGTCTGATTTCTCTGCCAGGCATATGGGAAGGAGCCCTGAAACCCCACAGTGTGCATGTTCCCTCTCTAAGCTGCCCCGGTTCTTGCGTTTTCTTGGTCTAAGGTGAGTGGCCTTCTTCATCTCCATGCAGCTCCGTGCCATGAGCTGATTTCAGCTCCAAGGTTCCCTCTGGCCCGGGGTGGCAGCTCCTGAGCTGCTGTGGGCTCTCTCTGCGGGGTCTGGCCCCTGCTGTGGAGCAGCCGTGGGGTTGTGTCATCTGGACACCCCCAAGACACCGACATCCTGCCATTCCTTTTGAATTCTTTCACATTTCAGGTTGAAGTGTGATGACAAATTAAGAATTTTGCCCTGGGCTGCCTGCAGGGCCTCGGGGCTGCTGCGGTGCCAGCATCTGCCGGGGAGAGCCCCGGATCCYGTGCTGGAGGCGGTGCGGGAGGCTCCTGCTGGCACCGAGGTGCTCCTGCGTTCACATGAAAACATCCTTTATTTTCTCTACACGTGGAGCCTGCAGATTCCCTCCTGCCGGGGGAAGGGTGCAGGCGCAGCCGTGGTGAGAGCAGCCGTGGTGAGAGCAGCCATGGTGAGAGCAGCCGTGGTGAGAGCAGCCATGGTGAGAGCAGCCGTGGTGAGAGCAGCCGTGGTGAGAGCAGCCGTGGTGAGAGCAGCCGTGGTGAGAGCAGCCGTGGTGAGAGCAGCCATGGTGAGAGCAGCCGTGGTGAGAGCAGCCGTGGTGAGAGCAGCCGATGGCAGCAGGCCCGGCAGGAGCCCGGGGTCACTCAGAGCGGGGTTTGCCCGAACGAGCTCGCTGGAGGCGGCGGCTGGAAAGAGCCCAGCAGAGCCCAGCCCGGCTGCSTGCAGCGCCTCGGCTCTTGCGGCTCCTTGGCCGGCAGGGACGGTGCCACTGGCCCTGCTGGTCCTTCCGAGAGCATCGGAGCCCTGTGACTGCATCAGCCACCGCGGAGCCGGGAGCAGCCGTGGCCCTGGCTCGGCCACACCTTGAAATTCTGGGAGCATCCCGGGAAAGTTCTCCTGTCTGAAGGCAGCCACAGAGCTGACACTAATCGGAAAAGACCACTAAAAAGCTGTGTGATAGTCTGCTCTGTTCCCGGTCCCTCTCTCCCTCTGTTGCTGCTGGCATTTTATGAAATATTGATGTGCCGAGGTGCTGCCGCTCTCCCGTTTCCTCCGCGCCGCTGCCGCGGCCCCGCACGGGCCCGGGGAGGGGAGATGGGACTGGGTGTGGGGCTGGGTATGGGACTGGGTATGGGGCTGGGTATGGGGCTGGCTGCGGGGCTGGCTGCGGGGCTGGCTGCAGGACGGGCTGCGGGACGGGCTCAGAGCCGGGCGGAGCCGAGCTGCTCCGGTGCCGCGGCTGGGCGCAGACCGGGGCTCTCGGCCGGAGCCGGTGGGGCTTCCCACGGGCTTGGGGATGCCGTGTTCGCTCCCCTCCTCATACGAGGCTCGTCTCCAGCACGATTCCTGGTCCCCCCGAGTGCCCTACTCCGGGCTGCCGGAGCTCCGTCCCTCGGGGCTGGTGGCGCACACGGTCCGGACAGAGAGTGACCGGCACAGAGAGTGACCGGCACAGAGAGTGACCGGCACAGAGAGTGACCGGCACAGAGAATGACCGGGCCGGAGACTGACCAGCACAGAGAGTGACCAGCACAGAGAGTGACCGGCACAGAGAGTGACCGGCGCAGAGAGTGACCGGCGCAGACACTGACCGGCACAGAGAATGACCGGCACAGAGAGTGACCGGCACAGACACTGACCGGCACAGCGGCTGACACTGTCGGGCACAGCTGCTGATCGGCACAGAGCCGCCCCAAGCGGCCCCACAGCGGCGTTCCCCGAGAGCAGGGCAGGGGCGGCGGTCGGGAGCGGCTGCAGGATCAGCCGAGGGGACAGCGGCAGGGCCAGCAGAGGGGACAGTGGCAGGGTCAGCCGAGGGGACAGCGGCAGGATCAGCCGAGGGGACAGCGGCAGGGCCAGCAGAGGGGACAGCGGTAGGGCCAGCCGAGGGGACAGCGGCAGGGCCAGCCGAGGGGACAGCGGCAGGCTCCGTGTCCCCCCACCGCGGGACACGCGGCTGGCTCTGTGCTGGCGCTGTGCAGGGACAAGAGATCATCCTCGGAGCACTGCAAATGCTCCTCGTTCCCCGAGAGACCGGCAGTGCTCCGGCGCTGGGGTGAATATTTCATGAGGGTTCAGGGCAGGAGCTGGCTCTGCGGAGCTCTCCCGGGCTCGCTGCGGCACCGGGGGTGGGGATGGGGATGGGGATGGGGCTGCGGCGGGTGACGGATCCAGGGCCATTCCAGAGCTGCTCCAGCCCTGTCCTCCTTCGGCTCCCTGGGACTGGGGTGAGCTGGAGCCGCCCCCCTCCCCAGGCCTCAGCTCTGCTGCGCTGTCCTGTCTCGGGGATGGCATCGCTGTGAAATCCCAGGGCGCCTCCTCTCACGGCCCSTTCGCTCAGGTTCCCTCGGCGGGGGCTAATGTGTTTTCCGTGTTGAGGTGCCCGCACGTGGCGCCCGGCCTGACTGCAGCACTGGCGCTGCATGAGCGGCACACACGCCAGGGAAGGGACAGGGCTGCATGCGCCCCTGCCACGCCACTCCTCSTSTGCCTTTTGCCTGGGCTGACCCCAAATTTACAAYRKCTCMGTTTCCTCATTMAAGGAAGAAGCAAATGTCTTTACCCACCCAAGGTCTCTGACAAGGAAAACATTTGCTCTACCCRAAATATTTCAGGTTCCTTCATTGCCCCTCCCCTGACCCCAGCTAAAGAAAGTACTGAGAAAAAGCACAAAATCTCTCTTTGAAAAGCCCAACATTGAAAGGATTCTTAACATTTTCYCTAAATATTTCCTTATGTCCCTAGACAAGAGTTACTTTGGGTTTTGAGGAATTTCAGCCTGTGGCAGCACCAGAACTCGGCCAAACCCTCCCGCTGGTGCCCCCTTGGAGCCAGCCCCAGCTCCCTCCCAGGCCAAAATCCCACCTGAAATTCCTTTTCCAGCCGAGGGATCCTCCCCTTGCTGCCTGCCCAGAATCCCCATCCCGGAACCTCCTGCCCTGTCCTGTCCGAGGGGACCCGGAGCTCAGTCCTCAGCTGCAGCAGCAGTGCCTGCGTGTGCACCCACCCACACACGCACACGTATGTGCACACACACACGTATGTACACACACACACACACACACACACACACACACAAGCTCCTGAGCTCTCTCCCCTCTCTCCCCCCTCCTCCTCACACTTGCTTTTGTACCTCCAGGAGCTCCCCCGGCCCCCTCGTGTTATCAGATGTGCTGCTATTGATTTCCTCCCTGCATTTGTTTTCGTTATTCATTATTAATGGGATCATTTTTCCATCCTTTGTGCATGAAGGCAAATTTTGTGTAAAAATCAATTGAGTGAGCAGCGCCAATGGCTTGTTWGGTTTTCTGTGCTTTCATCTCCTGTGCACAGGTCCCGGGAGATGGAGAGCAGGATATTAAGGAACAAGCACGAAATGGGGAAAAATAATAAATCARTTGTTAGTGGTTCAGAAGCCATAGACAGGGATTTGCCTGCTGAGTCTCTCACACGTGTATGGGCATTTCCTGTTTCAGGTTTCCCTTTCCCCTTTATCTGGGTTGTCACTGAAAGGGAATTCCCTTTCTCAGCACATTTCACCTGCATTTTTCATTTTCCCTGTGGGAGAWTGTGCACGGGGTGTGTTTTGAAGAAGTGTCCCAGGGTGGGTCCCACTGACCTGCCCAGGACGAGGAGCCCCAGACCTCCAAGGAAGCTGAGTCCTGACCCCCAGACAGCTGCGGAGGCAGGAGGGGGTGGGCGGGAGGGGGCTGTGGTCTGGCGGCAGTTTCTCACAACCCCGGAATTCCAAAGGCTGGCTCCATCCTGCCTCCCATCTCCTGCTGKCCGCGTTCACCGGCTCCGGGGCACTGCTCCTGATTCTGACAGGGAAACGCGGGCAGCCTCTTTGTGCCTCTCCAGCGTTAAATACCGGCTCCGAACTGTTCCACTGAGGCCGAAGGAAGTTCACTCCCAGCTCCAGGAAGATGAGATGAGCTTCCTGTATCACAGAGGGTTTGCCCCCGAGCGCCAGAGCTTTGGGAGCCAAAGCCAGGCACAGACCAGGCACCAGTGATGGCCGAGAGCACCTACCTGGGCTGTGAAGCAAATCTGGAATGCAGCGATCAGTGCCGGGATGTGAAACCCTGGCAGAGCCCCCCGTGCAGATCCGGGAGGGAWGGAGGGAAGAGCTGAAAGGTCACGGGGCTCAAAGGTCTCTCTGGTGATGGTGTCGGRGGTGAGGAGGAGCTCACAGGAGCTGCTTTGCGGGACAGCGGCTGCGGSTTTGGGAGAGCTCGTTTAGGATTTGTTTTACACCTTTAAGGCACTCTGCGGAGCTGTGCAAAAGGGACAAACGCGGACACATCACAAACCCACAGAGCCAGGGAGCACCAGATGAACGGCGGCGATCCCTTTGCCATTGCAGGAGCGAGCCCGGCCCGTTCTCCTTTCTGGAGGTGTGTAGGGACAGGGGCGGGGGGGCCCTGAGGGGGTTCTGCAGCGCCGGCTGSAGCGGGGCTCGGCGAGGCTCAGGCCGGGTTTAACCGAGCCGGGGAGGACACGGATCCCGTCCGAGGGCAGCGCTAGCGGCTGTTTCTGCTGGAACACGAAAGGTGTGAGGCTGCGGAGCCCCGCACAGCCTGGGATCGGGGCTGGATCTGCATTCCCGTGCCGGGAAATGCTCCCGGATCCCGCCGCCCACCCCCGGCCCGGCCGGGGACAGCTCCCAGACACAGGGAGACGGGGGAAGAGATAAAAACACTTCTTACCTGTAAAAACACGGGCCCCGAGTCCGCAGCTGTGRGGGAAGATGCCGTCGGAGTTRCYTTCTTTATAGTGCGGAAGGCTATTRATATTGCCTCGTCCTTATTSTAAATTTTCAGAGCCCACAATCGAATGYAATGGCATAAGGGCATTTTTTGTTAAAGGACATTTGATTGGGGAAAAATCATTGARGGTGACTGGGAAAACGGGGTGCGAGGAAGCRTTACCCGAGAGGAAAAGGAGGATTCGTGAGATCGTTTCCTGACGGGGGAGGAGGATGAGACCCGGTTCTCAAGTTCGATGTTTGTCACTCATTGAAATGCTAAAGTGGAATATCCAGAGGAGGCTCACGCTTCGAACATTAATCTTTAATCGTTAAGGTGCTTCTGGGAATCACAAATAAAAGCCCTTTCCCCCTCCTGAACAGMYTCAGGAAGGAGCCCGGCAGGGGTTTCGGTGTGGGGACGTTTCGGTGTCCCCGGGGCCGRTGGCAGCGCGTGCCCGGCGGGGCGAAGCGCGCTCCCGTGTGCGGGGGCGTCCCCGCTGAGGGGCGATTGCTCCTGCGGGTTATTTCGGGTGTTCCCGTCGGCGCGGGGCGGCGAGGAACGACACGTCCGGGCGGGTTGAAAAATAAAYCTTTATTGGGGATCGGGGCGCGGGGCTGGCCCGCGGCGGGGCGGGAGCGGCCGTGCCCGGGGCGCGCCGCCGGGAGCTCGGGGAGCCGCGGAATCCCCGCTCCGCTTCCCCGCCCGGCTCCGCGCCCCGCCGGGCTCCTGTCCCGG
>CADDXX010000254.1:866368-902939 GCA_902810485.1 Alauda arvensis | reverse complement strand
TGTCCCTGTGCCAGGACAGAGGGCACAGAGCTGTCCCTGTGCCAGGACAGAGGGTCAGGGCTGTCCCTGTGCCAGGACAGAGGGCTCAGAGCTGTTCCCGGGCCAGGACAGAGGGCCCAGAGCTGTACCCGGGCCAGGTCAGGAGCTCCCGGCATTGTCCCGGCAGTGCCACACCCGGGGAAGCGACCCCGATGTACCAGAAGTGGCGCGAATGGGGGTCCTGTCCCCACAGTGACCCCATGTGGGCCCTTGTCCCCACAGTGACCCCATGTGGGCCCTTGTCCCCGAGCAGCCCCCCTGGCACAGGCCCTGCCGTGCTGCTGGACCCGGCTGTGCTGTGAGGGCTCAGGGCCCTGCTCCTGCCGGGCCTGCCCCTCACTGGCCTCCAGCCCGGCTGGGGACAGCGGCTGGGGACAGCCCCTGTTGGGGACACCGGCTGGGGACACCGGCTGGGGACAGCCCCGGCTGGGGACACCGGCTGGGGACAGCCCCGGCTGGGGACATCGGCTGGGGACAGCCCCATTTATTTTTTCTGTGGGAAAAAGGGGGAAGCTGCAGGTGAAGGAGGCCCCAGGGCTCGAGGCCTGCCCCTGCCCTGCTGTCCCTGCCCTGCTGTCCCTGCCCTGCTGTCCCTGCCCTGCTGTCCCTGCCCTGCTGTCCCTGTCTGGCTCCCTGCACCCGCAGGGATCAGCCCAGATCAGCCCAGCTGGGACTCCCAAACAGCCATTGGGCACCAGCTGTGGGGTGATCCTGGGGAGACAGAGAAAGGAAATGCTCTAGTTTATGCATTTAGGTTTTGATCATCACAGTTGTAAGTCTGTCGTGGAATAAAGTGGTGGGAGCTTATAAAAACCTCCAGGGAAACATCAGACAACCTTATTTTTCCCTTCTGAACGCCCCTTGTGTCAGTGATCTCCTCAGTAAAGGCCCAGACACGCTACACAAGCTGCTCCCGAGGACAGAACTGGGTCCCTGTTTCCAGAGATGAGTTAAAATTAGACTGCACCTTTGGGAGGGCTCTGCAGCAGTGCTGGATTCAACACAGCCTCAGCTGCACACAGCAAAGACATTCTTGGCCTGACAGTTCCACCAACAATTTACCTTGGGGTGACTGTTCCCTGCGAACAGTTCCTGTAGGATTTGCTCCTTCCCAGGGGCTCCCAGCAGCATTGAGCCCCACGGCTGAGGGAAGAGCTGTCCCACCCTGCTGAAGGCTGCTGCTCTGCTCAGGGAACTCCCAGCTCACATTTGGAATGGCTGGGGGAAAAAACCATCCAAAGCCACACACACACACAACTGCTACTCCCCTTCCCATTTTTATATACCCTTTTTCCATTGTATCCAAGAGTGCAGAACACTGCAAACCTGTAGGAGACTGGAACCCACCCCAGACTGTACAACTTCCTCCAGCCTCTGCTGAACTTTGAGTGCCCCCAGGTGTCAAACAGCCTCTACTGGACCCTCTCCACCCAATCTCCTCCCCATCCTCTGACCTGTCCTAACACACTCTGCTCAGAGCACTGAGGCACTTGGAAGGTTTCTCTCTCAGCTCTGACCTAAACCAAAGTGCACACACATTACACACACAGAAATCCCCCTTCACACATCCACCTCCCCCCAAAGAAGTGATAATGCTCTTTTTCTGAGAGTTGTCATTTTTTGGAATGGTTCTCCTTCCAATTTATTTCAGCTAGAATTTTGTCTTTTCTAAATCTTGAACCATTTCATACTATAACTTTATTGCAAAAAAGTCAACATGCATCTTAAAAATTTGGCTTGTAATCAATAAAACAATTACATATATGAATTTTAATGTGTAAACAATTAGAAATTCAACAATCTCTGCTATTATCCTATTACACAAGTTCACAATCTGTAAAAACTATAATACAAGGTTACTATACACCAAGAGGAGCTTTGTTCCTTTTCACATGATTTTGTTCAAGTGGTGCTTTCCAAAGCTGGTGCCTGCTTTCAGATTGGAGGTGGTTCTGTTCATTCTGCTCAGGTTAATTCAGCACAGAAAGGGAGGCAATTCTTTGCACAGTGATTTCATCTCCCATCCCTCAGTGCCAGGCCAGRCTGGCACACGTGGCTGGGGCACAGGGACCCCTGAGGGCTGTGATTTACCCCAGGTACAGGTGACTGAAGGCATCACCATGGAATGGGCTCAGCTGTGCTGCCCTGCTGCCTGTGGAAACAGAAATCCGAGCCAGCCGCCCCAGGACAGGCCCAGCATGYCCTAAAATTCAGGGGTCCAGGAGCTTGGGCAAAAGGCAGAGCAGCTGCACACAGCCCTGGCACCAGCTGGGGCACTGCCAGCCCAGTGGGAGGGCAAAGAGCAGTGCTGGGAGCTCTCAGACACTGCCCTTGCCCCCTGGCCCGTGCCCCTGGACACTTCTGAGCTAAAATCATATGAAAAGGAATCCATTCTGTCTGTGTCAAAGGCTACTGCAGTTTTTCTTACCGCTTAATTAATCCACTGTAGTTTTCGTTTTCCAAATACAAAAATACAACAATTCTTATTGAAATCTATACGCCGGTAATTTTAGTACACAAAAAAAGCAAAATATTTACAAAATTATACAGTTTAAGAAAAAACTCTGTACAAAAAAATATATAAATCCTTTTGATCCCTCTCTCCTTTTTTAAGTTGTCAGGACTTGGACATGTTTGCTGCAATGGACTTCAAGATACACTTTGTGCCACAGACATTAAAACCCCTAGAGCTGATGGGAGAAGAGCAAGACATTCTTGTAAGTTCATGGGGTGAGTTTCTCCTCCATTTCTTCATGCCTGGAATTTAGTCTCAGCATTAGCAGGGCAGTCCTAAATCTAGGGAGAGGASAGGTTTGGAAAGAAACAGAACACTGGAGCCATTCCCTTCAGCTGACAAGAAACAGGACACGATGGAAGTTGGACACCTCAGCACAAGGACAGAGTCAGCAGGGCTGTGACCCCAAAGGGTGCTCAGCACCTGCCCCTGGCCACTCCCAGAGCCACAGGCAGCTAAAGGCTTTGGTAGGTACTGTCCTGCAGTCAGGGATTACTGGAGCCTGCACTGGCAGTCATCCAGGAGAGAAGAGCACTGTGCATGGACACGGTGCTGGTTTGGTGTAGAAATGCACATAAAATGCACTGAGGAGTGACCAGGGCAAGTGGGCAGTCAGGGAATTGCTGCTGGGTGCCCCAGCCATGAGGCAGAGCCCAGGGACAGCCCCTGGCTCAGGGACCCAGCACAGCCCTGCTGGGGACAGGGACAGCAGGGACAGCAACTGCCCTGGGACACCCAGAGGGCCAGGGCACAGCCAGAGGGAGAGCCTGGGACAGCCAGAGCCAGGGCACAGCCAGAGGGAGAGCCTGGGACAGCCAGAGCCTGGCACAGCCAGCTCTGAGCTCCTGGGGACCCTGCACCTGCTCTGGGGCCAGGCTGAACTGGACAGCCCAGGGCTGTGGGATGAAGCCCACCCTGCTCTGAGCCYTGCAGAGCTCTGCCTGGAACACAGCTGGCAACAGGGACAGGAGAGCTGCTCCTGCCTGGCAGACAGGGGCCAGTTCAGCTGCTTTTCAGGAAGACTGGAACTCCTTCCATTCTTGCTCACAAATACTGAAATGCAATAAACAGTTACACTGAAATGACAGAAGGAAATCAAGGAGTGAAAATCCACTCCAGTGTGTGTTCCTGCTGATTTTCTGTGAAGCACAACTTGGAGAAACAGAGTGAACTGGACAATGTTATAACAATACCCTGTTAAATTGTTTCTTCTATCTCCTCTCACAAAAAGCAGCACAACATAGAGACTGTGGGGCTGTCACACATACTGCAGTAAATGGTATAAGAATCTAACCACAAATAATTCCTAAAACATGAGACTCCACAGGAAATAAAATGCTCCCTTTTTCCAACGAGCAAATGAGGCCAGTTTTTCTTTCATAATATTTAATGAAAGTTTGTCTTTCCCCTAACCCCATAATATTGCTAAATAAAACCTGTAATATCTTTCCAATTATAAACTAACAAACCAATCACATTATAAAAAACCCAAAACAAGRTAATACAGGTGACACAAAAAGAGGACAAGAAAATACTGATTTCCAGCTCCCCCCCCCTTATTTTTATCCTTCTTAAATAGAAAAAAAGTCACCACCCTGRCGAGCTTGATAATCCTGTAAGAAGTTCCTGGGCCTTTGGCTAGCTCAGTCTCACAGCTCTGTGTCCCAAATGTTTTCATACCAAACTCATGGTAAATCTTGTGGTTTGAAAAGAAAGTAAAGCTCTTTTTGGCTCATCAACTTCCTTAAATAAATGTTTAAAAGATGTAGCCTATATTCCTAAAATTATACATTTTGAACATCAAGTTTCATCTTCTCCAAGAACGGGATTCATCCTCATCTTCATCATCATCGTCATCATCTTCGTGCAAAAATAAATCTGAGGTTTCAGTCTCCTGGAGAGGAAAGAAATGAACTTTCAGACACAAGTTCCAAGCTGTGGCCAGGGCCAGATCCCAGCTCTCAGCCCCAGCTGCACTGGTGTCTGTTTGGGTGTTAGGTTGTGTCTCACAGACACAGTCTCACCCCAGCTGTTCCAGGGCAAGAACAGCAGCCTCATGCCAGGACAGAGAAAGAGAGCAAAGCTTCAGAGGAATAAACCACCTCTCACCCTCTCCCAAACAAGGGTTCTGTTAAATGCCACAGCAAAATAACCTTTAAAAGCTTAAGCTGKTTTGGTGAATTACAAGGAAGAACACACAACTTCTATAGCAGAGCATGAAGAGTGAGGAGTAAAAGGCTTTGCAGCCTGCACATTCAGAGACTTGTTTACATCACTAACAAATTTACAGCCCATCCCCAAATTGTCCATTTTTTTTYCCCTCCATTTTCTCTTTTTTAAGATGCAGGAAATGTACTTGACTATTGGAAACCAGTTCAGTTCCTGGCTTGTAGAAACATCTTTTATGACATTTCTTCAGCACACAGGAAACTGTACCCTAAGAGCTCTCAGCTATTAGACTGCAGCAAGAATGATCAGGTAATTAGGAGATGCTCATACCTCTTCCTTGGACTCCTCTTCCTCCACCTCAGTGGCCACAGAAGGTACCTTGGGCTTGTGCCAGGAGATCTGGAGCCGGCGGTCCTTGAAGCGGGAGCCCTGGTTAGCAGCCTGGGAGGAGTGCAAATGCACAGGCTGAGACAGCAGCCCCTGAGAGCCCCACCAGCAGCAATGAGCCAGCCCAGAGCACGGGCTGCAGAGGCACCTCTGGAGATCTCACACAYATTCACCACAATCACCCACTGCAGTGCTCCAAGAGCAACTTCAGCCACACCCAAAGCTGCCACATCCTGCTCCTGCCCCGGCACTGTGAGAGGATGAGCAGAGCTCTGAACTGCCAGGGACAGGCAGCTGTGGCAGGGAAAGCCCTGTGTCACTGCTCACATCTCCAGGAAGTACTTCCCCTCCAGTGGCACCACCTGCAGCAGCACCAAACACTATCAAGCTCAAACTGGGGAACCAAAGCCACTGAAATTTTATAATACAAAGGTAGACACAAGTAGTTAAAAACTCTCATTCTAGATATGTGAAAAAAAATATCCATGATTCTACTTACATTCTCAGCTTCTGAGCGGGACTTAAAAGTTACAACAACACTTAATGGGGAATCCTCTTCTTGAAGATCTTCAATATCTCCAAATTTCTGAGAGGAAAAGTTCATTAGGACCAGCAGTAATGCTCTCCTCAACCTCCACACTCATGTGGTACAACTGCAGTGTACYGAAGGAACACTAAAATCTGATTTTTTTGGACAGAAAGGTGAGAGGCAGAGGACTGCCAGCTCATCAGYCAGCATTATTGTAGCACTTGTATTTCTGGACAAAAGCTCAGATTTACTGCTACTCTAAGAAAAGCTTGGTTTTCCAGCAGTAAAGGAAGTGACTATGAATTCACAGGTGACACTTACAGAGAAGTGCTGTAGCAATTCATCCTTCTCCTCCTCCACAAAGCCTCCCACGGTGAGGGCCTTGGGCCGGTGATCCACCACCATGTGGTTGAGCAGTGCCCGGCCCCGGCCCCCGCGGCCGCGGCCCCGGCCCCGCCCCGCCGCTGCCTTGCCCCGGCCTGCGGGCAGGATGCCTAAGCGGGCAGCCTGTGGAGAGAGCAGAGCCGGGGTGAGGGTCTGAAACAGCCAGGACTCACTGCCAGCAGCACTGCCAGCAGCTCACCTCCACCTGCAGCTGGTTGAGCTTCTTGCGCAGCTCGGTCGTGTCCTCCCCCGAGGACAGCCTCTTGTGGAAATCCAGCTCTGCATCCAGCAGCTCCTTCTGTGCCTGCCAGGGAAAGAGGGAAAGGGCAGCACTGTAAGGCACACCTGTTCTACTCCACCTCAGCAGTGCACCCATGTAAATGATACAGACAGGTCAGGACACAAGAGCCACACTTTCCTCTRCATTCATTTGGTTTTCATTGCCTGTGTCTGTGTGGTCTCCCCAGTTTTTTGAAGGACCCAGAATTCTCTGCTTTAGAAGTGGAACAAGCATGAATGAGCTACAAGCAAAACTAGGTCATGGAGTTCCTTCGACCATGGCTTGTTTGTCCATGGTTATCACTCACATTAAAATGCTGCTTGCAAGTGTTTTAATCTAATGCTGCTGCATTTTAAAGACATGTTAACAGAAAGAGTTACAAAAACCAAGCAGGCAAGTGTGCTGCACAATAAATACCTCTGTCTTGGACTTCAATTTGGATGGTGTTGAGGTTGCAGATGAAGTTTTTAATTCATCCTTTAACTGAGATATTTTTCCTGTTAGTTCTTTTAAAGTCTTCATAATTTCTGCTCTCTCTTCTGGTTTCATGGCCTTGTTTTTCTCCAGCTTGGATATCAACATCTATRCAATAATAAAAGAACAGGAACATAAAATTCCAGGAAAAAGAGCCCTGAACAGACAGGTATGTATAAAATCTGAATGTATTTACTRGCCACATCCCAGACTTACCTTCTGGCATTCTATTTGTTTTTCTAACATCTCCTGCTTCTTTTTCCTCATATCCTGCTGGAGTTTCATTGCCTCCTGTAAGAGGAGAAAATTCTTTCCATCAGTAAAAAGCAGTCTAGCATTATATGTGTTCATACAGATCACATTGTCCTCTTCAAGCTATGGAAGTGAAATCCACAACCCAAAGTACTGTCTGCAAATGAAGCGCAGCTGATTCAATAAAAAAAAAAAAAAGTTGATTTCCTGCTGTAAGGTAYTTCACTAACAGTTTTCCCCCTTCAGACACCTCTTAAGAAACGTGCAGTGCACTGCCATGCAAGTGTCTCACACCTGCAGAGATTAAACCCAGCAAACCCAGCATGGCCCAGTGAGTGGAGTCAGACACCCCAAAAGGACACTCCACACATGATTACCCCAATGTGTGTTTGTAAGACCATCCCATAACARTGACCAACTCCACACCCACATAGAAAGCTGTGAAGGAGTGGCTGAGGTTTCAGGTGCCCATCAAACCTTGTGTTTAAAGCACTTGGCTCCTTCCCCTGTCAGTCCAAGCATTCAGTACCTGCTTTTTTTTAAGGGCTTCTTGCACATCGTGAGGTTTAGACCCTGCACCAGACTTCAGAGTTGTCTTCAAGTTTGGAGAACTGTAAACCATTTTTGAGTGGCTTGTAGAAGTTGGAAATATCTGAAATAGTACAAAAGAGACAGTAAAATATGGAATATTTTAAAGTGACTGTGATATACCAGCAGGGAACTTCAGTGGCTCAYGTTCCCTGAAACACCAAYTCAGAWGGCCAGATTTGTGCAAAKAGGCAGAAAGAMCAAGGCAATTAAAACACATGGATAMAGACATYAGTCCMGTTACAAGGATTTCTGAAAAAGAWACTGTCTTTCCTTCTCCATGGCACACTCCYTTTGCATCCTCATTCCCACCAGGACMTGCTGAAGGTGATAATCTGCACTTGCCTTAGTTTCAGCTCCACAGCATCCCTTGATCACTTTCTGATCAASTAAGGCAGCAAAAGCCACTCCATGCTTCCTTTCTTAAAAAGACTTCTCCAGAACATATGCAGCACCACCACATCAATGTGAATTGAACATTATCAACCTGAACTCTGGSTACAAATACTCTCTAAGCTTCTAGCACTGCTGTTAAAGCACAGCATAAGCTCAAAAATTACTGGGAGAGCCATTACATTTGTCAACCAAAGGCTGGTCTCACACACAGGTTGTCAGATTTGTTTACTATCAAGCACTGCCAGAAGTATTTTMTGCTATTTGCAACACTGAGTGTTGCCATTGATAGTTCCTACAGTCATTGTCCCTATTCCATATCAACAGCTGACGAAATGAGGAAGAAGTGACTGACCATGGCTGCATGAAACATTACTGGAAAGGAGCAGAACCAAGTGAGAACAAGTCACAAGCCCTCTCTGCTTGTTCCTTCCTGGCTGAGGAGCCCAGGCTGTAGGTGAGAGCCCTGTGAGCATACCTGTGCCTCCTCCCCAGCAGCACTGAGCTCGGGCTGGCTGCCCCCCGCCGCTCCCAGGCGCCTCTTCACGGGCACTTTGTTCAGCACGTAGGCACCCGATGCTAGGGGCTTGTTCATCACCTGTGTGTGCCCAGATGGGAAGGTCAGGGTTAGACACTTGGCTTTCCTGCAGCAGCAGAGCAGCCTGGCAGTGCTGCCGAGTCAGGAGCACGTACCTTGGCCAGGCTGCTGTGCACGGTGACGGCGGGCGGCGTGGCCAGGCCCTGCTGCTGCTGCTGCAGCTGCTGCAGGGCCTGCGGGGTGGGGGGGCCCTGCTGCTGCTGCTGCTGCAGCAAGGGGGGCTGCTGCTCCCCCTCCCGGTGCCACAGCACCCGGATGAAGCGATTGCTCAGCACTGCCTCCGTGCTGGAAATGGCCTTCCTYGCCTCCTCGTTGCTCAGGTACTGAATGAGAGCGGCTTCAGGGTCGTTCTGGAAGGCAACCTAAAGCAAAGTTCACAAAGGCATTATTTCTCAAGGAAGGAAACATTTCAGTCATTAGCAAACCCATCTACAAACAATGTGCAAGGATGAGTTGGGTATCCAGTGTATTAACAGCTCCACACACTGGGAAGACATTCTACRTAATTAAAGCAGAGCAGTTTTTGGCAAACACTACATGGACTTGCAGCAAAGTCTACATACATTTAAATAAATGAATGAATGAATGAGACTCCTCCACCAACAGCATGAGCACTGTGCAGTGCCCCTGGGGAATGTCTGCCACCACTGGGGCTGGCCCAAAGGCTCTGTATCCCAGCCTCCTGAAGGACAAGTGCTGCCCGAGGCTGCAAAGTGCAAAGCCTCACCACACCCTCAAAGCAGCAGCATCTTTAAGTCTTGGATAAGCAGCTTTTCCTCTAAAACTTAGTATCACAGCAATAAAAATGTATCTTGGGCTTTCTAGAGTAGTGATTGAGATGGCATGTTTGAAATGCATTATTTCATTAGAGAGATGCAGAAAGCACCCCAGTATCTTCTGGGCTAAGACAAAATTATCAAGAAATACAGAGGYTTCCCATGTATCTGTCTCTTATTTAGACCTCTAACTGAGGACCTGAGAGGCAGCCATTTTGTAGAAAAATAAATGGAAAATAAATGCTATTTTATCTACTATATTTTTAAGTGTGTTTTCTGTTTTTAATGAGGCAAGGACATCCCTGAGTTGGAGCCAGTTCTAGGATGCCAAGTGGTAACAAAATGAAGCAGATAAAGACTCTTCTGTAGCATCCTTGTCAAAATCCTGACCATCAAATACCGTAAGACTATCACACAAGACAAACTGTCAAAGTTATCCACAAGTTGTTCAAAAGCCCGAGTTGGTTTAGACACTGTTAAACCTGCCAGCCTTTCAAATATAATTAGGCACCATGAAGGCAGAAGCCAATATGTTTTACAGAATTAAGATAATAATACACAGTAGACCAACAACAAAAGGTTTCTCTGAATTTGATTGCCTCCTCTCCCAGTTTGTATCCACTAAGATTTCCCAAAGAAACCAAGCAGTATTCAAGCAGGCTTCAGGGAAAATAAAATACCCACACACAGACATAAAACTGGACTTATGTTTTTTACCTGAATGTTTACAATAGTTCCAAATTTGCTGAAGTGCTCGTTRAGCTGTGTAATATTGTTCAGTTCTGGTGGAATTTTTCGAACTTCTAATTTTGTATTAGTATACTGATTCTTCTTCAAAAACCCTGGCTTATTCTGGTTGTTATTCACTTGCCTAGAGGAAAGGAGAACAGGAAGAGTTCAGATACATACATGTGTGCCTCAGTAAGGCAGCAAATGTTAACACACATCTAAATGGCATTTTCCCTCAAAAAGGATTCCATCTAGACACTAACAGAAGAGAGCTGCCCCTGACCTCATGTTTAATTACTGTGTGATGTGGACACAGACTTTGTGACCCAACCATCCCCAGAGACTGGTGAACAGCAATGCCCACAGCACTGACAGCAATGGAGTACACTGCAATTAACATCTGCAGCTAATTCTTACTTTCCCAGCCAGGGTTTCCTCAGTGGTGGACATTCCATGCTGCTTGGAGATCTTTTCCTGCTGTCTGGTTCCAGCACAACTCTGGTGACATTGCTGCTGTTGTTTGTGATGGGAATGGGAGGCTCAGTCTGGATGATAATGTTGGCAGCTGGAGGGAAGGAAAAAGGCCTGTGTTATTGCACCACACATGGARGAGCTTTCACACAGCAAAACAGAACCGAGATTAAAAACATAAACATTAGGAAGACTTTACCAAATTGGTCAGTTTTGTTTCTGAACAAAACCATTCAGATCATTCCCCAGCCTAACTAAACATCCTGAKGGAAACACACATAGCCAGCTGGGAGGGATGGGTTTTGACCTTTAAGGTTAGTATTAGCTTGAAGAAACAAAGCTACAACTTCGTTTTTCAAGTACTAAAAATTGAGATTCTGCAGGAAAAGGAGAGAAGGAAAAATAAAGACGAAAACCCCAATCCCAACAAAACAGAAAAGGAAGAAAAGAACCACGGGTGGGTCCCCAGGCTTTAGGTTAGAGCTCTGCAATGGGCAGGGGCTGAATTAACACCCAGCTTGCCCTGTGTGAACCCCTGACAGAGCAAAAGCCACCAAGAACCTGCTYTCTCCCACTGCCAGCCCTCATACCAGGTTTCAGCAACAAACTGTTAATTAAGCACAACTGTTACACTCTTTTAAGACAKKWAAGTTTGAAGCAAATTCTACCAACRCAAARTTTRCTAGAAATTTATTTGCAACTTTTCCAAGATTATGCCCTTGGTGTTAGCCTCCTGTGAATGGCAAATATTCAACTCCTAAAAAGAAGTCTGAGTTATACAGCAATTTCTATGGCTTTTATATAAGCCAGGGCTCTGCTGGTTCCACTGGTGAGAACAGAGACTGGGCATTTCTGGGCATGGCATCCTCACTTTGGGGGATGATCTGAGAGCAAACCTTCACACCTGTGGCAGACAGTAAAACAAACTGTGTGAGGCCCTGCCACTGARCACTCTGCCTTACCCCTGGGATGGGCTCTCAGAGAGAACCTGAGGGGCAGCAGTGAAGCCCCAACCCTGCCTCTGTGACAGTCATTAAGATGCAAACAGCAACAGCAATTTTTACAGTAATATTTAACCACATTCCTTATGAGATGAGTCATTGGAAGGAAACACTGAAAATAAAATTTTTAAAAAATCTTTCTTATCTACTGAGTAAGAAATACTAAAGTGTAACAGTAAAACCCCACATTTAACATCTTTGGTTTTAAGAATCAGGGCAGGAAAAACACACAGGAGAAAGAAAGTTTTGCTATCACAACTAGACTTTGAAGAGCCTTGACCTGTGACCTTCCCTCAAAGATAGTTTGTWCACATCACTCTAAGACAGCAGCCACATCCATTCAGGCAGGGGCTAGGAATTATCTAAGTGCAGACTGGGATTCCCATGAGCTGGGACAGTGGAATGATACCTGGGATGTTCATTTCAGAGAGAACACCTGGCTGACAGAGTCAGACCATGAAACACAAAAYATGCCACGAGAGTGCCCCTCACTGCCACCACAACAGCCAAGGCAAGGAGCTTGGATCATCCCCTCTGTGCCCAYGGCTGGCCAAAAGCAGCCTGCACACTGTGCTGCTGAAGCCATCTTTAGGCACCACTGCTCTTTCTAGGAACTCCCAGCACCTGGAAAATATCTTCACAGGCTGAAGAGGAATAAAACCCCAACCAACCAACAAAACCCTTGTAGCATTCCCAAGCGAATGGTTCTTTTCAACCAAAAAGGCTGCTAACATGCTATGGGCATGTYAGCATTTAAAAAATGCTGTGAAACACGAGATCAGTGAGAAAAACTTCCAGTGCTTTCAGCCTGAAAAGAGGGCAAAGTGTTGATGGTCTTGGATAAAAACAGCAACAGCAATGAGCAGAACCCTTCCTACCTCGAGGGTTTGACTCCATCTCCCCAGATGTTAGGCCAATTAGATTTGGACGCTGCATTTGTGCTCTCGTAAAGAACTGCCGATACTGAGATCTACCAGCACTGGTAATACTAGGAGCTTCAGGGTTATAGCCATCAGGCTCATATGTATCTAAAAAAAAGGAGAGAAACGACACAAGTGTTCAGTGAGTTCAACACTCGGGCTTCATTTCCCTCTAAGGAAGTGCAGGGATGTCCCAGAGTCAGAAGCTGTCTGGGCTGCAAGAAGAGAGGGGGTACAGCCAGCCTGTGCAGCCACTGCAAACCCTCACTGATCTTCAGGCCTGGCCTATCTGACACATTCTCTTCTGGCTTTCATGCTGCTACTGCTTGTCCCAAGCACACAGGTCACAATACAGAGCACTGCAAAGGCCTGAGGTGTCTGGGACAGCCTGCACAACATCTGCCAGTGTTCTAAGGCAGCAACACAGGCTTTGGTTTCAGCAGTTAAACTGCAGTCTAAGATGCAAAGAGATTTCCAGCCTTTGCTGCCCAACAGCCTAGTTCTCTTCAGGAAAGAATTTTAGGTGAAGAACATATTTAAATGATTTCAATCAAAGAAAGCTGAGAAATGAGGTAATGGAGCCAATACTTACCTACTGAATTCTCTTTATGTAAGAGTGAGATCAGCTGCCTAGCTTAGGGAAGGTACTAATGATCATTTTCATTAGAAGGGGTCACCACAAGAACACAAGATGACAGAATTTACTCCTATTGCTCCTCCAGCCCAAGGTCCAAATTGAGGATAATGCATTTTTTTAACCTTAAAAAGGAAAAGCTGTACAAGAACTGGAATGAATGAAGTCTGTGAAGAGCCTCCACAGGAACAGTACACCCAGGACCAGAATGAATGCCTGTACAAGGGAACCCTCCAAAACCTCAGTTCCTTATTCTGCAGCMACAAAGACAGCTCTGCAGTAAAAGCAGGTGCCCCATAACACCCACAGTGGTAGCAGAGCCTGACACTGTAAAACCTCGAGGAGCTGAACCACAAACTCCTCTTCCCTGGTTTGGAACATGACTGACTGCAAGAGGGCAACCAGCAGCTGCTACCACAACAGTCCAAGAACAGGACATGAGAACCTCCACAGAGGTTCTGCAGAACAGAATCACTGTGAAGCCCTGTGAGCTCCAACAGGCACCTTCAGAATTTCTGGAGCTGAAAGGATCAGATGTGACAACTGAACACCAACAGGACTTGGGGAAACTGAACAGATTATTTAATAAGAAATTTGAATGTCTGAAGTTCTGAAAAACATGGAAGTCACAAATAAAATTACATGGATCATGAACTRAACTAGACCCCTCTTTGAATAAAATTAAAAATATTTATGTTAAAAACCCCAGATRAGAGTATTATAAAACACTGACATTTAACAACCTTATTTTGGTCATACACAACATGGAAATGCCATTAATCCTTTAATTATCAAAGAAATGAACATTTTATTTAAATTGAGCAATCTAGGACTTTCCAGGTATTTTGCTATTTTCCCTTGTAAAAACATACTTTTAAAATTTTTAAGCTCTGTTAAGGAAGAGGGACATGTCCAGTGAAARCTAACAACTTTTAGAAAGCCAGGGTGATCCTGGAAAAAGAACAGAAAAAGTACTGATGTCTGTGAAGACTGTACAGATTRCTGCATCAGAGAGCTGGAATAAAAAAAGCTCTCATCTGTATTAGTCCAAACTGGAGAGKAATAAAGCCAAAGTTAAACAGCTATTACAGGTTTGCAGATCCATCTTTCACCTACTAATGCCCTACTGACTGGCTTGAGGATGAAARGAACATTTCTCATGCAGCAATGGGATTGCTGTGAGCACATGGAACCCAGAGCTCCCCACAGTGCTCCTCAGACCAGGCCAGAGCACTGCTGCCACTCCATGCTGGGATRGACACGGGCTGACCCAGGGAGAGCCATCAGACTTCTTTTTAGATTTGTGTATATTGGAGGAAGACAGATCAGAATTTCCAATCACACATCAACAGAGGAAGTGCAGAACTCTCCTATCAAGCAGACTGAAAGCAGAAGGCATGAGCTTACGTTCTGCCACGGTGTAGAGCAGGTTCTGGGGCAGGGGAGGGGGCAGCCTGGCTCCCACGGGGGCAAGGCTGGGCACTGCACTTGTCCCTGGCTGCTCACGGCTGGTTATCAGGCTGGACTGGCTCAGGGGAGGTCCTGCAACGACACCACAGACACATCACACACTGCAGCACAAAGGCAAAACCTGCAAACCATTCCAGGCTGTGCTTGTGCCTTGCTCTCAGCAAGCTCAGCCTTGTAACTATGTCCAATCCCAGCACAGTAACAGCACACTGAGAGGCCTGTTCAGGTCAGCTACTCTGATTCCAACACCTTTTCCTTCTTCTCAGGAGAGAAAGCTTTAAGGGAAAAGGAAAAAAGTGTATTTTCCTCCCCAGTGGTTTGTTAGTACTAGAGATGCCTTAACCACAGCAGCCCCTCCCTCAGCTCTACCATGGAGAGCCAAGGCTTGCYCAGAGCAAGAGATCACATCAGCAGCATTTAGACTGCAGTTCTGAAACAAGAACAGGACAAGAGGCATTCCCAGACAAGGGATTTCTGAAGCTGGTTGTGCTTTGGTTTCCCCATGAACCATCCAGACATTGCTCCTGACTGTCAAGTGACAATGCACAGCCCATCCTGAGCACTGTCTGTTCCCTCACAGCAACTCAGCTCCACCTGCCAAAGGGCTCATGCAAAGTTTAGGGCTAATCCTGTATCAAATTATTCCTCAYCCCAAAYTWACTGATATTGGACACAATTATCACAGCATTTATTTTGTCCCTGGAATGGACAGCACTGAACAGARTAAGCATGCCCCTAAATGGTATTTCTTCATAGAGTTTATAAGATAAAGGCTCAACTTCTCAGACCACTGCTGAGCTAAGAAAGATCTTAAGTGTGTCAATAATGTATTGCTTATGGTAGATAATGTAGCACCAACACTGGAGCTTTGTCAGAACCTCYAGGAGACTGAATCTCCACATTTCTGCGTTATAGCAGGAGAACACCTGGCTAGTGCGTGCCAGTGACCAATCCCTGAGGTGAGCTGGAAGATCCCCGCCCAGTTTCCCGTGCACTCCCCGCCCCATTTCACTGCCGGAACACCCGGAGAACACGCTGAGAACCCCCGGAGCACAGCTCAGAGCAGCACCCGGCAGCCCCGGCGGCACTCACGGGGCACGGGCAGCACGACGGGCGGCGGCGGCTGCGGGTGCGGCTGCGGCACGGGCAGGCGCAGCCCGCGCACCGGGCCCGCCAGCGGCGGCAGCAGCAGCCCCGGCGGCGGCGGCAGCCCCGGCGGCGGCGGCGGGAACGGGATCATGCTCGGCAAGGACACCTCGTCCACCACCAGCGGGTCGTTCCCGTGGTCGAACTGGCACAGATCGCCCAGGACACAATAGCCCCGCTCTGCAACACAGAACATCGCGCCTCCCGTTAGCAAACGAACGCAGCTCTCAGGGACTCACAACATTCCTGGTTTGCATGGAATTCCTTACTACAGAAAACAGGCATCCACTGATACATTACCATATTGTAAGGTAAGGTTTCACAAAATAATTAAAACAATCTTTAAAATATATTTTTAAACAAACATAATAAAAACAAAATAATTAGAACAATCTTTCATAAAAGCATACAGACTTCCATGCATTCATCATAAATGCAGTGGAAAAAGTTGTCAGAAATACTGTGGTTTATTTTAAACACACACACACTGCACCAGGACTGCCAGTGGTTGAGGTATTTGTCTAGCACATAGAGAACTGTGAAAAAACTCCATATGTTCTTATCCAGCAATTGCCACAGCACACTGCTTGCAGTAGGAATAGTTATTTCTCCAGTACAATAAAGGTCATCTCTGCATCTCTTACATACAAGGTACACATCACATGCCACTGCAGTGTGACTTGTGCTCACATTTAGTGAGCACCTAAAAAAAGGTCACTGAAACATTGAAATAAGGCATGAAACTAAAAACTAAGGAACAGTTACCATCATAATCTTGACATCTTCTTTTAGGAGGAGGGTTTCTGCCAAATGAACTGGGATTGCTGTGATTGTTGAAGAAATTTGACCAGCTCTCTGTGGTGCTTTCAAGGTGGTGTGCAGGTGCAACTACAGTCACAGCACTGGGAATAGCTTGTGCAGAGGAATACTGCTCAGAGGATTTACTGGAAGATGCAGACACTGGATTATATGAGCTTTCCACATCATTTTTTTCACTCTTGTATTTTGATCGCTCTCTCTCTCGGTGCTCTGTTTAAAAAAAATAAAGCTCAGTAAAGCCTTCATGTTTTGCTCTGTTCATCAGAGCCACGAGCAAGAGATAATAACACATTCCCTGAAATACTCAGCATTCTGCACATTGAACTGTTCTTGAAGGAGCTCAGTCTTACTAATGGACTAATAACTAAACATAATGTAAGTAGGGTTTAACTTCAGAAACACCGAAGTTYTCTTTGCAAAATGCACATTCATTCCTCTACTACTTATTTCATTCTGGTTTACAGCTCTCTTTTAAAGGAGAAAGAAGGGCAAAAGCCTGAAACAACAGACCTACCTCTGCCCTTAACTAACGCGGCCTCAAGGTGCGTGGAATGCTGTAATCTGTGCCACTTACTTTTCCGACAGACCTGAACTAGCCCTAAAAGAACAATCATATGGTAACCACCTGCAGCTGCAGAGAAGCCTTCTCTAAAACATACACAGTAACAAGGTGAAAGAGGGAAACACTGCTTTGCAAAAAGTTCAGTCCTTAGGAAGAAAAAAGAATAAAATTACCAGCTTTGTCAGAACACACAGCATAAAAATATGAGCTACTGCTACCCACAGGAATACACCTGTAGGTAAATTAAGAGGTTGGCAAAGAAGAAAACAAACCCCTTAAAAGTTCTACTCTGACAAACAGCATGTTAAYGAATCATTTCAAGAACACAAAGCTATCAGAATTTGCTCCGACTTCTCAAGGGCATCTCCTGCCCGTGAGCCCATTGGAGGGCAGGAGCTGTGTCCCTGCAGCACACGCAGGGCACTCACCGCTCCTGCTGCCATCGCGGTCCTTGCTGCGGCCCCGGCTGCGGCTGCGGCTCCGCCCCCTGCTCTTGCTGCGGCTTTTGCTGCGGCCCCGGCGCCAGCTCGACTTCTCCCTGTACGGGTCACTCCTGTCATAGTACCTGTCATAGTCCCTCCACTTCCCATCGTCCCGCTTCTTCTCCCTGGTTCTGGGAGACACAGACGTGAACCAGGTCAGGGAAAAGAGAAACAAAATTAAAACAGAAGCTTGCAACACGGACAGATACTGTTCATCCTTCCCAGCTATTTGGGCAGTGAAAGGCTGGTCAGAATTGCACAAATTACACAGAGAAGTACAGAACCTTAAAGCTGATTCACTGGTCTGCAGAAAGCAGGAGTAAGAATTGGCAAGGTGAGACAGTTACAATGCTCAAACCAGAACAGGCTTTGGAAGTTTTGCTGACCTGGTGTGAACAACTGCCCCCAGACCCTASAGCCCCCAACAGTGTTCTTCATTTACACAAGAAGGGAAACAACAAAACTGATGACATTCCTAGGAATTGTAAATTGAAGAGCACTATAATTTTTTTGCAAGAGACCAACTTCTTGTGGAGACTTCTTATGCACGTGATCAGCATACAACTTATCACGGTCAAAGGAGGGAGAAAATCCCTAATTTTCACAAAAATCACTACCTACAAGGTAAAAAAACACAGTCAAAGACCAACAGCAAGTACAGAAAAAATTCTTAATATTGTGGCTGAAAGCTAACCTTTGCTCACTGGAGTCTGTGCGGCTCCTCTGGGGACTGGAGTACTTCTTCTTCCTGCTCTCCCGCTCTTCTTCAACAGACTCTTGAAAATTCTGTTTAACACTCAACTACCAAACAAGGATGAGAATCACATTTTTTAATGAAGAAAATGACACCAAAAGGTAGTTGAAGTTACAGACAGCATTTCAAGGAAAATAATACTCAAGTATTACATGCCCAGGGTACTGAAGCACTACAAGTGATCAAGCACTGGAGTCTGTTGAASGGTTTTTGGTCTCAAAACTTGCTTTATTTTCTGCAGTAGAAATGCCCCTAAATAAACCACTTTCATGTTTTGTTTCCAAACAGGATTCATGAAAGACAAGATCTCTCTCCACTCCACTGCCTTATTTAGCACAAGCAATTCTACAAGCGAGGTATTTCCTGAACCTTTAAACACAAAGTCTGGAGTCACTTCTCCAGGCAGGGAAGTCACTAGCTGACATTTGAAATAACTGCACCCATRGTGGCACTGGTCACTCTCCTTGCTGGCCTCCACCACAGCAGGTTCAGCAGTCTGTCAGCTGTACCACTACTGCAAACCACTGACCCATTCCACACTGCTGACAGGTTACTGGGAATTCTGGTGGGAWAAGTTTACATGCACTAATTTTTAAAAGACTTTTTTTTCCAATTGAAACCAAAAGGAGGCTTCCTGCATCCTTGTAAAGGAGGATTATCTGAGGAGAACTGGCAGAAATACTGCAGATGCTTGRCAGGGCTGTGGAGAGCTGCAGGTGCAGTCCTGCTCCCAGCACARGGTGTAGCACAYGCTCCCCTCCAGCCCTGACCTCACWGTGGYTCCACSTGTGCCTGRTTTCATTCCTCTGGSTGTAGGAACCACACCACACACTGAGCTTCAAGACACATTGTGAAGGCCTTGCTCWTGTCAAAGTAACTAATTAATGTCCTGAAGTCTGTAACATTGTCCCACAAAGTCATCCCAGGTATCTTCTTTTGCTCATTGCCACCCCCTCCAGGCCCCAAACCTCCTCCTTTGCCCCACCAGGACCTGCATTTGTTTCAGCTGACCTGGGTTTGGCTGACTAACAATTTCTGCAATTATTTGTCACCTTCTCTCGGAAATTTGATTGCTTTCCATTTTGCCAACAAATTTAAAATCAAGGTAAAAGAGAAAACTGTTGGCAAAAATCCTCTACTTGACTTTCCAAAGTAATTATTCCAATACAGAGGCTGACATATTTCAATGRCTTTAAGCATCACAGAAAACATTTTAAGTAATTTTCATTCCTCACAGAAGATACAAAACTGGAGATGTTTTGGAATGTTTTAGCTGCTTCTCTCTCTCAAACCTTTCCAAGTAATTATCCACTGGTATTGCCARAGCTGTGAAAAGGATTTCTGACTGCTTGATCAAAGGTAGACTCTGCAAAGGGATGTGAAGTGTTCTTGTCTGCACAGTCACATTCCATGGTTCTTTGGACACAGAGATCTTTAGTCACAATAGAGTGTATTYTTCTGTCTCATTTTGCCTCACAAATGTAGGAGAGCTCATTTGAAAAGGAAAGGCAGGCAGAATAAATAACATTACCTCCTCCTTGACTTCTTCTTTCTCTTGCCCTGCAGGCTTTGCCTCTGCCTTTGTGGGTTCAGCAGAAGGAAGGTAACTCTTGGTGTACAAACTTTCAAAAAGTTTATCCACAAACCCTGAAGTTTCTGAAGACACAGAATACAAGAAAATAGTGTTACATATGTATTTAAGTGCATGCTTATATTTACCAGAGAAGACCCTGAAAACAAACAGCTTGCAGCAGCAGCACCTCAGATTAATGAGCATTAACTCCACTGAAGGAGCYAGAATTACATTTGTGGCACTGGAGGCTGTTCATTTAGAGAAAGAAATTCCTCAGGTATACCACAGACAGCAACAGAGACTTCTCCTGTTCTAAGGGGCAAGCACGATTGATCAAGGAGCAAGTTCACAGCTGTCCCATTGGCTACACTCAGCAGCCTCTTTAGGGCAATTTTTATGAGAGTAAATAATTCTCATCAGCTRTTCAACATCACAAGAAATGCCCAATAAGCTTCCCAGTGAGTGTCAGACTTCCAGGTGTTTAAACCCTTGACTATGAAGCAAATTGCCACATGTGAAGCTCCCCAGCAATCTGAAGGATTAACGTGGATCAGGTTTTCAAAAGTYACTGAACACCTGTCAGAGAAGCTTCTGGCAACATGACTGGCAATTCAGCTTAAATTTAAATTAAATTGCTTTTATTTAAGAACATTTCATCCCACACACTATGAAAAGTCCAAGCTACAGGATTTCAGCTTACAACTGTTATTATTTTTTTAATCACAAGATCTTTATTCCTTCAAACTCTGTATGAAATATTCATGGCTACCCAGACAGATTCTGAAGGCAGTAATGGTGCATCACCCTCCCTCCTCCCAGCAAAGGCTGAAGGCCCCAGAGAGCTGTGGCCAGCCCACCTTTCTGCAGGAACACATCCAGCTGGTCAGCACAGAAAGCCTTCAGCTCCTTCTCAGGCTTGTCCTTCTTGACTAATGCCACGACATAGTTGGCCAAGGCCGAGGGGTCAGCATCACATCTGTGAGAGACAGAGCTGTGCTGGGCTGCTGCAGCATGCTGAGCCCAGGGCACAGTCCCTGCAGAGCCCCTGCAGCCCCCCAGGGCTCACAGCCAGCAGCAGCACTGGGGCCATGGGGCCAGCAAAGGGCTCTCTGCAACCACAGCCCAATGTTTCAGCTGCCTTGTGAAGTGCCCCCAACTGCACCTGACAGAGGTGTCCCCTCTCTGCTCTTCCTGAGCTCTGCTGAGGGAAAACCACCTTCCTTTTGCCCAGACAGACCCTCTGGTGGTGGCAGCCCAGCAGCCACCCTGCTCCTGAGCCTCCAGCACCCCTGGAATGGCTCCACAGGCACGGGCCAGGGAAGGCWCTGCATGAGGACTGAGAACGATTAAAYTGTGTTTAAAATTTAAAACTTTGTWACAAAGGAGTTCAGAAAATGTCACAGAGGTCCACTTTCAATACACACACRTGTTCTGCACAGCTTCAGTGATGTGCTGGGTTTCCTCCTTAAAGAAACTTCCGTGCCAGATTTTACAGTAACCTTTCAACACTGGTCAAACACCTAAAGGGGAGCAATCACTGACCCAGCTTCTCTCCTCATACTCCCTAACCTGTGTCTGGCTCCACAAAGACCAAAGACACCAACTTTGTGCAGGGAAAGTTCACCTTTAAACTTCATCTTTAAACTGCTAATTGCTTTAGATTCCATTATTCAGCTACTTGGAACACTCCAGGTATGAAGCAGACTAACAGTGTGATTAAGGGACAGCTCTTTGTTTGGCCTCTCAGAGGGTGCAGATGCCAGATATCAGCTGGGGACAGGAACCTAAAATACTYAGAAGATTTTTTTTTTTTTAATTAACATTTAAAGACGGGATTGTATATTTTCTGAGAACAGTAACTCTGGAAATCGAAAAAAATCCTGAAGTATAAACTCCTTAAAATAATCTCAAGTAAGATACAGAAAACAAGCAAAAGGCAGAAAGCCAAGCAGAGGGCAACTGGTGACAAATAAAAATCCTCAACGAGCAGCAATCAAGCACTTCTGCTCTCATATAGCCTCCAACAACACCCAACCTCCRCTGAAAGCCAGGAGCAATTAAGAACAAAGAAACCACAAATAGACAGATTTTACAATTCTTACACACACAGACAAATAACCTCCATGGGATGCACTCACTGTGTGTGATGTACTGGGGCCCTCACCCACTGACTACAAATCTTCAGTTGCACATATAGGAGATGATCCCTCACTTCACAACCCTTACCTTTCCTTCCTCCATATGCCAGCCCCTCCAAGCATCCCATCCACCCACCCCACCATCAGTACAGGAGCACACAAGGTGAGTGCTCTCCTCCAGGTAAGTCAGCCTGTATTGTCACTCAGTGCCACTACAGCCTCTGACTGTCAGGACCCACTGGCCAATTCCTTGGTTCTCTGCCTCACATTGCACAGTGCAGCTCAAAGCCCAAGGAACCACTGGAGTTGGCAGGGAAAGCACAGGAGCAGGAGTCCTGCTCCAGTCTAGAGACTTTCAGTGGGGTTTGACCAAAAACCAGAGAAACCCGTGATTGCAACAAGGGAAAAAGAAAGTTGTGAAGGACTTCCAAAAGCCTAATACTTAACGATGGCAACTGAGCAGACCTAAGGCCTATTCAAAACACTTCCCACAGGCCTCAGCTGAACTTCATGTCAAGCCTGGCAAGCAGCTTCCCCTGGAGACACCCCTGAGCCCTCGCTGTGCCTGCACCAGCAGCACCAGCTGTGCTCAGGCACTGCAGAGCCTGGGACCAGCACAAACCCAGCACCCCTCTGCAGCCAGCATGAGTTATCACAACCAGTAACATGCACGGCGTGACCTGGGTCCATGCTGACTCCATCCCAGCCCCACTGTGAGCAGCAGCSGGGTGTAAATGCAGAGCCCCCACAGTTTCAGCGTTCCTCCTGCAGCAGCCCTGGCTCTGCTCCGAGGTGACAGCGCTGGGACTGAAGCTGGCAGCACAGCCGGGGCAGCAGCTGGGAGCACACAGGGGTGGGAAAGAGCTCCCAGACCACCAAATCCAACCCGTGCCTGATCCCCATCCTGTCCCCAGCGCAGAGCCCTGAGTGCCACGTTCAGCGCTTCCTTGGATACCTTCAGGGATGGGCACTCCCTGGCCAGCCCTTACCAAGGCCTGAGCTCCCTTTCCATGGGGAAATTCCTGCTGCTGTCCAAGCTGAGCCTGCCCTGGCCTGGCCTGAGGCCGTTCCCTCTCCTCCTGTCCCTGTTCCCTGGCAGCACAGCCCAAATCCCCCCGGCTGTGCCCTCCTGGCAGGGAGCTGTGCAGAGCCACAAGGGCCCCCTGAGCCTCCTTTTCTCCAGGCTGAGCCCCTTTCCCAGCTGCTCCTCCTCAGCCTTGCGCTCCGAGCCCTCCCACAGCTCCGCTGCCCGCTGCAGCACAAACGGCGGCCGGCGCATCCCCGGGCCCGGCTGTGCCACACTCCGGGCGCGCCGGGCCCGGCCGGGGCAGGCGGGGCAGGGCCGTAACGCCTCGGCCGGGCCCGGCCCGCGGGSAGCGCTGCCCGCCCGGCCCGCACGCCCGCACTCACATGGGCTCCAGCAGCTTGGCCAGCCAGGACTTGAGCGCGTCCACGCTCTCGATGATCATGGTGGCCCCGCGCCGCCCGCTCACAGCTACACCGCCGCCATGGCCGCGACCTGCCCGGCACCGCCCGCAGCGCAGCCTGCTGGGCACGGCCGRGGCGGGGCCGCGCCGCCAGCGCCAATCAGAAGCTGCCGCTCTCCGCTGCCGGCCAATGGAGGCCGCCCGGAGCCCGAGCCGAGGGTCAGGGAGAACCAGCAAGTTCGGTAGAGCGAGCACATGAACCCGCGGCGACATCTTGGGGGGGTGCCCTTAAAGGGACAGCGTGTCKGCGGGCGCGCACCCCGGCCCGGCACGGCGGGCTCATTCCTCCTCCCCAGCCGGCACCAGCGGCTGCAGCGATCGTTCCCTTCGCTCTCCCTCCCGCGCTCCTTCTCTCTCCTCCCTTCACGCTAAAAAGGGCCCTGTCTCCCCCCCCGCCCGCCGCCTTGGTGCGGCCGGTGCTCCCCTGAGCGCTGCCGCCGTTGGCCCGGCCCGTGCGGCCCCGTCAGGCGCGGCAATATGGCGGTGAGTGCGGGCACGGGGCCGGGCTGTGGGGCCGGGCTGTGGGGCTCCCGGGGGCTCGCGGCGTTCCCTGCGCGTCCCCACCGCCTCCTCAGGGTCACTGCTCGGCGCCGCGGCCTCCGGGAGGAGGGTCCCATAGCGGCGGGCGTRGGGCCATTGCCCGGCTGTTGCGGCCCCTTGCCGTAAGGGTCTTAGGAGTGTCTTGGTTTTGATGAGAAAAAGCTGAATCCTCAACTTTTATGGTTGCAGAATCCGCGTGTCTGTAATGCGTGTGTCCTTTAACAATTCCTGTGTGTTCTTTAACAATTCCTGTGTGTTATATGCTGAAAGAATAAGGTCCTTTAATACTTGCCATGTGTTACGTGGTAAGAGAATGAGGGGAAGGGCTACAGAGCACTGACTCAATGAAAATCGCTTGGAATGCTTTACCTGGTAAACTCCGTGACTTAATTGCAATGGCTTGGAACGCTTTACCTGGCGAACTCCGTGAGTTGTACTTAGGGTTGTTGCCAGGCCCTTTYCCTGGCAYAGGGAGTGCTGTTCSCACTTTATGGACAGCAGGTGGAGGATGCATCGCAGGGGTTTATGGAGAGTCTGGAATAAAACCAGAACTCTATGGGTGTTTTCACTTATGATTTATATCCTCTTCACTGTTTCATATCCTGTTCTGCTTCCCCAGTTCAGACCTCTCTGAGTGTGTTCTTTATTGGCCAGTGCTTGTGAGGAGTCCTTTGCCGTGGTTGTTGAGGCTTTCCCTGCAGGCCTTGGGTGCAGTTTCAGAGGTGGATCTCAGGGTGCAGGCTGGCAGAGCCACCGTGCTGCTCTGCTGGGAGCTGTAGTGCCCTGGGGCAGTGCTTGTAGTGCCCTGGGGCAGTGCTTGCCCTTACCCACGGAGATCAGGGGTGGTCTGTGAGAGGTCACAGTCCTGTTATTTCTTGCCCTGTTCAGCCAGACTTCTCTTCCTTTCTGTGTTGGACAGGAGCGTAAAGGAACAGCGAAAGTGGATTTCCTGAAGAAGATTGAAAGAGAGGTGCAGCAGAAGTGGGAGCGTGACCGAGTGTTTGAGATTGATGCTGCAGACAGGAAGGACCAGAGGAGGTATCACTGTACTTGGTTTTTTACTGCTTGAAATGTCTTTTCATTCAGAATCTGCTGGGGGGGAAAAGTGGCCCCTTTGTAGTGAGCAGTGTTGATGGCTCAGCTGGAGGGACTTGCTCACATGCTGTTGACATTTCTGTAGCTGATGACATAAAGCAGCTGAGTACGTGTGTGGCTGAGTTCCAGCAGGATGAGAGAAGCTTTTTCATTCCCTGGCAGTGTCAGTACCCTCTGTGGTGTTAAAATCRGGTTCTGTTTGGTGACTTGTGCTCTTTGACACGGAGGAGGTTCCTGAGTGTGGTGCCTGAGCCCTCACCACTGGGGAGATTTCACKTTGAACAGGTTACCTGTTTGCTCATGCATTGTCTGATGGCCATTTACAAAGCTAATTATGTGTTCTGATTCTTTGACTTTCTTCTCAGCAAAGGGAAGTACTTTGTTACCTTYCCTTATCCCTACATGAATGGCCGCCTGCACCTGGGACACACATTTTCCTTATCTAAATGTGAGGTAAAAATTCTCCTTTGCTGATACCTTTAAATACTGCTCTAGAGCAAATGCTGGTTTTGCAGGTCAGTTTTGAGCTAACAGGATGCCATGTCAATTCCTTTATAGCTTTAGTAATGACTTGTTAAACTTCCCTTTTTCCCCACATTTTCAGCAGAAGTACTGYTAGCTGGAGGGAAATCCCATTCATGTAATTTTTAATTGGATGAGATGGGGCTGCAGGTGTTTCCCTTGTTTGCTCTTTGAAATGGGATTTTTAGGAGGTGTTGCTAAATGGCTCAGACTTCACAAGAGGTCTGTCCCTTCTGTTTGTGCTTGCTGTGCTCCCTGTGTGGAGCAGGTTTTGGGTGCTGGTGGGTGGGATCCCTCTTGTTGCACCCACTGGTGTGTGGTGGAGCCAGCCTGTGCAGCACAGGGGCAGGCCTGGAGACAAGCTCTGCTTTCACCTTCCTGTCAGAGCTCCTCCCCAGCTCTGCCACCTGYCAGAGAAGGAGTCTCACCTGTGTTTGGGCAGGTGCTGGCTCCCTGGGCTGTTCCCATCCCAGCTGTTCCCTTTTCCCTGTCTGCAGTTTGCAGTGGGGTACCAGAGGATGAAGGGGAAGARCTGCCTGTTTCCCTTTGGGCTGCACTGCACGGGGATGCCCATCAAGGTGAGAGCTCTGCACTTGCTGGGGGTGGTTTCTGATGGGGTTTTTATCCCTAAGGCTGYTTGGAGCCTTGCTTACTGTCCATCCTCAACATCACCTTAGTTTATTTAAAAARCTCACCAGGACAGTGTGATTTGGCACCTGAATTTGTAACAAACATGAGGTGTGCTTGAGCCATAACATTACTTTCAAAGMTAAAGTGTTGGAAAACTAAATTTTACCTGTTGTGTGTTTTCTTTTGCACGAAAATCCTTCCAGTAAACCTCTTCCTGCCCTGGAAGGTGTTCTGGGAGAGTGGCAGGATCTCCTAGATGTTAATGCAAAGTCCAGAAAAAGTTTAAAGTGTGGAATGCAAAATGTTATCAGTAAAACCCACTCCTTGGCTGTGATTGCAGCTGGTGCCCTGGCTGACACATTCCCAATAACTCTCTGTTCAGGCTTGTGCAGATAAGTTGAAAAGAGAAATGGAACTGTATGGCTGCCCACCAGAATTTCCTGATGAGGAGGAGGAAGAGGAAGAAAATTCTGTTAAAAAAGAGGAAGAAATTGTCATCAAAGACAAAGCAAAAGGCAAAAAGGTAAAGTTTAAACCAAGCCTTCCTGGACTGAGASCTGTGCTTTCAAAACTTTGGTGTGCACGTTGTAGACTTTTCCTCGTTTGGGCTCACAGAAACCTCCAYACAAAGATTTTTATTGTTTTTTCCAAGGTAGCTGAGTTACCTTTAAGGTAGACTTGAAAGAATGCATTAACTGCATGGTTCCAGGGATACCATGTTAATGCATGAACCCTTGTTGGTAAGCTGATGCAGTGCCTAATAGTTTTCTGAGGAAAAACAGGTGAGAGCCAGAGTAATAGTCTCCTTTTTTTTTTCTCTTTTTAAATTTAATCCATTTATGGAACATTTGKTACAGGGGTGCAGGGCTATCCACCTTTCTGTGGTGCAAAAACCCATGGGTTTGAGCAGGGCCTCTACAACAGGCAGTTCCTTGCCAGGTTGTTGTGGCAGAGCCACTGCAGGTGTTTTGGACATTGGCATGGAGCAGCTGGGAGGAGGAGGGTTAGGGAATGAACAGTGRATGCAAGGTATGGTAGAATGGAAACTCTAATCAATTACCCTCACTGTTGGAGRGAGGATGTGAGAATATTTATATTAACTTGTGTCTCTGGAATCAGAAACCATAACATTAACAGAGGCAAATGCTCTTGTGGTAAGACTAATCCCAACTGTTCTTTCAGAGCAAGGCTGCTGCCAAGACTGGTGCTTCCAAATACCAGTGGGGGATCATGAAGTCTTTGGGTCTGTCTGATGAGGAAGTGGTGCATTTTGCTGAAGCTGAGCACTGGCTGGATTATTTCCCTCCCCTTGCTGTGCAGGATCTGAAGAGCATGGGATTGAAGGTGACTGGGTGATCCTCAGTTATGCAGGCAGCCAAACCTGTGTTGTTACTGTGCTGGTGAATGTGCTGCTTCTTGAGATTTCCTGTGTAGTACCACCCAGAATGTTTCTGATATTTTTAGAATTAGTCATTTAACTTTTTAATGGTCTAGGGTGATAATTAAGTGCTTTCTTATATAGAGCTTGTACCCTGTTCAGTGGTCACAGCTGGAAATGGGTGCAATAAAGACATTATGACCTATGGTTCTCAGTAGTCAGTGTTGACAGCAGTTCTATTTAACATCACATCATTCTTCTTCCTAAAAATACTCGTCCTGCTGCCAACAGAGTTTTGAAAATGAAGAGAAATAAAAGATGATGAAACAAAGCAGTGCTGAAATTCAGCCTGAATGGTTGGTTAAAACTACTAGAAAACCTCTGAATTTCTCAGCCAGTGGAGGGACCCATAGTCYTTGACATCTCTGCTCTGAGAGAGCAGGCACAGATGTGTGTTTAACTTACAAGCACATATCCCAAAAAGGGTGTATTGTCTTTTTGGAGAGAAAGCTCTTTTTGTTTTTAAAATCATAGTTATGGTACTGTGAGATTTCTTTGATTTCTTGGTTGTGCTCAGTTCCTGGAGCTTCTTGCCCATTTTCAGGTGGACTGGAGGCGTTCCTTCATCACAACCAATGTCAATCCCTACTATGACTCCTTCGTGCGGTGGCAGTTCCTTACCCTAAAGGAGAGAAACAAGATCAAGTTTGGCAAAAGGTGAGCTGCCACTCAGCTCTGGCTCTTTGGGAGTGTGGATAAGCTCAGCTGTACCAGAGACAGCCCTGTGACATGTCTCTAGAGTGTGCTTTTAGCTCACATGAAACCAGAACCTTTCMCTGCTGGTGCTCTGCCTGGCATGGTGAAGTGTGGTTGTTGTGCCTACAAAGCAGGTGAGATTTGTCTTCTGGGTTTAGTTTCTCCATGGTACCAACTCCAAGCAAAAAAGGGCCAATTCTGAAAGCTTTTGTGAAAGCTGAACTGATGGAAACAGATCCACACAAAATTTGAAAATCCCATTAAGAGGTCTTTTTTCCCCYAAGAGCTATATTGTTTTTCTTCTTGCTCTATTCACTATTTTACTCACTGCTAAATGAAAATGCACCTTTTTCTAGATACACAATYTATTCTCCTAAAGATGGACAGCCTTGCATGGATCATGACAGGCAAACAGGAGAGGTAATATTTTTACTTGACACTTTCATGCATTGCTTATGATCTTCAATACTGAACAGAAAGTAAATTGTRTCTTGGAGCAAAACATAGTTTGGATGTGCAATCAGTGGCTCTCAGCTGTCAGTGCATGTGAAAATTAAATTAGCTCCCCTCTTGAGCAGATTTGTCTGGAACTGTGGGTAGTATTTTGCATTGTAGCTGTTTTCTGTGATGGCTTGGCAATCTGAGCCAGCAGCACCACTYCATTGTGTTGTTATCTGTTGAAACTAAATAAACAAGCTATTGTGAACTTAAATGTTGCTGGGACAGAGTCTGTGACAAGTGAGTTTTTGGCTGTAGGAACACAGTATAACCTCTCAGCAGTCTACATTTTAGTGAACAGCCCTTCATATGAATGGAAATAGGATTTACTCTGAGGAAAGCATCAGTGCCTTAAACAGTGTTTGGATTAGGTTCCTACAGAATAGGATTTACTGTGTTTCCTGCTGGAGTGAGTTTCATTTATTGATTGTTCTCTGTTTGTGGGAATTGCAGGGTGTTGGGCCTCAAGAATACACACTRATAAAAATGAAGGTGTTGGAGCCTTACCCTGCAAAATTGAGGTAGGTCTTGACTTTTTAGTGGCAGATGGGCTCTGTCTCCAGAGCTAGAACTGACCATTTAATTYCATGGCCAGAACTGACCATTGAATTAAACAGTCTATTTTGCCTAGTGCAGAATTTAATGTCACCTGGTTTTTTCCATCACTTCAAAGACCTGGTCAGAATTTTGAGCTTCTGTATTTGCTGTGTCTGGAACTCAAGATGAAATTAAAAAAAAAAAACAAAAACAGGAAAGAAAATGGAAAACCCACATTGAATTAATGACCCACTTCTGTCTCTTGGGAAACGTTGCTTGAAGGTTGATGTTAGTTTAAGAGCCTGTTCTGTATGATCCAGAACGATCTTGTTTTGGTACCTTACCCAGTGCTTTTCCCCACAGTGGCTTGAGAGGGAARAACATCTTCCTGGTGGCTGCCACGCTGAGGCCAGAGACCATGTTTGGGCAGAGCAACTGCTGGCTGCGTCCCGACATGAAATACATCGGCTTTGAGACGGGCAGCGGTGACATCTTCATCTGCAGCCAGCGCGCCGCRCGCAACATGTCCTTCCAGGGCTTCACCAGGGACTGCGGGCTGCTGCCCGTCGTCAAGGAGCTCATGGGGGAGGTGGGCACTGCTCCCTGCTGGCCTGAGCCCCTGCAGGGCTCTCCTGGGCGAGCACATCACCCCTGGGGTGCCCTGAGCGAGGGGGTGCTGGGGTTCCGCTTGGAAAGGAACCGCAGCAGGAGTTACGGGACTTCTGGGGTGACTGGAATCTCTGGTGACAAACTCAGCTTCCTTGGCAGCCAAGCCACAGCTGCTGCTGGGAGAATAACCTGGTGCACTTAGCTGGGGACAGGTACATTCCTGCTCCCTCAGCCCGATGTGGTGAAAGGACAGTGYTGAGTGATGCTTTTCTGCTTGCTGGGAAGAGTGAATGGAAAGGGAGGGGGAAAAGTAATRGCTAGAAAGGGTTGTGTGGAAAGGCTTTTGTTGGTGCTGACATTTCCAGTCCATCTTGTGTGAATGAAGCTTTCTTAGCTGGGTAGTGAATGTCAGTGGTATTGGGGTTTGCTGYCCTTAACTTGTGTGCTTTGTGCAAGWGTCATTGGKGGTGTTTATTGGTCCTRGTACAAAGCACCTTCAGCTGTTTGCATCCCTTGATCTCCAGTCACTGCAGRCAGCTGCCACATCTGACTGCCTCCTGTCAGTGTCTGACTGTCTTGACAATATGCTTTCCTTTCTTTGTTTCATGTCACTTTTGACACTGGCTTCCTAAGCCATTTCTCTTTGATGCTGTTGTCCTTCAGATACTTGGAAGCAAGCTGTCCTTCTGCTCCCTGTGCTTTCCAAGTTCTATGTACTAGTAGTTTAAGTTTATTGGTATTTGGTWTTTTACTTTTCTATTAACAAATAACGTATATCCTGTAATGCTGTTCCTCTGTCCTGTCAGGAGATCCTTGGTGCTGCACTTTCAGCCCCCCTCAGCACCTACAAGGTCATTTATGCCCTGCCCATGCTCACCATCAAGGAGGAYAAAGGTAATTGTGCAGCAGAGCCTGCTGGGTGGGCACTGGCACTCAGTGTGTGGGGACTGATCCTTTCATCTCTTCATCTTTTCCCTTGCCAAGGAACTGGAGTGGTGACAAGTGTTCCCTCTGACTCTCCAGATGACTTTGCAGCCCTGAGAGACTTGAAAAAGAAGCAGGTCAGTCTGATAACTGAATTGTTTCTGTTTCCTTTCCCTAGTGAAGAGGGTCAAAATTGGACAGCCAGTGGGTAAAATGAAACTCACTCTAATTGGCATTTTGCCATCTTGAAACCAAAGCAGTTAAACATAAATGAAGTTTAAACCAACTGGGCTAGAACAGATGGGTTTTTTTCAGACTTCAGATCTGAGTTTTGGACAAGAATAATGTAACTTGTGCTGCATGTTAAGGCAGAGAAGAGCACCTGTGAAACAGAAATGAATTCCTGTTGTGGAAATGACTTYCAGAAATGAGATTCTCTATGAATTTCACATGAGACTGAGAGTGGTTGTTACTAACTGCAGGAGTACATCAGTGTCTGAGCAGCTGTGCCTGGGTAGTGAATTTTTGTCCATTCATTTCAGGCTAGAGCAATATCAGTTTTTCCCTTTTTAAAAAATGTAGATGATTTTAGCAAAGAATCACCTGGAAATGAGATGGGGATTGAGCTCAGGTGTCAGAARTGGTGAGAAGGCAGGGAAGTGGCTTTGTCTGATTTGTAATAAAACATTATGTAGAGGAAGAGACTAGGAATAGATAAAAACCTTTACATCTAGAAGACTTCTATCAATTGTTTTTTTTTTTTTTCTTCCACTGTTGAAGGCTCTGAGGGTGAAGTATGGCATCAGAGATGAAATGGTGCTGCCATTTGAGCCGGTGAGTGCCCCCAGATGTGCCCAYCTGCAGCACACAGGATGTTCTGCTCACTGATGGGAAACCAGCCAGGAGCTGTGCTGCCTCTTCCAGGGCTTCTGTTCACAGTCCTTCTCAGCTGAAAGAGCTGAAAAAGTCARGTTTTCATGTTTCCCTGTAGTTACAGCCTTTGGTCTGGTAAGGGTTGAGCCAAGATTGATTAATCTATGCCATACTTCAGAGGGAAAGKATCCATTTGTGTGGCAATTACTGTTTTGGGAAATGGAATGCATCATTATACTGAGAAGCTGTTGGTGGGTTAAAGCTTAGTGCCCTCATGGGCAGGTGAGGAGGGTGTCTGTTCATGCAAGAAGTGAAGTCCCTGAGTGTCAGTGCAGGGTTCATTAGAGAATGCAGGTACCAGGCAAAGCCATCCCAGCACCCTGCAGTGCCCTTGTGCTGCCAGCTCAGGAGCCGCCCTGGGGACTGCCACACCTTCTGGGCAGTGGGGGGAGCTGCAGCAAGCTGTTGTAAGCCCTGTGTAACTTGTGTTAGAYGCTGTGAATGCACAGAGTGAGCAGTGGGCTGCAGGAGGAGTTTGACAGCCCTTTGTTAATTCCCAGGTGCCCATCATTGAAATCCCAGGCTATGGCAGCCTTTGTGCTCCATTCATCTGTGATGAGCTCAAAATCCAGAGCCAGAATGACAGAGAGAAGCTTGCAGAGGCCAAGGAGAGAGTGTACCTGAAAGGGTTCTATGAGGGGGTAAGTAATACAGGATTTTGGTAAGTGGTTTCTTGGTGGGTTCAACTAGGAGAAAAAGGCAGGTAAAGGATTAGAAAAACCAAAATCTCAAGAAAGAGGGACAGTGTCCTTTTTYCCCAAAACAGTCCCAAAGGACTTCATTTAGACTCTTCCTGCAGTAGGGTTCTGCAGTTGGAGGAGTGATGCAGAATTGSAGAAAGTCTCCACTCATCCATTCCTGTGTTCTCTGAGCATTTTTAACCTGGTTTCTGAAGGGGTGATGACCTTCTGGGGAGCTAATCCATTTTGTTACAAGTATAGATAGGGAAACTGATACAAAATGAGCAAGGTGTTATTGTTTGCAGGGTTGGTTTTGGGGTTTTTTTGGGTGGTTTTTTTTAAAATTATTTTTGGTCTTTGTTTTTTTCCTTTTTTTTTCTCTCCTGTCTTTACCTCAGTAGCTCATCATGTGTATTTCTTAGCTGTTCTTTTGTATGCAGGCAATGGTTTTTATTTCTGACTCTTTGCAATCTGTCATCTGTGTGGATGCTGACGTGTGCAGACTGCTTTTGCAGAAAGATTACTGCACAAAATGATAGAAACCAATACCTGTACTTTTATTCTTTACATGTCAAAGATTGCAGCACCTGCTACTTCCTTATATTGATTTGARCACCTATGGCACCTATTTCCTGCTAAACTTTGAAAAAAATGCTCTGCTGTGACCCATCTTTTCCAGGTCATGTTGGTGGATGAATTCAAGGGACAGAAAGTTCAGGATGTGAAGAAGCACATCCAGAAGCTGATGGTGGATAAGGTGTGTGACAGTGGATAAGGTGTGTGACAGTGTGCACACAGCTGCTTCTCAATTGTCCATTTTGTCCTTTTCACAGAGCTCAGTGTGCAGAGAAACCCCTGGTGTGGGTCTGCAGCCCTCAGGGTGCCCTGGCTCTGCAGGGAGAGGGACCTGGTGTTCTTGGGCTGAGCAGCTTAATCAGAGTTCTCTTGTTCCCTGCCATGCTCTGTCCCCCTCCCTAGGCCATGTTCTGGTGGCCCAGTTTATGCTTTAACATAGCTGGGAGGTTACTGCAAGTGTAGGAGCTGAAGTGCCAGGTCACTCTCCAGGCAGTGMAGAGGATGTGGGATGTGCAAATGCCCCAATGCTGGGCTCCTCTCTCAGAGCACAGGGAGCAGTAAACAAACAGTGATTGTGGCATCCCTCTAATGAGACTCCCTGATGAGGACTGGGAGTGGGAGAGGCTTCAGGCATTGAGTCATTATTCCCTTGTCGTTGTGGCATTGTTGTGTCCACATTACAGTGCATCAGCRCACGTGGTGTGTGCAGGTGGATTTGAAGCTCAGCATCCCGTTTTCCTTTGCCTTTCCCCCTCCCTCTGTCCCCCAGAGTTTCCAGGAGCTGTTTCAATCAGGGGGCATAGTCAGGGGGGAATATTTTGTGCTCRTGTCCTCCTTTTCCTCATGCATTCAGTACAAAGTGCTGTGAGCTGGTGCCTCAGAGAAGGACAGRGTCAAGCCTTGCCTCGTTTTACCTGAGGGAATACTGAGGCAGAGAGCCTGGGCAGTGAGAGCTATTRCAGCACTGAATGCTGTAAACCAAATTAGAATGGAGGGGATGCTTTTTAGTCAGTTGTCAGGATTTTCAATACTTTGCTAAGTACTTAAGCCTCAGCTTTTGTTGCCCTTTCCACTCTCAGGGTGAAGCCATGATTTACATGGAGCCTGAGAAACAAGTTATGTCCAGATCTGGTGATGAGTGTGTGGTGGCCCTGTGTGACCAGTGGTGAGTGAAACAAAGCTGTAGGTATAAAGTTGCTCCAATTGTACTTCTTGATTGTTTTATTACAATAAACCTCTCCTGACTGTAGGTATTTAGATTATGGTGAAGTGAGCTGGAAGAAACAGGCATCAGAGTGCTTGCAACATCTGGAGACGTGAGTTATGGACCTGGCTGTGAAGGAGAGTGACTTGGCTGCTGGTGGTGGGGTCTCAGAGGGCTGAGAACAGTAAGAGCTTCTTTCTGACAGGTTCTGTGAAGAGACCAGGAGAAATTTTGAAGCTACCTTAGGCTGGCTGCAAGAGCATGCGTGCTCCAGGACGTATGGCTTAGGTAGGCAAAGCATCCCTTTCCCAGTTGCTGTAAGGATGGTGCTCCTCATTGCACTGGAAGGCTTAAGTGCTCTGTAACATCCCCAGTGGAATAGGGACATGTGGGAACAGCACTGTCCAGCTTGTGCCTTGGCCCAGGAGAAGGTGTGCTTTGTGGGAAGTGCAGGGGGCTGGCAGTATTTGCACTACTGCAGGTAGGCTGTGCAGCATCGTGGTGGCTTTCTGCCTGGGCAGGGACCTCAGGAGAGGGAACTTGCACCATTTCTTGGGTTTTCTCCTTGAATTCTGATTAGTTTTCATCTTGTGTAGCCTGACATGGGACAGCTGCTAGGAGTGCACTGTAACCCACAGCAGATGTTCTTGAGCTGAGCTGTTTCAGGAAACAGATTGAAAATCAGCAACTGTCTGCTCTYGAGTAAAACTTTCAAATGCGTAATTGAATTTTTAAACTGAATATTTTTTAAAGCACGGGTACTAACGTGTGTATATATATATATGTATGTATATGTGTATATATATGTGTGTGTTGATGTGTTCCCTGCTGCTGTGTGCTGTGAGAGGCCCCTGTGGCTGCTGCTGACTCAGCCTTGTCCCTGCAGGGACCCGCCTGCCKTGGGATGAGCAGTGGCTCATAGAGTCCCTCTCTGACTCCACCATCTACATGGCCTACTACACTGTGGCTCACCTGCTGCAGGGGGGGAACCTGAGGGGCCAGGGGGAGTCTCCCCTGGGCATCAGGTAAGCAGAGGCAACCATTAATTGTTTAATTGGCTTTGCTTATCTCCTGCATTTCTCTGCTGAAAGACTTGCCAAGGAGGCTGAGTCTTTGCTTTTGTGTGTCCAAAGCATCTTTATTAAACTTAACCTCCCATGAGCTGTGTTAGGACAGGTCTGCAGAGGGGCCATAAGGAAAGAGTGTGATAGGCTGTGAGAGAAAGGGGGGTAAAATGCTTCTGAAGGCATTTCTGAAAGAACTGTGTGGAGAGTAAATCACCCTTTTCAGTACGTGTTTGACTTGCCTTGAAAGAGGCCTTGGCAGGCTGTTGTGTGATTGGTCTCAGTGGCTGCTTTGGTGGCTGCTTGCTGACACTGCTGTGCCCCACAATAAATTGTAGGCTCCAGTGTACAGAGGGAGCAGGATTTASCTCTTGGCTTTTGTCACTGACACTCTCCTGGAAGCTCAGAACCATCTTTTATCCACARCTTGTGTGTGGAAGCCTTCAGAGCAAGGGGGAGGAGGCGTGTGACCTCTTGGCTGGAGTGGCTTTTGAATGGTGGTAGGGATCAGAGACATGAGAGAGTACAGCTCAGTCTGGAGTTGCTAAAACACTTCAGATTAGACCTTGAATCATCTGCTCTAATTCTGTGTGATTTATGRACTAATTTCTGGAGTAGTTTCCATATTGGAATGGAAGCTTTTCTTACTTGATGCTATAACTAATCTGAAAGCCATTTCCAAAGTAAAGATGCTGATTCTTACAGGCAGAAATACCTCTGAGCTGGACAAGGCTGTCATTTGGGCTCAAACCTGTCTAATTACAGAGRAACTACACATGAGCTTGTCATGTCCAGAAACAAGCTTTGAAGGGAGCATCCTGGGCCCTGGATTACAGATCTGATGTAATTAGCCATGTACAATTAGAGTGCTCTCCTATGCAAGTAGATAACATCTAGCAGCCTTGGAAARTAGATGTATCTTTATATATTCCTAAATATAGTTATGTATTATCTAGCACAATATCTATATATTATGCTATATAAACAACAAAASTCTTTATGTTTTACTGGGAAATCTCAAAGGGCAGTGTAAGCAGAACATGGCTTGAGCAGTT
>CADDXX010000254.1:855417-865957 GCA_902810485.1 Alauda arvensis | reverse complement strand
CTGACTGCAGTGTGGGACTGATTCTGTGCAGGGCCCATCAAATGAGCAAAGAGGTTTGGGATTACATCTTCTTCAAGACAGCTCCGTTCCCCAAAACTGACATTCCAAAAGAAAAGCTGGATAAGCTGAAGGAGGAGTTTGAGTTTTGGTATCCTGTGGATCTCAGAGTTTCTGGCAAAGACCTTGTTCCAAACCACCTCTCCTACTACCTSTACAACCACGTGGCCATGTGGCCAGAGCAGAGGTGAGCTGGGATGTGGGCAGGTGAAGCTGGAGACTTTGCAGTCCTGTMCATTTGCTAATGGCTGTTGGCATTCCCTTGGACTTTGGTGTAGGGGGTGTATGAAACTGTATTGAGGAAAAGTGGGTTTGTTTCTGATGCACAGTGAAGATGATTGTGGGTAATTTAACATCYCCTTCCTTTGTGGGCAGAGATGTGGACCCAGCACTGTTGTGTGCTCTTGGGCAGTGCCAACCACTGGCCTTTAAAAATATCTGACCAGAAGGAAGTGATGTGAATGAGATGTAACTGCAGGTGCACTGCTCCCTACCTTGCACTTCAGCAATGATAATCCTTTGCCTTTATACAGGAGTTCTTTTAATCTTCAGAGACACTCCTTAATATATTTAAGACAACCCTTAGGTAATTTTTTTGAATATTCCAYTTAAGGTGTTCATCTCAAACAGGAACATAAAATGTTTGTTCCTTTTTTAAAAAGAGAAAATGTATTTACTTGGCCAAAAGATTTGTATATTGTCTTCTAACAGGGGAAAATGGCCAGTAGCTGTGAGAGCCAATGGACATCTGCTCCTCAATTCTGAAAAGGTATGGCCAGGTTTTGTGTGGCTTTTGTGTTGTCAAAACTGGCATTTGCTGGCCAGACTGGAAACTTCTTCTTGGGCTGTAAGCAGGGGAAACAGTGACATTTCTTCATTAGTGCCTTCCAGTTTTTCCTTCATGAGAGGTAAAATCCTGCCTTGCCTGTGATTCTATCTAGCACTTCCTCTTAAGKCAGCTCTTGTGTAGTCTCACCAATTTAGAGAAGAGGTCAGTGCATTTCTGTGAAGTTTTAGGGTAATATAGAATATTTATTTATTTAACTGAAGTTTCACTTTTTAGAGCATTGGAGTAGGTGCAGTGGGAGGAAAAGGTTTCTGCCAATAGCTTGCTAATATGTGCAAGTTCTGACACTGAATTGAATTAAAAGTGCCTGAATCCAGGAGTTAGGCCTTGCAGACTGTCTGATATGAGTCAGAAAACCCCAAACCAAACCTAGTGGAGTCCTTGAAAAAATCTGTACAGGGCTTTTTAAAACTGCAGGGTTTTGTTTTTTAAAACCGCCAGTTTTAAAGTAGTATTTAAGTTTAATTTAGGGAATTTCTGGGATTGTATTTTGCTACTGAGTGCATGCAGAGCTCAGTCTGCTTTTGCTGTGAGACCTCATTCAGATTTACCCAAGTGCTYTTTGCTGTGATTCATGGGAAAATTGTTTGCCCAAACCCTTGCTGGGTCTGTCTTGCTTATCCACCAACACAGGGGATGTGTGAGAAAACAAACACTCTTATCTTTTTTTCAGATGTCTAAATCAACAGGCAACTTCCTCACCCTCACTCAAGCTGTTGACAAGTTTTCTGCAGATGGTGAGTGTGTTCTGACCTGCATCTGATTGTCAATTGTGCCWGAACTACTAAAATAAGAGTTCTGCTCTCAGGGGAGTTTACTGGAGTRTTGAATGGCAATAAATCTGCCACTTACCACGTGTTGTTGTGGAAAAGCTGAGCTCCCCTTGGCAGCTTGGGCTGTGTGTTAGCACACCTGGTTCAGGCAGGAGCTGCTCCTGGGGCTGAGCCCTCCAGGGGCTGCCTGCTTCATCTTTTCTGTTCCCTGAGGAGCTCAGATGCCAGGACACACTGCTGGTGTGCAGGGGGTGTGTGCAGATCTGTGCCCTGTGTATCCCTGTGTGCCAGCTGTTCCATGCACTGTGCTCTGGGCAGTGGCTGTGCTGCTCTCCTGGTGCCTCCCTTCCCAAGGAGGGCAGTGCTCCTGTGCCAGGGGAAGGCAGCTCTGGCTGGGCAGGCAGTCTGTGAGCTGGGCTGGCAGGGCAGGAGGCACAGCAGCCCCTGGGCATCAGCTCAGGGCCCCCAGCCATGGCAGCTCCTCCCTCCCCAGGCATGCGCCTGGCCTTGGCTGATGCTGGGGACACTGTGGAAGATGCCAACTTCGTGGAAGCCATGGCAGATGCTGGCATTCTTCGTCTCTACACCTGGGTGGAGTGGGTGAAGGAGATGATTGCAAACAGAGACAGCCTGAGGAGTGGCCCAGCCAGCACCTTCAATGACAGAGTCTTTGCCAGGTAGGGTACAAATGTTAATAATACAGTTTGGGTCAGGATTTTCCTTGCAAGGAGGAATCCTGCAGTTATTTCTTTCTAAAAATGAATGAGTTCCATAAAACAGAGCTCATTCCAGAATAGGTTATGGGGTTTGGCTGCATTGTGACAGTTTTACAGTGTTGCCATTATGTGGGGCAGACTTTGCAGTATTGATGCTGCCACTTCCTTCCCTCCCCAGTGAGATGAATGCAGGCATAATGAAGACAGACCAAAATTATGAGAAGATGATGTTTAAGGAAGCTCTGAAAACTGGCTTCTTTGAGTTTCAGGTAGGTGTAAGAAAGTGACACCYGGTATTTGTTACTTTGTGGATTCTTTTGATCCTTCTCTCTCTGATCCTTAATTATAAAGCTGAATTGGAAGCAGAATTGTGTCAAGAAACAAGAGTACTTCAAAGGAATAAATGTGGAGTTGTAGAGGTCTGCTTGTGTCAGTTTACCAAGGTCCAGAGGAAAGYAAATGCAATTCTGCAAATAGTCCTGATGCCTAATATGAGCAAGCAGCTGCCTAAAAAAAGACACTATTAAAGAGTGTTGCCTTTCTTTATATCTTTTGTGATAAAGGACTCTTCRTAAGAAATCCAGATAATGCACCAACCAAATTATTTGGGAGCATGGTGCTTTTTGATAGCCTCCATAAACCATGTCTTCAGAGTGTCTGCAGAGCCATGCTGCTSCATTTAATGAATTACACACCCTCCTTCATGTGGCTGCTTTGAGATCCTCAGGAGYAGGGTTAAATAGGCTGAATTATGTGTAATGATAGATCATATTCATTGCCTTTTTCTTAGTCCTTATTAGTATCTGTATGTAAGTTATTTGTGATGACAGCACCTGATACACAGCTGKGAATGTTTTTGTCTTTTATGTTTGTGCCAATGAACAGTTTTTTAAGGCACCACATAAATGCAGAAATGCAGTGGCCAACTGCCAGATTGGCACGTGGGTGCTGCAGGAACATACAGTTCCTGAAAGTCAGTGATGGGTGCTGCCAAGGTGCTGCCAAGGTGCTCACGTTCTGAGGGTGTGCTGGAGCCCAGAGGGGTGTGTGAGTGCTGGGCTGTCCCTGGGGGCTGATGGCTGTGCTCCTGTTGCAGGCAGCCAAGGACAAGTACCGCGAGCTGGCCATCGAGGGCATGCACAGGGAGCTGGTGTTCCAGTTCATCGAGGTGCAGACCCTGCTGCTGGCCCCCATCTGCCCCCACCTGTGTGAGCACATCTGGGCCCTGCTGGGCAAGGTACTGACATGCCACTTCTGCCAGGSATGCACAGCTGGGCTTGTATGGATTTCAGTGACACCCATGCCAGCCTTACAGATATTATTCATGTACAAGTAGAGAAAATGTGTCAGAATCCAAGGAGTCCTACTGGCTCATTGTCCCTGGGACAGTGCCTGCAGGGAGCTGGCCTGTTGCTGTGATGTGTGCAGCATTARTACAGTCACTAGCATTGTCTGCKTACMARGAGGTGAYCTAAAATAAGGTGGAACAATGCAGYAGTCTTACATTTCTGCATGGAGCTTTGTTTTAATGTTTTTTAAGCCCTCTGCTTGTAGATGGCCTCTCGTAGCTATATGGTAGCTGTGATTGTGTGGACAGTCCTGAACACCCAAGTGCTTGATGGCTGTGTGCCCACTCCTTTGGGGTGTTAAGGGTGGGTGCTCACTGAGGTCCAGCCTGGTGAACTCTCCTTTCCAATGGTTGGGAACACCCAGTTTCAATGCAGCTGTAATAGCTGGGAACCCCCCAGTTGCAGTGCAGCTGTAGTGGTTGGAACCCCCCAGTTGCAGTGTAGCTGTAGTGGTTGGAGCCCCCAGGTGCAGAGCTCAGAGCTGTGTGTGTGCCCCAGGCTGAGTCCATCATGAGGGCCCCGTGGCCAGCAGCAGGGCCGGTGGATGAGGTGCTGATCCGCTCCTCCCAGTACCTGACGGACGCCGCCCACGACCTCCGCCTGCGCCTCAAGGGCTACATGGCCCCTGTGAAGGGAAAGGTGAGCCCTGTTGTTTGTGCCACACTGCTGCMCTGCCTGGGGGCTGCTTCCTGATCCTCTTTCTCTCCTCAGAAAGGTGCCAAGGAGCCCAGCCAGAAGCCCTCCCACTGCACCATCTACGTGGCGCAGCGCTACCCGCCCTGGCAGCACACCACGCTGTCCGTCCTGCGCMGGCACTTCCAGGTGCTCTCCCTTCTCTGGGGGCTCATTCCATCTGTAGAACGTTTGTAAGCTGTACCTTGGTACCAGGTTATGTCAGTAGATTTTCTTCATGCTTTTAYGACTGTCCAGTGAGTTTTGATGCTCAATGAAAATGTCCCAAGGACTGCCATTGATCTGACAGTTGCATTTCATTGGCTTTGACAGTCTGAGTAAAAACATGCCTGTGCTCTGTTGTATCTTCCATTTGTAAGTGGTTAGCTTTTAAATATTCTTCTTTACAAGTATATTTTTGAGGAAACTTGGTTGACTGACARAGTCAGCTACTGCTGCCTTACTGTGCAGGTGGGCTTAGAAGCTTTGTTCTAGTCCTTGAGTGAGTGTACACCATCAGCAGTGTCACAAGAAGTAGCTTGAAATGGAGTAAGTCAGTCATAAGAAGAAATCTATTTAAAAAAGCAGAAGGGTCTATGCTTCTGACATGGGGAAACTGCTGAGAGTGGCTTTTGGGATCCTGATGAACCATCCTCAGCTTGAGCACACCAGGGCTGTGGCTGATAGGTTCAGGAGCCCTGACTATTCCATCCTGTGGCAATGAGATAAACCAATATTCCTCATGTGGGATTTGTTCTTGGGGGTGTTCACCTTTGGGCATTGTACAGGCTTTKYTTCTGCATTAGTGTTAAATGCTGCTTGGTTTCAAAAGAATGAGAAAACTTACCTGTGGAATCAGTGATGCTGACAAACCTTGCTGGTATTTGTGGGAAAGCAGGAAAGGTGTATGACATTGAAGGGCATGTTTTTCATGATAGCTGTTCTCTCTACTGCTTGTTCATCCCTGTTTAGGCCAGTGGAGGTCAGCTGCCAGATAATAAAGTAATTGCCAGTGAGCTGAACACCTTGCCTGAGCTGAAGAAGTACATGAAGAAGGTGATGCCCTTTGTTGCCATGGTTAAGGTAAGTGTCAGAGAGACACTTCTGGTTCAGGAAAGGCTTTTGTGAATGCAGTGTCTCCCCTTTGCTTATTTGGCATCTTCATGTGTTTGTTCATAAACATCTCTTACATCTCTAGAACTACATAATAAAAATATCTCCATGTGAATTAGCCCAGGTGAGCTCTGGATGTGGTTGAGGCTTGGTGCTTTCTGTGTTTTGTGGGTGAATTAATCTGTGTTTCAAACATACCTGCCTTCCTCTGTATTTGAAATGTATCCTGTTTGACTTCTCCAGTTTTTTGTGCTGAAATSAGTCAAGTGTTGCTTTGAAGATACAAAAACTGGAAGCTAAGAATAAGGCCAGAGTTGATGGATTGCAGACTGAACAACAGACTGCTCTGAGCCTTGAATGGAATGAAGAATTTTGTGTGTAATTCTTCTGCWTATCATTTAATATTCTGATAGGCCATTATTTTTTCCAAGTCACACAAGCCTATGAAAATCTTGGCTTCAATTTATGTAAAGAAACTTCCTTGTACTTGCTGTTGCAGATGAAAATTCAATACAGCAACTAGGGAGARCCAAGAAGCAAAGAATTAACAAAATTTTTTCTGAAAATGGAGGGGGTTTGCAGTGTACAGTTTCAATCCTTTTTGATGACTTTTCATGATCTGTAGAAGTTGAGAGGGATTAGTAAGGGAAAATGTCTTAATGAGTGTTAAAAAAATTACTTTTTCTCCTTTAGTTTGATTTTTGAAATGCACATAATAATGTCTTCTATTTGTCAGCTTTGTCACGTTTTCCAAGTGGAGCTGTTCTTTGCTCTGTCTGTGGGGTTGTTCTGATTGTTCCTTTTCATGGGAGCTCGGGAGCCTCCAGAGGAGCAGAGAGCACAGAGCAGTTCTGGARCTCCTGTCTCAGTCTGTAGGAGCAGTGGGGATGTGTTAGATCCCCTGATCCAGCTGGGAAAGGTCAGACAAGCTCTCAGTGCTGGGGGCTGGGGCTGCAGCATTGCTGCCTTTGGTCTGGCAGCAGGGAGAGATCCTGGGGCACAGGGGCAGGAGCTGAGGCTCTCCTCWCTCACATCCATCCCTTTGCTTCCAAAGAGCAGCAGCCTGTTTCCCACTGAGACATGGAAACATCTGAGCTCAGACTCCCCTGAGCAGTGGCTTTCTCTGAAACCAATTATGCATCAATCCCAGGCTACAAGGAGCATTTCTGCTTGTGCTTCCTACTCATCAGAGGAGGGCTGAAATGCAGCAGCACCTCTGTGATTTACAAAGGGAAGCAGTTCCATGTTAAAAGGGAATCTTTCACATTAAACTGATGAGGAAACCAGGAAACCACAACCATGCTGAGGCTGACAAAGCAGAGCTTCAAAGGAGACAGCTGGCTCAGCATGTGAGAGCCAGGCAGGGACAGATTAAACTCCAAAGAGGAAGTTCTGTTTTAGTAAAAAAAAAAACCAAAAAAAAAAAAAAAAACAACTTGTGGTTTTTATACTGCCTTTAATACTGTGTCTCCTGTGACTGTTGCTGCTGGCTTTCTGGACTAATTAAGTTACTTTTATGTCAAGGTACAAAGTGGTTGTTATTTCCCTGCAGAGAACTTGCTGTGAGCACGTCCAGGTGTTGTGGGCTTGTCCTTTATTTTAAACTGGGTCATAAGCCTGAGCTTCCTGCTGTGAAATACCACTGAAATGCTGACTGATTTTGTGAATTCTCAACCTGCACATTAAGTAGGGATTTAAATAACTGTGAATGTCAAACACCTTTTCAATTCTATATTAAAAATGTGTTCTAATTGCTCTTACTCCTCCCATCAGTGTCACCAGCTCCCTGCAGAAGAAGTCCTGTTACAAGAAAATTATTGCTCCAGTGTTAATGTTGTGCCAGCAGAGAGCTCTCGGATTTACAAGCCYATTCTTTTCATGACTAGTGTGAACTGTTTGCCATTTTGAAGCATYATTTTACTTGCAGCCTTTAGAGGGTTTTAATGCTTTTTCCACTCCCCCCACAGGAAAACTTGGAGAAGAATGGTTCTCGTGTTCTGGATCTSGAGCTGGAGTTTGATGAGCGTGCAGTGCTCATGGAGAACATTGTCTATCTGACCAATTCCCTGGAGGTTGGTACAGACTTGGCACCTCCTGCTTGGCATTTACTGGGATAGCTGCAGCAGCAGCCCTCCCTAAGGCTCTGAGCCTCCTTTCATTAACTTCTGGGTGTGCATTGCTCAACTGAGAGTTTTTTATCAACTTTCTGTTTGCATTTGTCAGAGGGGTGCATGTAGATGTGTCCAGTGTTGGCCTGGGCTGCAGGGCTGTGTGTGCACTGCAAACATGCTCCCAGTACAGAGCTGCTTTTCCCCTCAGCTGTGACAGGGACATCCCCTGGCACTTCTGAGGTGACATTTTTCTCTGAGCCAGTCTGTATCTCACCTTTCCAGCTGCAGACATGACAAGGAGCTGCTTCAGGGCATTAGCAAACCCATCAGTCCCTGGGCACCCACACTGGCTGCTCTGCAAGGGGCAGGCTCTGGGCAGGGCTTCTCACACTGTGCTGTGTACAAGGCTTGCAGCCTGCCAGCAGTTGTGCTGCTTCCTGTGATGAGCAGGATTTAGTTTAATTGGCAACATGCTAATGAGGGGACAGCTCAGGCACGTGGTGTTAAAAACCCAAACCAAACAACTCCAACATCCAAAGTCAAAATCAAATCAATTGTTTTTTATGGATTAGAAACTGTCTGTATTTGCAGAGCTGGGTGTAACCTGTACAGTGTGAAACAAGTGTGACTTTATTGGGCTTGTCCCTTGTCAGAGCAAAGCTGAGAGTGAGCAGCAACTTCTGCTGTGAGCTGTCTGTGAATCTTCAAAGGCCCCTGGGATGTCCTCAGAGCAGGGATACCCTGCTGGGGACAGCCAGAGGGGCTGGGGGGGTCCCTGTCCCCAGAGACTGACACTGGGCTCCTGGGCACCTCACAGGGAGTAGGTGACCCTCAGAGGTCCCTTCCAAACAAGGTTTTGTGGGTTCAGGTGTGCTTYTTTTGCTTTGTCAGTGCAGGTTTGCTTTCCCCTTTCCTGCAGAACAGCTGTTTGGTGGGGCTGTAACCTCTGCTGTTCCCTCTAAAGCCATTAAACTCCTGCTCAGTCCCTCCTCTCCCATTTTGTCTTTTACAGCTGGATCACATTGAGGTGAAGTTTGCTTCTGAAGCAGAAGATAAAATCAAAGAAGAATGCTGTCCTGGAAAACCATTTTCTGTATTCAGAACTGAGGTAAAATCAGAAATTCATGTATTGGAAGTCTGAAAACTTATTAAAAAACTTAACTTGAAACTTTACTTCTGTCTGTGTTTTTTTAAAATATCCCATTTTAAAACTTTGATCAGACATGAATGTGTATCATGTATGAATATTTCTAACTCTAAAGTGAAAATATCATTGATTTCCCTGAATATGTCTGAGGCCCTTGTTACACTTTGGGCTGCATTTYAGAGCTGGGGCAGTGCTGGTGTCCAGCATGGCCAGGCAGGCTCTAAAGGGAAGATTTATCAATAGCAGGTGTTTATTTGGTTTAGTTTCCTGTTCCTCCTGGGGGTGCCATGCTCTCCTCTGAGGTGTGTGTTGTTCCTCACAGCCTGGTGTGCCTGTGTTTCTGGTGAACCCTCAGCCCTCCAACGGCCACTTCTCCACACAGATGGACATCAGGCAGGGGGACAGCAGRGAGAGCATCATCAGGCGCCTGATGAAGCTGGACAGAGGCATCAAAGGTGGGCACAGTGCAGGTGTGCAGCTGTGCCACCTGCTGAGGGCTGGGACAGCAGGGGACATGGCCTGTGCATGCACTGCCAGCTCCTGCAGGGRCAGCTTTGGGAATGGCTGGGAACASAGAGATGGAGCAGGGACTCCTCCCTGTCCTCCCAGAAGGTGTCAGTGTGCTGTTGTCACAGGGCTGGGAGGCTGCACTTGCTCAGCTGCAGGGTCCAGGCTTCTTGGGCTGCTTAGCAGCCTTATTAATCTGCCTTTTGATAGGGAACTGGATTGAAATCAGCTCTCACCTTCCTCTGATTCCCAGTGTCTGCAGTTTGTTCCTCAGAACATGAGGAATAACTGTTCAGTTACTCAGACCAGTCCTGAGCCACATAAAGCAAATTCAGTGCTTGGGATGTGGGATTAGGAGCTGGTGTTGCTGGTGGTTTGTGCCCATTTCTGTTGGGAACTCACTGTGTAACCACTGGAGGACACTGTATTGGTGTAAACCTGAACACAGCAGTTATTCCCATGAGGATCTGTTTCCTTGGAGTGGGTGTGGCAGTTGCAAGGGTTCAGCATTGCTGTGCTCACTCCGTGGGTGCTGCCAGGGCCTGACCAGCTGCTCTCTCTCTCTCTCTCTCTCTGCAGATCTCTCCAAGGTGAAGCTGATGAGGTTTGATGACCCCGTGCTGGGGCCCCGCCGTGTTCCAGTGCTTGGCAAAGAGGAAGCAGGGAAATCTCCAATCCTCGAGCAAGCCACCTTCCACATTGACCTGGCCCAGAGGCACGTGTGTGTCACTGAGAATGGCCTCACCAGGGACATTGGGGACACCATTGTTTACCTGGTTCATTGAACTGGCCTGTGCCTGGCACTCAGATGTTCATGTTTTGAGGCATCTGTGTTCAACAGAGGGGAGATTTTCTTCTGTAAAAACAAAAAAAAGCCCACCCAAACCAACCTGAGTTCACATGTGAGTTGCCCCATCTCTTTTAAACAGGGATTTAATAAAATTATTTTCCTCTGGTGCCTTGGTGTCTCTTGAAAATAAAGTTACCCTGGAGCCCCTTCCTTTCCAGCTGTGGGCAGGGCCTTCAGAAACAAATCTGAATGCCATGCTTAGAATTCCACTCCTTCCTCCAGGGAGCTGTGCTGCTTCTCAACTGCCTTCAGCTCCCTCCAGACCTGACTGAGCTGAAAGCTTTCACTGAAGAGCCTGCTGCTGCCTGGCTGGGGAGAGGGGTGGTCCTGGCAGCTGGGGACTGGTGTGACACAAGGCAAGGAGCACAGGGCTGTCACCTGGGATGGCTCAGAGTCCT
>CADDXX010000254.1:823740-848229 GCA_902810485.1 Alauda arvensis | reverse complement strand
TCCGGGGCACGGTGAGCTCCCATTTCGCTTTCTGTCACACTGACAATGTTCCCTGCATCTGAAACCCATGAATTCCACTCCGGATATTTACAGCAGCCACATCTGAGTGGGCGGGYGCTGGGAAGGGGCTGGGAGGAGCTCATGGGCAGGAGGTAGCTGACAGGTGACCAGAGSAAATGAGCAATGAGGAGAAGGGAGATTCAGTGCCCTCACTGCAGAGCCTGGGTGACCGCAGGGATGGCAAAGCCCTTTCCMTTGGCTCTTTGCCCTCCAAATCACCTTTTAGACTTCTGTGTTAAAATCCCTGGGCTGAAACCAATGAGAAAAGCAAACAAGCAACCRCCCTAACAAAAAATCCGAGTGACCCCCTCCCCTCAAAGGCAGCGTGAACCAGCAGCCAGGAGCTGACTGATTCTGATTTATGGTTTCTTTATCCTGAGACAGGCAGGTRATGAGCCAGTGTTYGATCTCTGTGGGCTTTTCTGCAGCCCTGAGGAGATCGGAACGAGTGTAACTCCTCCCGATACCTGCACGTTTTCCTCCCGTGCCGCTGCTCCCGCGGTGCAGGCACAACCTGGGGAGCGTCGGTTCCGCGGAGCCACAGCCCCCGGGCACATCCCCGTGTGCTCAGCACCCCCCTGGCCCGGGGGGTCCCTGGGGGCTCCACAGCTCGCAGGGGGCCAGGGCAGGGCAGGGCAGGCCAGGGCAGGGCTGGGCTGGGCTGGGGAGGACGCGGGGCTTGGGAGCTCGCCCTGCGCCCGGGGAGAGGAGCGGGAACGGGAGCAAGGATGGAAGGAACGGGAGGAAGGAAGGAACGGGAGGAAGGACGGCAGGAACGGGCGGAAGGAAGGCAGGAACGGGAGGAAAGGAAGGCAGGAGCGGGAGGAAGAATACCAGGAGCGGGAGGAAGGCAGGAGCGGGAAGAAGGAAGGCAGTTATGGGAGGAAGGCAGGCAGGAGAGGGAGGAAGGATACCAGGAGCGGGAGGAAGGCAGGAGCGGGAGGAAAGGAAGGAGGGAACGGGAGGAAGGAAGGCAGGAGGGGGAGGAAGGAAGGCAGGAACGGGAGGAAGGCAGGAGCGAGTTTCCCGGTCAGTTCGCAGAGATGCTGCTGTAGCTCTTCTTGATGGGGAAGGTCAGCTGCCCCGACAGGTCCAGCGACAGCGCCTTGGGGTGCAGCGCCCGGCGCGGGTGCAGGGGGCTGGAGCCCAGGCGCGGCGAGCAGAGCAGCAGCAGCTCGGGGCCCGGCCGGGGCTCGGCCAGCAGCGCCTCGGGGCCCGGCTCCGTCCGGCTGCGGGGCAGCCTCGGCGAGCGCTGCAGGCTGTGCCGCTTGGGCGGCGGCGGGCTGTGCGTCTGGAAGCGCACCGTCTTCACTTGCTGCGGAGAGGGACCGCGGTCAGGCGGGGACAGAGATAAACCCTGCCGGCCGGCACCGGGGACACCGGGGACACCGGGGACACCGGGGACACCGGGGACACCGGGGACACCGCGGGGACGGCATGCCCGCGGGGAAACCCAGGGGGATGTGCAGGTCATGGGAGGTGGAGGAGAGCCCCGGGGACCGGCACAGCAGTGCTGGAGAGCCGGGAGAGGCGGTCTGAGAGCGGGGCACAGCGCAGCAGCAGCGGCTCAGCCGCGGGCTCTCTCAGCTGCCCGGGGGCTCTGGGGCTTTTGGGGGCGTGTGGACCGATTTGGGAAGTTCCTTAGGGACTGTGGGAAGGGGAGGCTGCCACTMGGGCAGTTTTCTAGAATTTTCACCRGAATGATTTTGCCTTTATGAATTTTCTCTCTGGCTGCCAGAAGGGAGAGAAATTCCCATTTCAAATGGCTCAGCCCAAGTGACATGGGGAAGATGGGGGAGTTCTGCCTGACGCTGGTTCTGTGGCATCTGCTCCCAAACTCACGGATTCTKGCCCARTTTATGACCTCGGAAAARTCCCGAGATCTGCTTGTGGCTGAAYTTGGTGACAGGGACAGAGCCCCTGCAGCTCCTGCCTCTCTCCCTGCAGGGCTCACTCAGGGCGCCAGCAGCACCAGTACCCGGTTCCCTAGGGCAGCTGCCAATCCCAGTGACCTCTGTGGGAGCAGAGCCCTCGGGGGTTTGGCCCCGGTGGGTTTTGGTGACACTGCCGGTTCCCAGGGGATGCTCGGGGGGGTTTTGGCTGTACCTTCTCGGCGCTGTTGCGGGAGCTCTCCGGTTTCACCAGGATGGACGGCGGGGCCGACGCGGGCGGCTTTGGAGCCGCCTCGCCCTTCCCCGGGGGCTCTTTGGGGTCCAGGATGACGGAGCTGCACACGGAGGGGGCTCGGCTCTCCCCGGCCCGGAGCAGCAGCGCCGGGGAAGCCTCGCAGGACAGGCTGGGCCTCGTCTCGTCCGTGCTGGCTCCGGGAGGGATGCTGTGCGCCGGGGAGCTGCCGGGCGGGTACAGCTGCAGGTGCTGGGGCCGCCCCGCAGCCGAGGGACGCCGGAGGGAGCCGCTGATCTGCACGGGGGTCCCCGCCTGCCCCGGCCTCTGCAGGGATCCGTCTGGGGAGCAGGGAAAGCAGGAAGGAATTTAGTGAGGAATTGCAAATGTGCAGAGCGAGCAGAGGTTGCACACACAGCCCTGCTCACACACGGGATGATGCTGCGGGGCTGTCGCTCCCTGGGACCACCCTGCGCCCACCCCCCTGCACCGGGACCGATTTCAGGTGTAAAAACCCTGCCAGGGGCACTGCTGCCCCCAGGAGCAGCTCTGCTGCCAGAGCCGGGAACACACCGCTCGGTTCCCCAAACTCTCCTGGAAGTGAATTACAGAACAGCGCTTTTGGGATGGAGAAAAACCTTGCAGCCTCCTTGCAAAGCACAGAACCCCCGAGCTCTGTGCCGAGTGAACCCCCGGCACTCCCAGAGCAGCCGGGGCCAGGCGGGGCTGTGGGGCCGTGACCCGGTGTGTTTGGGCTGTGTGTCCCTGCCAGCCCCTCACTCACTCCTCCTGGCGCTGCCGCGGCCGCGGCGCAGCGGGGCGGGAGCGGCTCCGGCCCTGCCGGGGAACACGGGCACGGGCACGGGCAGCGGCAGCAGCAGCGGCCGCAGCGCCCGGCTCTGCCTCGGGCCGCCCTCCGCGCTCCCCTGCGAGGACAGCGACGAGGTCGACAGCGTCCATGAGGTGTACAGGGAAGGCATCTTCGAGTCCGAGAGGCTGGATTTCCTGCTGGAAGAGAAGGGCGAGAGCTGCCGGGCGCCGTCCCTGCTGAGGGACCCCGGCCCCGCTCAGTCCTGGGGAAGCCTTGCCGTGGGTACTTGGGGGGAACAGCCCCGCGTTCCGTGTGCCGCCCCTGCCCTCCCCGCGTTTTTGTGCCACGTAAGAAATCGCAGACCTGAAGAGGGGAGCGACGTAGTTGCTGGGGAAGAGGCCGACCCTGCCGGTGACGAGGGACATGCCCCGCAGCCACCCGTCCTGGTCCTTGCCGAAAACACGGAGCCCTTCTCCCTTCTGCAGCTCCAGCTCGTCCGGTCCGTGAGCCGCGTAGGAGTGCAGAGCCACGCACCTGGGGACAGGGGCTGTGAGGGGAGGCACAGCTTCCCCGTCCGGGGCTGAGCCGTGCTGGGATGGTGCTGCAGCTCTGCNTTGGTGACAGGGACAGAGCCCCTGCAGCTCCTGCCTCTCTCCCTGCAGGGCTCACTCAGGGCGCCAGCAGCACCAGTACCCGGTTCCCTAGGGCAGCTGCCAATCCCAGTGACCTCTGTGGGAGCAGAGCCCTCGGGGGTTTGGCCCCGGTGGGTTTTGGTGACACTGCCGGTTCCCAGGGGATGCTCGGGGGGGTTTTGGCTGTACCTTCTCGGCGCTGTTGCGGGAGCTCTCCGGTTTCACCAGGATGGACGGCGGGGCCGACGCGGGCGGCTTTGGAGCCGCCTCGCCCTTCCCCGGGGGCTCTTTGGGGTCCAGGATGACGGAGCTGCACACGGAGGGGGCTCGGCTCTCCCCGGCCCGGAGCAGCAGCGCCGGGGAAGCCTCGCAGGACAGGCTGGGCCTCGTCTCGTCCGTGCTGGCTCCGGGAGGGATGCTGTGCGCCGGGGAGCTGCCGGGCGGGTACAGCTGCAGGTGCTGGGGCCGCCCCGCAGCCGAGGGACGCCGGAGGGAGCCGCTGATCTGCACGGGGGTCCCCGCCTGCCCCGGCCTCTGCAGGGATCCGTCTGGGGAGCAGGGAAAGCAGGAAGGAATTTAGTGAGGAATTGCAAATGTGCAGAGCGAGCAGAGGTTGCACACACAGCCCTGCTCACACACGGGATGATGCTGCGGGGCTGTCGCTCCCTGGGACCACCCTGCGCCCACCCCCCTGCACCGGGACCGATTTCAGGTGTAAAAACCCTGCCAGGGGCACTGCTGCCCCCAGGAGCAGCTCTGCTGCCAGAGCCGGGAACACACCGCTCGGTTCCCCAAACTCTCCTGGAAGTGAATTACAGAACAGCGCTTTTGGGATGGAGAAAAACCTTGCAGCCTCCTTGCAAAGCACAGAACCCCCGAGCTCTGTGCCGAGTGAACCCCCGGCACTCCCAGAGCAGCCGGGGCCAGGCGGGGCTGTGGGGCCGTGACCCGGTGTGTTTGGGCTGTGTGTCCCTGCCAGCCCCTCACTCACTCCTCCTGGCGCTGCCGCGGCCGCGGCGCAGCGGGGCGGGAGCGGCTCCGGCCCTGCCGGGGAACACGGGCACGGGCACGGGCAGCGGCAGCAGCAGCGGCCGCAGCGCCCGGCTCTGCCTCGGGCCGCCCTCCGCGCTCCCCTGCGAGGACAGCGACGAGGTCGACAGCGTCCATGAGGTGTACAGGGAAGGCATCTTCGAGTCCGAGAGGCTGGATTTCCTGCTGGAAGAGAAGGGCGAGAGCTGCCGGGCGCCGTCCCTGCTGAGGGACCCCGGCCCCGCTCAGTCCTGGGGAAGCCTTGCCGTGGGTACTTGGGGGGAACAGCCCCGCGTTCCGTGTGCCGCCCCTGCCCTCCCCGCGTTTTTGTGCCACGTAAGAAATCGCAGACCTGAAGAGGGGAGCGACGTAGTTGCTGGGGAAGAGGCCGACCCTGCCGGTGACGAGGGACATGCCCCGCAGCCACCCGTCCTGGTCCTTGCCGAAAACACGGAGCCCTTCTCCCTTCTGCAGCTCCAGCTCGTCCGGTCCGTGAGCCGCGTAGGAGTGCAGAGCCACGCACCTGGGGACAGGGGCTGTGAGGGGAGGCACAGCTTCCCCGTCCGGGGCTGAGCCGTGCTGGGATGGTGCTGCAGCTCTGCCGGGGCTGAGCCGTGCCGGGGATGCTGCAGCTCTGCCGGAGCAGCTGCTGCTGGCCCGGAGCCTGTGCAGCCTTTGGGCGCTGCCCTTTGTGCACAGAGCTTGCAGGGAGCACACAGCCCGTTACCCCGGGCCGGGGGGGATAAGGATAAAAGGGCCTGCAGCAATGGGGAACAGCAGCTCAGGAGGATGGCTTCTGCCGGGGCTGAGCCGTGCCGGGATGATGCTGCAGCTCTGCCGGGGCTGAGCCGTGCCGGGATGAGGCTGCAGCTCTGCCGGAGCAGCTGCTGCTGGCCCGGAGGCTCTGCAGCCTTTGGGCGCTGCCCTTTGTGCAGAGAGCTCGCAGGGAGCACACAGCCTGTTAGCCCGGGCCGGGGGGGATAAGGATAAAAGGGCCTGCAGCAATGGGGAACAGCAGCTCAGGAGGATGGCYTCTGCCCCAGAGGTGCCAGCCCGGGGTGACAAATGCTGGGGAGGAGGAAGCTGCTGCTCTGCACTCACCCAGTGAGTGCAGAAGCGCGGATCGGGCCTGACAAGTGCCTGTCCTAAGGCAAAGCTCTTGAAAGAGCTCAGTTACGGTGCCGTGTTCAAGATAGCATCAGGCAATTCTGCCTTTGAAACCAGAGGCCTTGGATGTGCTTGCCTGGAGCATCCCCAGGAGGTGCTGGAGGCCCAGGGAGGAGCAGAACTCTTGCCTGCCTTGCTGCCTTGCTGCCTGSCTCCTGGCTCTGCACCAGGGGTGCTGAGGGCTGTGGCAGCAGCGTGCCGTGGGGCTGCTGTTATTTTAGATGCTTTACTAAAGTGCCATCACCTTGATGGAATCATCATAGGGCGTTATCTGCAAATTTTAACTGTGSAAGTTTTCAGAAACTGGATTGTTCAAAACACCAGTGGCCACGGAGGTTTCAGGATAAATAACTAGAGGCAGTTAAGGAGTTATTAGTTTCTTTACACATAAAAAAATAACAAAATGCATTGTTGGCAAGCAGGCAGAGCTGTTTCCCCATGGACACTGCAGCGAGGCAGAAGGATGCACTCAGCTGTGCTCTCTGCCAGGTCTCTGCCACCCCCTGCTCAGACCAGCCAGGCACATTCCTACAGGGATCTGCCTTTGGATCCCAGCTGTGCTGGGGTCTGTCTGCACCTCCCTCCSGGCAGGAGGCAGCTCCTGCCGAGGAAATCCCAGCCCATCCCCAGTCCCAGCTCCTTACGTACAGGTAGGCTGGCCCCTGGTGCTGCAGGTGGGGAAGGGTGACGATGGCTGCTGCTGGCCCCAGGGCTCCTGCTGAGGGGTAGTAGGAGGTGCTGACCTGCGGGAGAAGGGAAGARAACAAAGTATTAATCCGGTTATCAGCTTCTTTCAGCCGCTTGGAGGAGCAGCTAACATCTGACTGGCATCACCCACCCTTCAAAAAACCACCAAAGACATTCCAGGAAATAGAAGAGTCTGGAGCACTTAGAACAAGACCTGGCAGCAGGAGGAAGACTCSGAATCACGGAATGATTTAGGCTGGAGCAGACCTCCAGGATCATTGGGACCCTGTGGCTGATCCTCGCCTGGTCCTTTCCCGCTGCCATTTTGTACCTGCAGAGTGGCACCAGGCACCAGGCACCAGGATGTCCCTCTGTGCTCTCATAGGGCTCCCTGGTGTTCCAGGGAGGAGCTGCAGCCGAGGTGCCTTTGTGTCCCTGGTGCCTGCTGGGCTCTGCAGGCTCCCAGCTACAGAATGTGTGTCTGTGCCAGGTGGGGACACCCTGCCCTGTCCCCCGGCCCCTGCCGTGTCCCTGCAGGCTCCCAGCTATGAATGTGTGTGTCTGTGCCAGGTGGGGACATCCTGCCCTGTCCCCCGGCCCCTGCCCTGTCCCTGCAGGGCACCAGCTACAGAATGTGTGTGTCTGTGCCAGGTGGGGACACCCTGCCCTGTCCCCCCGGCTCCTGCCGTGTCCCTGCAGGCTCCCAGCTATGAATGTGTGTGTCTGTGCCAGGTGGGGACACCCTGCCCTGTCCCCCCGGCTCCTGCCGTGTCCCTGCGGGCTCCCAGCGGCGCTGGCAGCAGCAGCAGCCGGGGACGGTGCTGGGGGAGCTGTGCAGGATGTKCAGGGAGGATTTTGCAGCCCCGCATCCCCGGGACGCTCCCGGCCGAGCTGTCCCTCCTGCGGCACCGACATCCCCGGGGTGAGCAGCTGCCAGCAGCGGCTCCGGCCCGTCCCGGGAGCCGTCCCTGAGCTCGCTGCAAGGCGACACCGCGGCGGAGCCGGGCTGAGCCCTGCCGAGCCCTGCCGAGCCCTGCCGAGCCCTGAGCCGCAGCGCCCGGGGGGCTCCGGCAGCGGAACCGCCCGCTTGGATGTGGCTGCGCTCTCCAGCAAACACCGCAGGATCCTCAGTGATGCAGGCTGGGGCTTTAATCTCGTGTTCGTCTCAAACCTAATTTCTAGTGGTCATGTCTGTAATGTGGTGCTGGAGCGCTGGCTTGGCAAGGACCGAGGAGAACAGAAAAGTGACTCAGCCGCTCTGGTGCTCTCCAGTAAATTAAATTAATTAAAACACCCCAGCAATGCCAGCTTCTGTCTCAGACCTGGAGTGGCAGGTCAGCTTCAGCTTCAGCTTCAGCTTCAGCTTCTTTCCCTGCCTTACTTGCAGAGGGGTCCCGCAGGGGAATGCAGCCTTCTCTCAGTGTCTTTTACCTGCAGAGGAACCCCGCAGGGGAATGCAGCCTTCTCTCCCTGCTTTACCTGCAGGGGGGTCCCGCAGGAGATCTCGGCCCTGTCCCCGCCCGGGGCGGCCACGCTGGGGTTGCTGGAGCTGATGAGCACCGGGGGGCTGATGTGCAGCGCCGGGCGCTCGGCAGGAGCGTGCACCATTCGGTTSAGCGTGTTCAGCGCCGTGGTGAGCGAGAACTGCCGCAGGCTCTTCCTGCGGGGCTCGGGCACCTTGGGGAAGGCGGCCGAGCGCTCCCTGGCCTTGGGGGACGCCGTGCGCAGGGAGCCGCCCTTGGCCTGGGGACACCAGGGGCTCTTGGTGGCCTGCAGGAGCTGCTGAGCCGCCGTGCTGGGCTGCAAGAGACAAAGGAGACGTGCTGGGCTTCCCGAAGTCACACAGCCCTCCGCTGCTCTGCCCCCCGATCCCTTCTGGCAGCAGAGCTGGGCTCAGGAGGTGGCACAGCTCATCTCTGAAATCTCGGGGCTCTGTCATTTCTCTCATCTGTTGTCAGTGACAAATTCTGGGCGTAAAATTCCCGATTCAAAGCTGACAGTGAAATGAAAAGGGGTTTGAAAAGCTTGTGCCAAGAGAAGGGGTTCCTGAGGGTGAGTGCTGCCCCCAGCTCCCTGTCCAGAGCTGGCAGAGGCGCTGGCAGAGCTGCACTCAGTAACTCTGCATTAGCAGGGATGTGGAGGCTCCTGTGTCCCTGTGGGTGCATCCTGCAGCAGGACAGCCAGCCCTGCAGCTGAGGGAATGCACGGGCTCAGAGAGGCCCTCAGTGCTGGTGGCACTCCCAGCAGCAGGATTGGACCCACCCAGCTCCRTCCCTGTCACTGAACACTGATGGCTGATGCTGCTCCCAGTGAGAACATCCTGGCCTGTGCAGGATTGGGGTTAATGGGGAGAGGCAGGGCCCGAGTTTGCATACGGGCAGTGTTCAYACAGCACTTCTGGGAAAGTGCTGATCAGCTGTTAGCAGCAAAGGGCATGTGGTGACAGTGTTCTGCACCACCACGGGTGCCAGAGGAATTAATCATGATTTACTGTTGACATTCATGAATTGCAAAACCTGGAGCTCTCACCCACTCGTGGGAGGCAATGTGCTTGRTRCCTGGCATGGACAGGGAGACGTGGCAGGAGAGGTACAGGTGACTCCCAGACGTTGTCATTTTAAAACAGGGGTGGTTTTCTCATTTTGCCTCTCCAAAATAAGGTTTAAAGCCCTGAGTGTGTGTGCAGGTACACATGTGCCATGGCCAACCTGTCATTTCTGTGTGWGAGCAAACTGGAAACATTTTCTGCCTGTCTAAATCCCAGGAGACATCACAAAAAGGGGCACAAACCTCGTGTCCCCACAGCAGCCCTACCTTTGCCTTCTCTAGAATTAATTTCTAATTCCTTGGTGGCTGTRTGTGTCCCATCACTAACTTGTGTCTGTTAATGCCAGACTTGAATAAGTCATTACTGAAGCTAAAATAATTTCATTAAATGAAAAGACATTTAAAAAAATGCATTAGAGCTTCAAATAAGTTGTTTTGCTTGTGTCCTCCTATAAAACAGCCACAAAGCCCAGCTTGCTGTAATTATGGGCATTACAAGTATTAATTTTATTTCTAGGAACCGGTGYTGGTGCCATTTGCAGCCTGCATCTCAAGCTGCACTGCCCAACACAATTAACGTCTAGACCAGCGCTGACAGAGCCCTGCCAGGTCTGGGTGGATGAAGGTCTGGGAGCCCAGCCCGGGAGGGACGGGGGGGCTGCTGCTGGCCGGGTCCCTGCACCCCTCTGTGATGCTCTGTGTCACCCTGCGGGCCATCAGAAGGCAGGGACAGCTGCTGGCAGCAGAGTCTGAGTGGGACAGGGGACCCTCAGAGCTCCCCAGGAGCTGGGCAGTGCCCCGGGGGAAGCTGCAGCCGGGTCCCTGCATCCCTCTGTGATGCTCTGTGTCACCCTGAGTGCCATCGGAGGGCAGGGACAGCTGCTGGCAGCAGCGTCTGAGTGGGACAGGGGACCCTCAGAGCTCCTGGAGCTGGGCAGTGCCGGGGCTCAGGGGAAGCTGCAGCCGGGTCCCTGCACCCCTCTGCGATGCTCTGTGTCACCCTGCGGGCCCGCGGACCCTCGAGGGCAGGGTTGGCAGCTGGCAGCAGTGTCTGGGGACCAGGGGGCCCTCAGCCACCCCCAGGAGCAGTGCGGGGCCCCGGGGGAGGCTGCGGTCGGTACCTTGTGCAAGCTCACGCTGTCCTTGCCGTCGGGCTCCCGGCCGTAGAGCGGGCGGGGCAGCGGCAGCTGCTGCAGCACCTGCACGGAGCTGGCGGGGAACACTCCGCTGCTGCCCCGCACCTCCCCCAGGTACCAGTGATCGTCCAGCTGCCGCAGCAGCGCGATCGTGTCCCCCTTGTTGAAGCGCAGCTCGCCGGGGCTGTGGCCGCGGTGCGAGAACAGAGCCCGGGCCCGGGGCACCTGTGGGACGAGAAACAGCCCTGGGCACTCACACTGCCACAGGAGCCGGGAATTCACCGCGAAACACGCACGGGGCTGAGGCTTAAGCATGCATTTATTAGGATTAACTACCCACATCCTTCCTTGATGGGTTTTACTAATGAAGACAAGCTCCCAAATACTTATGCTAAGTTTGTATCAAGATGAAAAGCAGGCTGGACTTGTTTAAGAATATTAAGAAACAGTTAAGGCCTTGAACTAATCTTCCCATGGGCTCTCACTGCCTGCTCTCAGGGCTCCTCCAACACAATATCTATTTTAATGACCCGGGTATTKCTATTTCAGAAGGACTGGAGGTCACAGCCATCACCCAGCTGTCACCTGCCAGGAGCRCACAGCAGAGCACGGTGAGTGCAGGGCTCCCGAGGCTCTGTCCCTGCTTTAACTCGTGTGACTGTGGGTTTATTGCAGCCTTTCCCTGGGTCATGGGAAGAGGTGGCYCAGTGTAACATGACATAACAGACATACTCCAAACCCAGAAGAGATGCGGGCACGTTGTGACCTTCACTCTCACCAAAATGAAATGAAGTTTCCCTGAAACACCTGCTGTCCCCAAACCCTGATGCCTGGTCGGGAAAAGGAACCAAGCRGAGAAAAATTTCATGTACTGCTTTTACTTCAAAGCCTTTGAAATGGGAAGCAATTAGTTTAATGTTTAGTTCTAATTAAGTCATTCTCTGTCTTAATTTGTGCTCGCAGTAAACACATGAGCCTGGCTCAGTGACACCCACAGCACACTGCTGGCAGGAAAGCACTGGGGAAGGGAGGCTTGGGCTGGTGCAGCTCTCCATGAGAGMGCCAGGGGTCAAATCCCTGCCAGGCCATGCAAACACACAGCTGGACATGTGAGGGGCACAGGCTGAGGGGACAGAGCAGGGACAGCCACGCTGGCACCTCTGGCTGTGTCACCTTGGATTGCCTCAGGAGCAACAGAAAACAAATGGGACTTTCAGCAAGTGTGAGAACGGGGCTTGGGAAGGAGCAGCAGCAACGTCTGGGCTGTGAGGGAACAGCCAAACATGAAAGGCAGCATGAATGAGTTATGGAAATGTATTAAAAAGAAGAGAAAGTCTGAAATGAAATGCACAGCTGGGAACAGGGAGCGAGCAGAGTGCTGAGATCTGGAATGTTCTGCATGAGGGAGCAGGGCAGACTGGCACAAACCCCCAGAGCCAGGTGGGACAGCTGTTTGTGGGGTAGGACTGGCTCAGCACCTCCCGTCACTCGCAGGGATGGCTGCATGAACGGGCTCTCCTCTAACCACACCCACAACCTGCAGCCCTTCCCCTCCTCTTTAACCCTTTCCTCACACTCTTCTGCCCTTTTAAATCTCCCAACCCAAGTCAGCTTTYCCCAAAGTCTGCTCTTTTAAAAGAAATTTCATTTGGCTTCTCAGATACYGAGCCAAAAATACCCCATCGATTTCCCGACTTTATTTAGGGCATAAACGAAGCCTTTACCTCCCCACAGGGAGCAGCTCATGTGGTTTTTGCTGGACAGGCCCATCCCCAAATAAAGCTGCAAGCTGAAGATTTCAGGAAGTCAGGCAGAATCCCTGATTTCCAGGTGTTTGCAGGTGTGGAAAGAACACCTGGAGCGTGCAGTGAGAGCCCTGGTGTGGGCAGCACAGCCCCTGTGGCTCTCAGCATCCCCTCTGAGCTGATCTGAGCCCTGCCTCAGCCTGGGCTGCTCACTCCTGGCTGCCCCAGATCCTCTGCAAGGATTTATTTAAACTAGGTTAATTGCAAAGGCAGAAACTGGGGTGCTAATTAACCTGCACTGGAGACAAGGAGTGCCTGGGGGGCTGAGGGCAGAGCCAGGTCCTGGCAGGGGGGAGGACCTGCTTGGTTGGGATGGAGCCTTTGCCCTTGGAGCACGTCCAGCTGCTTTAGTTAATCCAGAGCAGCATTTCCCTTTAGCAGGGAATGTCCAGCCAGAACGGCACACCAGGCCAGTCCCTCGTGTGAGCCTGGCCCCTGTCTGAACATCCCAGGGGGAAAACCCTGGAGCAGCTCTGTGACAAACTCACCTCCAGGCTGCTGGGAGTTTGTGTGCAGTATTGCTGCCCTGCAGCAGAGAGAGAAACTGCACTGAAGGAGCCCATTTTGGGGCTGCCTGGCACTTTTTTCAATGCTGCCTCCTTTTTCCTGATTCTCCCCTCAGTTTTCTCCTCCACCGAGCCCAAGTGAGAGCCAGGAGCTGCTCCAGGCTCTCCGAGTGCCCAGGTGCCCCTTGCCATGAGATCCCTGGGACAGCCCCAGGGAGAGGAGGCAGCAGGTGAGGCCAGGTGTGCAGCAGAACCCCCTGGCACCAGCACCCCCTCTGGGGGAGATGCTCGTCTCTCCTTGGCCACTCTGCCAGCAGGGATGGCCATGGCAGGTGCACTTCAACTCCTCGTCCCCATTCCCTGTGGGTTTGGGGCCAATAGGGAGACAAGATTTCATTTTTTTTCACTATTTTTGGCATCTGGCATCAGTTGTGCTGGGCAGACATCCAATGCCTCTGAGTCTCCCTCCGCACAAAACAAAGATTAAAAATATGTTTGTGTGTGTGTGAGGAAGCAATTTGGGGCATCTCTTCCCAGCAGGGAGATGCAGCCTGTGATTATCAGGAATGGGCAGGGTATAACTCCCCACCATTGGCAGGGGGGGCTCAGGAATGGCCCCAGCTCGGGGCAGGGGGACACAGAACAGAGGAGGAGAAGCAGGTGTGACACTGCCTGGGGACGGCATCACTGCCAGCACAGCCACGAGCACAGGGACCGGGAGAGCTGCTGATGGGAGCTGGGAATGCCCCCAAACCTTGTCCCAGGCAGCTCCTTTAAAAGCACCCCGAGGGCCCGGAGCAGGAGCAGCTCTGGGCAGTGGGAATTGTCACCCTGAGGCACTGAGGGACTCCAGGACAGAGCTGAGGGCACGGCCCGGGCCATGCCCCAGGGGAGCTGGGCGTTATCCACACCCTGACACCAAAGGATGTGCACAGGCTGGCTTTTATAGAGATGATCAATGACATCTCCATCCCTTCTGCTCATGAGAGCTGCCTCCAACATCCTGCCACAGCTGCCCATGTCTGTGGCATGAATGAGCCCCATCASCTGCTCAGCTGGCACAGTTCAGGGCTCTGCAGGATCCAGGTGSATGAAAAGAGCTATTTGAATGTAAATTAATTGCCATTACAATTCTGTTTTTCTGCATTTCGGCAGAGGAGATAACTTCAGCCTTGTCACAGAGAACAAAACCTTCACAAGTGAACTTGTCATTTCAATCTCTTCACATAATTACRTTCTGAGGATTCAGACAGTTGGGTGGTTTCTGCATTATTCCTTCCCCGAGGAGGATTGTTCCTGTCTTCCCAGCACAGGTAGCACCAGGGAGAACAGAGCCAGTCCCTGCTCACATCAGCCCTGGGGCTGCCCCATCCCCTCCTGGGCCTGCCCAGAGGAGAGGCCAGCACTGGCTGGTGCTGGGGGCCACCAGCTCCTGAGCCAGCTGGCCCTCATGGGGAGATGCTGGAGCTGGGRATTGCATGGGTTTGGCTGCTTTGTGCTGCTCCATCTCATGGCAGTGGCAGAGGGATGGGGGCAGCCACCCCCTGYGCTCCCTCCCAGCCCTGGGGCACCTCAGCATCGGGGCTCAGTCACTGCTGACCCTGGCCTGGCCAGGAATGCAAAGGGACACGGAGAATGGGGATGATCTGAGAAAACACAGAGCAGCGTCTCTGCTGGGGAGGGTGGGAGGTGCTGAGGCTCCACTGCTGCCCAGGAAAGCCTGGCCATGKGCTGCTGGTGTCCCCACAGATCCAAGGGGGACACAGCTGCCTTCACCCTGCCTGTGTGAAACAGGGGACATTCAGRGCTGAGTGTGGCTGTGCCCCTGGCTGCTGGCAGGGCTGCAGCAGCACAGGGACACCAGGGACACGTCTGGGAGGAAAGAGAGGACAGGGCCATGCTGGGGCCAGCGAGCTCAGGGTCTGCACAAACCCTGCCGGGCCTCCTGGCTGGCTGCTGCAGTATCAGAGGAGCCTGGGCTGCTGTCAGCAGTCCCAGGCAGTGGTTGAGTTGTGTGTCATGGGTTTAAACTGCAGGAAAACAAACTGTGTCAGCCCTCTGCGTGCCCAGTCATGATGCTCTGCCTCAGCAGCACCCTTCTCAGAGGAGGCTGTTTGTTGTGCAGGGAGGAATCCTGCATCCTGCTCCCTCCTGCTGCCCCAGAGCCCTCTCCCTGTGCTGGGACAGGGGGTGCTCAGCTCCTCAGSCAGCCCTGGGCAGCGTGGCACCTCTGTCCCTGGCACTGTCCTGGACTCTGTGCAAGCCCAGAGAGTGCTGGCAGCAGGGAGAGCTGTCCTGGCTCTCAGACACCTGCTGTCCCCTGCCCCAGGCAGAGCTGTAGGGCAGGGGCCTCCTCCCCACCCTTCCCTCGGGGGGAAAACCCCAAACTCGGGCCAGAGAGCAGCTCCAGGGACACAGGGACAGTGGCCAGCAGGGAAATGTGGGAACAGGGGCACTCAGGCCTGGGGGCTGCTGGCTGACCATGGCACTGTGCAGGTGAGCTCACACGGGAGCCCTGCTCTGCTTTCCTGCCTCGCCATCTGAGCCTGACTCATTGCCTTGGAAACAAATTAAAACACTTTTATGTGTTTGCAGCTCGGTACCTAATTCTGTAAAACCAGGGAAACTGGCTCCTGCTGTGGGCAGYGGAGGTCTTTGGGCTCCCCAGGTAGCACCCAGCAGTGCCCTGTTGCTCACACAGCTTTTGGGGTGTGTGCTGTGCATCAGCCTCACTCTCTGCAGTGCATCAAAGTGCTGAAAGCACCTGCAGAGCTGGCAGAGCCCAGGGCTGGGCAGCATCCGTGGGTGTGTGACATCCCTGCAGCCTGGCCAGCCCAGGGGTGCCACACACATTTTGGGGTCACTGTGTGACATCCCCACAGCCTGGGGATGTGGCACACACATTTTGGGGTCACTGTGTGACACCCCACAGCCTGGCCAGCCCAAGGTGGGACACACATTTTGGGGTCACTGTGTGACATCCCTGCAGCCTGGCCAGCCCAGGGGTGGCACACACATTTTGGGGTCACTGTGTGACAGCCTGGCCAGCCCCAGGGGTGGCATGCACATTTTGGGGTCCCACAGGAACTGCTGGGGGTTTGGGGAGTGTGGGGAGGGGGCTGGCTCGGGGAGGGGCCAGCAAACTCGCTGGCCTCTGCCAGGTGCAAACATGGAGTTTGCTCTGAACAAGAGAAGTTCCAGCAGCCCAAGTGCTGTCTGTCAAAGGCAGAAAGGAGCTGGGGATGATTCTGGAGGAGGAGAAAATACCAAGACGCAGGCACTATGTATAGGCATCCGTGTGAAGGTGGGACGTTGGAGTGCAGGGTATTTTTATCCCAATAGAGGTGTTATCTGTCTATCTCCCATGAAATGCTGGGAGGGGGTGTTGAGCACTCAGTTCATGCCAAGAGAAAATAGCCCAAGTCACAGCTAAATCTGCGTGGTGTGTGTTTTCCTGAGGCAAGCTGTCACACGGGAACTTTTCCCTCTGCCTCATGGCTGTCCCATGTTTGCTGCATGACACAGTTCAGCACCCAGCAGCTGCTCATGGATGGAGTTTGCAGCTGGGTCACCCCAGCCCCTGGGGAGGGGTGGGAGGCTCCTGCACACCTCAGCACACGAGCTCTGCTGGCTCACCAGCTCTGCTGGGSTGCAGCCAGGTGAGGAGGAGCTCCAGCACAACTGTGACCACACCTGGCACATGCCAGGGGCGGCTCCTCAGAGTTCAAAGGCTTCAGCCTGGCTTATTTACACACACACCTCCCAGCAAGGCCCTTTATTCTCCGATTCCAGGCGGTTTGTAATGTGGGGATTGTGAGAACGGCAGGCKCTGTGCTCTGGGCACTGATGGGCAGGCTCTGGGGGCCTGGCTGAGGTGCCAGGGCAGCAGAGGGGCAGTGCAGGGCTCAGGGCTCAGGGCTGGGCTCCCCTGGCACAGCCGGGCCCGTGTGCACAAACCCAGCACGCGCCCACACCGCACTCGCTCGTAGGAAGTGCCTTCAAAAGGGATTTAAATGCCAGCAAATAAATGGCTTGGGATGGGCTGTAATTAGAAAATTCCCTGTTTTTTAAGTGCTGGCTCTGGGAAACTCCTGACCACAAACCAAGGGCTGCTTTTGTGCAAGGCCAGCAGCTCCGTGGGGGCTGTGGCTCCTCCTGCCCAGGGTGAGAGGAGCTCCTGGCTCRCTGGGTGAGGAGGGACTGATTCCATCCTCTGCCTTCCTGGATGCTCAYGAGGAGCAAAGAGCTGGCAAGGAAACGTCTCTGCTGAGACAGAAACTTCGATGAAACTTGTGATGTTCTCAGCTCCAGGGAGTAAAGGAGGTTTATTTATGGAGCAGCCAAATGCTGGCCCCTCTCCTGGCTGGGTGGTGGCTSTGGCTGCAGAGCTGAGGGAGGCACCTCAGCTGCACTGGCTTTTAGCACAAGGAGGTGCACAGCACTGGGGGCATCAGCAGCCCTTGCAGATTGGGGCAGCCCGGTTTTGGGGAGCTGGGAGCTGCAGCAGCACAGGGACACTGCAGCTCTGGGTGCCCAGGGGAAGCTGTGGCAGGGTACACACACCCCAGCACTGCAGGGCAGCTGCTCTGGCCGTGATTCCTCACAAAAACAATCTGCTCTGAGCTTCACAAACATCTGGAGGTCTCTGCTCACCCAGATTGCATCAGGTGACCCTGGAACTCAAGGCAGGGTGATGGCAGGTCACCCTCAGCWCTGTCTCATCTCTGCACTGCACAGGCACTTTCAGATGTGTCCCTGCTGTGCTGGGTGACATGCTGCTGTCACCGACTGCCAGCTCAGGGCAGGCTCCAAATCCATTCATGTCCCACTGGAGTACCCAGAGGAACCTCTGGTCCTGAATGCAGGTACTTCAAACCACTAAAACCAAAATGTGACTAATAGGTTTCATTCTTCACCTTGCAGCAGAGGATTCCAAAGTGTTTTATAATTAAGTAACTAATTAAGTCTAAGAGTATTTCAGTGTAATGTGTTTTATATCCCTTCCCAGAGAGGCACAGAGCTCAGAGGGCTGTCCCAGTGCCAGCCACAGCCACTGCTCCCCTGTGCTCAGTGGCTCTGCTGATTCCCAGGAGTTTGATCTTAAGTTGGTCTTAAAATCTTTTGGGAGCTAGAGATGGATGGATGCTGCCATTATCCACCAGCAGCAAGTTCCTACCTGTCCTGAGAACCAGTTAAAGAAACATGAAATGAGTGAGAGAGAAGAAAACCAGACAAGTGTATTTGTGCTCTTTTATCCAGGGCCAGGAGAGTCCAGCTGGAAAAACTACAACCTTCTCCTTGTCAGCTGGAAAAACTACAACCTTCTCCTGGAGAAACAACAACCTCTCCTTGGCAGCTGGAAAAGCTACAACCTTCTCCTGGAGAAACAACAACCTCTCCTTGGCAGCTGGAGTGCTGCCCGGGATGGCAGTGGCTGGAACTGCCACTCTTGGCTGGTTTGTGCCTTGTCCCTGGCCCCAGCAGCTCCTGCAGCTCCCCTGGAGAGCTGGTGGCTGCCAGCAGGGCTCAGAGCTGTGGAGGGAGCCCCTGGCAGCCCAAGGACCTGCTCCGCTCTGCACCGAGGGGCTGCAGGCAGGAGGGAGCTCTGGGCTGGGCAGTGCCACCCCAGCCCTGCCCCTGGCTGTGCCAGGCACTGTCCCAGGAAGGGACACGGTGCCCGGGGCTCAGGCCTGCCCCAGGAGCCCCAGAGGCTGCAGCTCCSCAGGGATGCCTGGTTTGGTGTGAGATCCATGCAGATCCCCCATCAGCACCGCAGACATTCCCGGGGTGCACACGCCAGCCCATTCCCACAGCACACAGCAGCTCCTGATGGCTSCAAGCACAGGGCACAGCCCTGCCTGCCCTCTGCAGCTCTGACCAGCTCTGGGCCCCAGCAGCCTTGCAGCCAAGCTTTTGAGGGCTATTGAAAGGTTTTAGGGACGTGGGAAAGGTGAAGCCACGAGTCTCTACCCTAAATTCCATCTCAGCCAAGCTCTTTAAACTAGTTTAACATCATGTCCTCATTATTCAAAAAAAGCTTTTGTATTGTTAAAGAAAATGATGGGAAGAACTTAGAATTTTAAAATTAGCCTAGTAACTCATCCCTAGGTACAGTTGTAAGTGAGTCAAATATTTTTAACTAGTGAACCTCCAAGAACTTTGGAAGGAACAGCAGCAGCATCATTGGGCATCCCCCCCCCCCCCCCTTTTCCAGTGCAGCTATGGAAATACCTTCTCCACCATGAACAGTTACAGCCCTGCAATTACTGACTTAATTGCTATCAGTCAAAAGCAGGGTACTGCCCCAAAGTCCAGGCACCTGAAATGCCCTCAAAAGCCAGGAAACCTCTGAAAACTCTGGSAGAAAAGAGCTGCTGGGAAGTTTTTGTGAGGAGAAGGGCAGGCTGGCTTTGTCCCAGSCTGGGAGCCAGTTTCTGCCGTGCTGGACTTGAAACAGTCAAATATCACATCAAAACAGCGGCCAAATTTGCAAACAAAACACTGAGTCTCACTTCAAACACTCTGCAGCGCTGCTGACAGAGAAGGTTCCTGGCTCTGGGCACGCAGCAGGAACCCTCTGTGCTCCCGAGCAGAAGAAAGAACTAAGAGCCTCCTTACCCCCTCCGTGTGCATCCTGGGGTTGGTTGCCAGCCGGTGCTGGTGCAGCTGCAGCCCCCTGGGCAYTCTCCGGATGGAGGCGGGGGAGGACAGGACCCCCGACCTCTGGATGGAGCCGAACCTGCCGGCGTTCTGCCCGCACCGGACTCCATCCAGGAGGCGGATGAGGAGCAGGTTGGAGGGCAGCTGCTCGATGCTGCCCAGCACGAGGGTCCTGCACTCGGGGCACCGCAGCTCCTTCTGGGATTTCAGGATCCTCTGCAGGCASGGCTTGCAGAACGTGTGCTGGCACGGCAGCACCTTGGCCGTGGCGTCGAGCTTCTCAAAGCACACGGGACACTCCAACAGGTCAAGGAGAGCCAAGTCATCCATCTTCAGCGCAGAGCCCCTTCAGGAGCCGGGGCCATCCGCAGCCCACATGCACCGAGCCCGGGAGCSTCCCGCAGCACCACGCCGGGCTCCGGCAGCGATCCCGCACGGAGGGAGAGCGGCAGGGAGCCCGGAGRGAGCTGCGCTGCCGGAGCTGCGAACGCAGCCTCCCACAGCCAGAGCTGCGCTCGCTGCCGAAGTGCGGACTCTGCGCCCGCAGCCCGGTGTGCAGTGAGTCACTCCTGACTCACAACGAGCCAGGGGAGGCTCCGGGCTGGGGCCGGGCTCCGGAGCCGGGCGGGAGGTCCCGGAGCCGGGCAGGGGTCCCGCAGCCGGGCAGGGGTCCCGCAGCCGGGCCGAGCCCAGGGCAGGGATCCCGGAGCCGGGCCGAGCCCAGGGCAGGATCCCGCAGCCGGGCCGAGCCCAGGGCAGGCTGCAGCGCTCCTGCCCCGAGCAGCAGCACTGACACGGCACGGAAAAATCCCCGGCTCAGGAGATGAGAGTCCCTGATAAGCAGCAGCCCCGACCTGTCGGAGCGGGGCTCGGCGCAGCGCACTCCCCTCGCACACCCACTCGCCGCCCGCAGGTGCTGCCAGCTCGGCTCGCTCCTGCTCGCAGCGCCTCTATAAAAAGTCCTTCAAACGCCACCGCTCGCCGGGGGTACCTGGCAGCGCCGCGGGTGGCTCCGCAGTGCCATCCTCGCCCGGTTTGGCTGCCTCGGCTCGCTGAATCAACCCCGAGCGATTATTCCTCCCACGGCCCGGAGCCGCCCAGCCTGTTCGGCTCCGGCTGCGGGGCTGCGGCGGCTCCCGGCTCGGCGCGGCTCAAGCCCGGGCCTGCAGCGGCCCCGCAGCTCGGCGATGTCCCCAGGGCGCGGGGCAGGCACCGGGACAGCCCCGGCACCGGGAGCCGGCACGGGTCTGCTGCGGGAACAGCCCGGGCCAGACCCGCTCCGGACCCGGCTTCCTGCGCCCGGTGCTCCAGAGAGGCAGCGAAGCTCCGGCCCCGCGGTCCTGGGGATGCTCCCGGGACAGCGGGACACCGGGACACGGGGACACCGGGACAGCGGGACACCGGGACACCGGGACACGGGGACACCGGGACAGCGGGACAGCGGGACAGCGGGACAGCGGGACAGCGGGACAGCGCCAGCAGCCGGGCTGAGCCTCTGCCGGCCTCCTGCTGCTGGGGCAGGGGCACAGCTGGGCGCTGGGCACGGCCAGCAGCTGCTCCCTGCGGGCAGGGCCCGTGTGCGAGCCCGGCCCAGTGAGAGCCGAGCCGAGCCCAGCGAGAACCGAGCCCGGCCCAGTGAGAGCCGAGCCCAGGGACAGCCAGAGGGGCCTGAGGGGCCCTTCCCGGCCAGGGAGGCGCTGCCTCGGCAGGGGAGGCCAGACACCATCTCGTCCCTGCCATTTGCATTCCCTTATCAGCTGGATTCCAGTCTCGCACACACTGATGGATTGCCCAAGSAGAGCAGGAGGGGCCGCKRAGGTCCCAGACCATTTTCCTTACAAACCTTGCCTGATGAGCAGGCGGGCTCGGGGCTTTTCCAGCCTCCAGGAATGTGCAGGGGGCCCTGCCTTGTGCCGGCACAAGGAAACCTTCCGAGCTTGCATTCCTGGAAAATGGAGTCCCGTGAACTCAGGGCGTGTGAAGGTTTATCGTGGGAATTGGGAGACAAGGCTGAGAGCAAGGTGCCCACCTTTGCTCCCACACGCGTGGTYACACACGTCTCCCCCGGGGGTGCCTCTGGTGGCCCCCCAGCTCCAGCCTGGGCTCAGATCCCGGAGCTCCAATGGATCCCAAAGCCGAATGGAACGTGCTGAGTGCTCACCACGCCCCAGGAGCTGCAGGGCCCTGGGCTGGGGCTCAGAGACCACTGCAGAGCCAGGGCTGTGTGTGCCAGCACAGGGCACAGCTCGGCTGCTCCTCCAGGGGTATAAAAAGCCTCAGGCACTCTGCACCAGGCAAGTGGATGCCACATGCCTCCTCTCCGGGGGAAGAGGGACCTTTCAGGCTGTTTTTAGCTGCTGGAGGGCAGGGAGAGGGGGTGCCTCTTGCAAGCTGCTCCAGATTCCAGATCTGAGCTGGCAGCTCATCCTGCTGCCCACCCACGAGCACGGTGCCCAGCGCTGCTGCTCYAAGGGGGCAGTGGCAGGGCCTGCCYGTGCCTCCAGCCCCCAGGGGAGGCAGTGGCTCACGATGTGCTCCCCCTGGCGCGGGTGGCTGCTCCTGGGGCAGTGTCCCTGGCCCTGGGCTCTGAGCATACAGCAGTGCCCACGGCAGAGCCCTGCAYGCTGAGTAAATCAGTTGTGTTTGCTTGCAGACAGAATTAGGCCAGCGTGGCTCTGCAGGGATGTGCAGAGTGTGCAGACCTGCAGCCAGCAGAGACAGAGCCTCTCTCAGATTTTCCACCTCCCAAAGCAGTGCCTGGTGACCTGTGCTGGGCAGCAGCAGCAGCCACCCCTTCCCTGCTCCCTGTGCCCAGCCAGCCCCGAGGGCACCCACGGGGACAAACCCTCAGGGGGCTTCCTGCTCCAGAATCTTCTCCCTTTTCCCCTCCATGAGGCACATACACATCAGCTGGAGGGTAGAAGCCAAACACCGAGACCCCATCTACATTTCCTAAAGGGGTGGGGTTAGGGGAGCTGTTCATTGAGCTCCCAGAGGGCTGCAGGCTGTGTTTTGCCATTACAGCCTTGTGCAGTCTGGCTCTTGGGTACTGTGAAGGCTTCAGCTGATTCTGAAGTAGCTGGAGCAGAGTGGTGCCTGTCCAGAAATAGAAAAGTATTTTTAAATTAAATTTATTCACTGGTTTTCGTGAAGACAGATTGTTGTGTGTTTGTTGAAGTGTCATTAGGAGTAGTTGGCGGTGGAACCAGGCTGAGCAGCAGAGAGAGGATGGACGTGTCCTTCCTGTGMCTGGGGAGGTCTCCCAGGCCACCTCCTTCTGCYCCTCCTCCTCCTCCTGCTCCCTGCACCTGGGAGGAAGGAATGGGGGTGATTAAAGCTGACCCCAGGCCTGGGGGGCTGGGGGCTCAGCTGGAGCTGGCTTCTTCCACAGCTGCTGCTTGCAGAGCAGTGCTCCCTGTGGGAGGGGGTCTGGGGAGCAGGGCCAGGCTGCTCCTGAGCCCACCGGGAACACACGGGGGGCTGARCCCTTGGGGTGCAGTTCCCCTGTGCTGGCAGGGCAGTGCCACACCTGCAGGGCACAGCACAGCTCCTCACGTGGGGTCCAGGTGGGTTTATCCAGCAAATCTTCCTGCTCCTGGGGGCTGGGTGGACAGTGTCCTGTGCCCTGGGCAGTGTCCCTGTGCCCTGGGCATTGTCTCTGTGTCCTGACCAGTGTCCCCATGCCGTGGGCAGTGTCCCTGTGCTCTGACCAGTGTCCCTGTGCCGTGAGCAGTGTCCCTGTGCCCTGGGCAGTATCCCCATGCCGTGGGCAGTGTCCCTGTGCCGTAGGCAGTGTCCCTGTGCCCTGGGCAGTGTCCCTGTGTCCTGGCCACTGTCCCTGTGTCCTGGCCAGTGCCCCTGTGCCGTGGCCAGTGCCCGGGCTGTTCCTCGCCCACTGCACACGTGTTGCCCCGGGCTCTGCTCCCAGGCTGTGCTGCTGCTCTCAGGAGAAGCTCAGGGAGAGTTCTGTCCATAGATAAAACTCAGCACTTGGGAATTTCCCTCTTTGAAGTTCTTTTTCCTGTTTTTCCCTTTGTTTCTTTGTGAGTTCAGGGTTTTTGTGCTTAGCTAGGTGCAGAGTAAGCTGCCTTTCATGGGAGCCTGCCCTCTCTCCCGGCGGTGCTGGGCGTCCCCCGCCCCCGCTGACCTCAGCCTCCMGGAATGTGCAGGGCCCTGCCTTGTGCCGGCACCAGGAAACCTCCTGAGCTTGGGTTCCTGGAACCTGGAGTGCCGCGAAGGTGTGTGCACGCAGCTCTGTGCCTGTGCACCCTCCCGGCTTGTGCATCCCGCTCAGCGGAGCGTTAAAGCGCCCAGAACTCTGAATAACCCGGGACTCTGTGGAAACGGGAGGCTGAGCACAAACGGAAACCCTGCCAGCCCCTTCATGAAGGCAGCTGATGCAGCATGACATCAACCTCAGATCTGAGCAGGTGCTCAGGACTCTCGAGGAGATGCTSAGAGAATCCAGCCCTGAGCTAAATCCGTGCCCAGCTGGGCTGCGTTCAGCTGCTGCTTCTGTGCACTGCACTGCTGCTGCTTCTGTGCACTGCACTGCTGCTGCCTCTCTGCACAGCACTGCTGCCTCTCTGCACTGCACTGCTGCCTCTCTGCACTGCACTGCTGCTGCTTCTGTGCACTGCACTGCACTGCTGCTTCTGTGCACTGCACTGCTGCTGCTTCTGTGCACTGCACAGCACTGCTGCCTCTCTGCACTGCACTGCTGCCTCTCTGCACTGCACTGCTGCCTCTGCACAGCCCTGACCAGGCTGTTTTGGGGGGCTGGATTTAGTACCTCATGAGGTCAGTCCCATGCTGGGGATCCCAAACCAAACCCTGAACAGGACACAGCCAGCCCTGAGCACTGTATGACCCTCCAGGTCTGGCTGTGGGGCAGCTCATATTTAACAAACTCTTCACAGTTTTAAAATTGTTCATTTACAAAATGTGATGTTTAATGTCAGATAAAAGATTAGRGATGTTCTGAGCTGCTGGCAGGTATCAACTGGAGACAGCTGGAAGCAGAACTTTGTCTTGGCTCATGGACAGGTTTGGTATAGAACCAAATTSAGTGCTGCTGAACAGGAAACTCCTGAGCAGTAGTTAGCTGAGTTCTTGTATGTTTTGAGGTTCACTTCTGGCTGCAGATGCCAGTATCTCCTGGCACAAGGAGTGGTGAAATCCAGGTGCAGGCTGCCAGGCCAGGGGGAGTGGTGGCTGTGCTGGCTGCCTGTGAATGCCCTCCCAGGCCTGGCTGCTCCTGCCACACGGGGTGTTGGGAAACATCCCTGGTGTGCTGGCACCTGCCTCTGGGTGCTGTGTGCTCAC
>CADDXX010000254.1:793170-803296 GCA_902810485.1 Alauda arvensis | reverse complement strand
AGGCAGGGAGCTGGGAATGCAGGCAGGGAGCTGGGAATGAAGGCAGGGAGCTGGGAATGAGGGCAGGGGACAGAAGTGTGTCGTGTGTGTGCGGCTGGAGCTGGATCCCGAGCAGCTGGCTCCCAGATAACAGTTTCCCTAGGAACAGGTTTCTGCTGCAGATATTTAACAAAAGCAGCGCCAGAATGTGCCGAGCCACTTTGGAGAAGCTCCAGGCTGGGCTGGGACTGGGAGCTCTGGGAACTGGGRGCAACAGGAGGTGTGAAAATAAGGGCACGAGAATGCCGGGGCAGGAACCGCAGCTGGATCACAGCTGGGACAGAGGGGCAGGGACAGGACCCGAGAGGAGGCAGCCCTGGGGCGGGTGTGGCCGCAGCGCGGTGGCACACGGTGTGACACCTGTCCGAGGGCACAGCCCGGCCCCGGGGCCGCAGGGCTCTGCTGTTCCCACTGRAGCACTGCTGGAAGTTTGCCCTCCGCAGCCCYGCCGCTCATTTGCACCCTGGCAGCRGCTGACAGCTCCGAGYGCRCCAATTAATTCACTTCAGGGTAGCTGTGCCGTGATCTAAACCCATCATTTAAACGCCTTGTTCCCAGCTTTCAGCTCCGTGTGATTTTTTGCCGTGTTTATTTGTTGTTTTGTAAATCGTTTCCTGTCTGCCTCGCTAATGGCACAAACATTCCGGTGGGAGTGGCAGGATTTGGGGCATTACCTGCTCTCACGTTTATCAGTCGCTGGGTTCGGAGCGGCGCCGGGGCCCTGGGGAGCTGCGGCTCCAGTTCCCTTTGCAGCCGGGAGCGGCAGCGACAGGGAGCTCGGGACAGCGGGGGACAGCGGGGTGTCACCCGGGCACAGGGCTGGCAGGGGACAGAGGGGTGTGACCCCTGGGACAGGCTGGCAGGGGACAGCAGGGTGTGACCCCTGGGACAGGGAGCCACAGGACATGTGGATGCTGGCAGGGGACAGCGGGGTGTGACCCTGGCACAGGAGCCCCTCAGGACATGCGGGTGCTGCCCCAGCCGGGTGTTCTGGGCTGTCTCTGGGCTGTTGTTGCCTCCCTCACCCGGGGCTCTGTCCCKGTCCCTGCACAAAGGGTTTATGGAGCAGAGCCCAGGGCTGGGCACGGGCCCTGAGCACCTTCAGTGCTGCATCCTCTGATTTCTCCGTGAATTCCTTCATGCCCGTTTTTCTCTCCCTTTGGCTCCAGCCATCAGCAGAGGCACGGCCCGGCYGCCTCTGCCCCCTCAGACGATGCCGAGGCCATGAAAGTGCCAGGGTTTTATACGAGTTTCCCATTGACACCGCGGGAAAGACCTTGCAACCCAAACGCTCTGCCTTGATTGATTCCTTCTCATTACAGCCCTGAATTATTTGCAGAGGGGAATGACAAGGCTTTATTTTCTCATGGTGCTTTATCTTTGTGCAAAACGCATCCGATGGAGCTGCTAATGGAAAAGCTTTTAACCCGGGGCGGGGGCGATCCCTGTCCGTGCGGCTGAGGTGCGATGCTGCTGCTGACAAGCGCTCGGGGCTGCAGCAGCCTGCTGCCACCTTCGCGCTGTCCCCAGGGCCCCGGGAGATGGCCCCGACAGCCCGGAGTGACTGGCACGGCAGTGGGGGTGAGCTGTTCGCTTCCAGGATTGAGGAGAGCAGCAAGGACAGGTTTATTCCCTGCTCGGGAGGCAGGGATGCTTCACGGCGTGTCCTGGTTTCACCAGCGGCTCCAGAGAGCTGCAGGGACGGTGCTGGCTGTGCTCCAAGGCTGAATAAAAAACGGCTCCCAGGGGCACGGGAGGAATTTTGGGGAGAAGCCTTCCCTTCGCAGGCAGGCAGAGCAGAGGATGGGGCACTGCCAGGTGCATCCTGCGCCAGCARCGCTTCTCCCCTCGCTACTTCTTGTTGGGCTTTACTTTTTAAGCCCTACAGCATTTTCTAATGATGAAAAAACAGGCTGGCTGGGCATCTGGGGAGAGAGATGCAGCTCTGAGGAAAAAGATAAAGAGCTTCTGCAAATATTTATGTACAGAAAATCGAAGGAATGGTAATGAAGCTCATTTCCAGAGGAGCTGGATGTGTTTGTGTGGCTGGAGCAGGAGCAGGCAGGGGCAGCTGCTCACCACAGAGCGAGCTGCTTCAGAGGATGTCCAGTGACACGTCCAGGGGTGAGGGGAGGGGGGTTTGTGCTGTTCTCTCCTGGCACAAGCCCCAGGCTCCCCAGGGCAGCGCTGTGCTCCGGGGTGATGCTCCCAGCTGCCTCAGTCGTGCCCATCGGCACCTCCCTGTGCCCGCCCAGCACCCTGGTTTATTTATTTACTGCCCTGCAGGGGAGGGCTGCGCTCTGCGGGCAGGGGGTGCTGGCCCCGGGGCTCGGCTCCCACCCTGCGGAGCTCCGGGCAGTGTCAGCAGGCAGGTTCCCTGCTCTGGGGAGGGAGGGCAGGTTCCCTGCTCTGGGAAGGGAGGGCAGGTTCCCTGCTCTGAGGAGGGAGGGGAGGTTCCCTGCTCTGGGACAGCCCGGGGAAGGGAGGGCAGGTTCCCTGCTCTGGGAAGGGAGGGCAGGCTCCCTGCCCTGGGACAGCCCTGGGAAGGGAGGGCAGGTTCCCTGCTCTGGGAAGGGAGGGCAGGTTCCCTGCTCTGGGAAGGGAGGGCAGGTTCCCTGCTCCGCACACCCGGGCTGCGGGGGCTGTGTCCCGCCCCTGTCCTGGAGGGCCTGCAGTGAGGGTGGCGGTGCCTCCAGGTGGCCTCGCAGCCTCTGCTGCTGGGGGGATGCTCCGGGAGCAGGGAGGGCTCCCTGGGSCCCGCAGCTGGATTTCAGATTTTGAGATGACCCTGAGCCCATTTTCACCCGCGGTGTAAATTTGTTCCCTCCAGTGTTTCTACTCAAAGGTGCAAATATCTGGGAAATTCCATATTGTGCAGTGACCTACTTTACAGCTTGTTTTAAAGTACTGGGAAAACTGCCAAAAAGTCAAGTCTTAATTTTTCCGAGGCTGGGTGTTTGCTGCTGCCTGTTCGGGAGCAGCAGGGGGGTGAGTGTGCAGCCTGAGCCTGGTGGCCCCTGGGGAGCCAGGAGAGCAGAGCCTTGGCTGCCTGCAGCCTGCCCAGCTTTTCCAGCCCTTGGCTTCCACCCAGCTCCTGGTAATGAAATCCAAACTTTCCCTGCTGCTCCTTAAAGCCTCAGTTTTGTACCTTGGAGCCAATGACCCTCGGGGTGTGGGGGGCTGTGGCTGTGCTGGGGTTCCTCCCCCTGTCCATCCCTCCCTGTCCATGTCCATCCATCCCCCTGTCCATCCCTCCCTGTTCATCCCTCCCCCTGTCCATCCCTCCCTCCTGAGCTGGCCATCACCTCCAGGCTCGTTTTCCTCTTTGGTCACTGCAGTTTTGACCCCTTTGAAGCAGAACCAGGGTGGGCTCATCAGTCCCGTTGATTTTTCCTGGGTGCATGTGGTTATTTGGGTTTAGAAGGAAGGAAAAGAATTCAGCTGATCACAGCAAGGAATCAGAGATGTTTTCCACAGCCAAACACAAACGAGGGGTGGGGAGAGGCTGAGGGGCTGCAGTGCCAATCAGAGACCATCTGCTCGAGCTCTGGGTGCTTTGCACAAAGCCCTGGCAGGGCTGTGGATGCCTCAGCTGGCTGGGGAGGGGAGGAGGTCAGTGCCTACCTGAGCTGTGCCTGTCATTGGCTGTGTGCTCGCTCTTTCTGCGAGGCATCGTTTAAAAACAATTYTCTGAATGGCACCATCTGGAGGGAGGAGGAAATCGATGAAGAATTTACAYGAGGCTGGGCACTCCCCGCTCCTGCCGGGGCCCTGCCCTGCTCGGGAGGGASCGGGGCAGGAGTGAGGGCTGTGKSAAAGCTGAGCCCAGGCTGGGCTGKGCAGCTCTGAGCAGCAGCCCTGGCCTCGTCCAGGGGCACCTCAGATGGTTTTTGACCCTTCCCCAGCTCCTTTGTGATTAGATACTCTCCTGGCACTGTTCAGTGGCTTTTTTTCAGACAAGTGAGGTTCAAGAACTTCCTCCCCAGTCTCAGGGATGTGAAGGAGCTCTCCTGGCTTCATGGCACGAKGGYAAATCCTGGTGACAGGAGATGCTCMGGCTGGGGCTGAGGCTGGTTTGTGATAGTAGAGACCACTTATGGACCTTTATTTTCTCTGGAGAGGGCAGGAGCAGGAGCAGCACAGCTCTGCAGCATTCCTTGTGCTGTTCTGTGCCCCAGGGTGTGCTGGGTGCCTTTTCCAGCTGTCACCAAACACCACCGCTGCTTCTTGTCCGGGATTTCGGTCCTGCTGGAGCCGCAGATAACCTGAAGGTGAACAAAGGGAGGATTTGAGCAGGGCCCAGCCCAGCTCTGCCTTTGCTGCCTCCCAGCACGGTGTCTGACACCAGCTGGCAAACCTGTAAACACGGAACTGCMGCTGTAATTATCCTGTGAGAGCATCCCCGAGCCGGGAACGGGCGGGGATTGCGGCTTAAAGGCAGCTCAGGGTGAGACAGCTCCTGCTGCCCCGGAGCCAGCCCCTGCTGAGTCCTGGGGCTCTGCCGGGCCCGGCTTCCCGTGGAGCATCCCAGGGTGGGACCCTGGGATGGGGCAGGGTTTGGGGGGCAGGGTTTGGGGGGCAGGGTTTGGGGAGCTCGGGGCTCTTTGCTCCCTGCCTGAGAGCAGTCCCAGACAAACGGGCACAGCAAACAGCAGCTCTGCCCTCCTCGGTGTGCTGCCCTCGCTGGGGCTGTCCCTGCACTGCCACCTCGGGCTCCCACGCTGGTTTTTGGCAGATTTTGAGCACTTGGGGACATGGCTCAGTGGTGGCCTTGGCAGTGCTGGGGAGTGGCTGGTCCTGGAGGGTTTTCCCAGCCTGGTCCCAGGACTGACTGGCTGTTCTGCTTTCCAGTGTCCCTGTAACTGGTCCCAGGACTGACCATTCTGCTTTCCAGTGTCCCTGTAACTGGTGCCAGGACTGCCCATTCTGCTCTCCAGTGTCCCTGTAACTGGGTGCCTCCCCCAGCAGTTCCGCAGTCCCCCTGTCCCCACGCTCCCTCCCTGGTGCCTGTGAGGGGCAGGGCAGGGGCTGGGCTCGCTCCTGCAGCACCAGGAGCTGCTCTCAGCCCCATCAGGGTGGGATCTGGAGCTGTGAGCCAGCAATGAGCAGCAGAAATGCTCCTCTCTTTCACTTGCAGGAAGGAAYGGCCTGGCCTGCTCAGTGCTACCTGTGCTTTGCAGCTGATTGAATTTCATTGACCAGGTTAATTCTGAGCCCTTTTGCAATTACTGGCAGAGAATGAAATATCATTTTTTTTGCCTTGCTTTTGAGCTGTGGAAGGAAGGTTTATRTTTCAAATGTTCTTTTAATTGTGCAAGCAGGCTCTTGAAAAAGTCCCTTTAATTTAGGGCAGGCTGGAAGAGATCAGTTCATGAGGTTTTTCTCCAAGTATAACTTTTAATTATTTTTTTTATGCTGAACTATCACTAGAGAAGGCATTAATCTTCATTACAGAATAAGCCTGATGTAAACCTGTGTGGCCTCTGTGACCAAAGCAGTCTCACTGTGGAGCTCAGGATTGGGAGGGCTGGTGGTTTGTAGCTTTGGTTTTGGGTTCTTTGTCATTCTTGGCTCTGTGGTTGTTCGGAATCTTATTGTACAGGTTTGTTCAGAACTGGAAATAATCCCTGCCCGCAGGTTCCAGCTGTTGGCAGGCAAGGGCAGCCTGGGTCTGCTCAGGGCAGGGGTTTGTGGAAAGGACAGGTGGCACCAGCAGGGAAGGGGAGGTGGCACTGAGGTTTTGGGTGCTCCCAAAAAGGGTCTGAACCAGGGTCCCGATCCTGCTACTTTGGCCTGACATTTAAATGCTGAATTCAAGTGAAATTTTGAGCRTCTAAGATCAATTAGAGTATTTTCTGTGCCGAATCTGTTGCTTTAAAAATAACCACAAACACGGCAGTGGAACACTCCGGGCTGCCTGTTTGGACACTTGTGACAGTGTTTAATGGCAGGTTCTCAATGGATCGGTGGGATGTGGCTGGAATGCAGGGACTGTTCTCCAGGGGAACAGCCCGGGCTGCGGGGTGGCTGGGAGCGGCTGCTGCTGCAGGGGCCAGGCGTGCTGCAGGGCTGCTTTCAGGGCTGTGGGATGCTGCAGGGGTGTGGGACGCTGCAGTTTGTGGGGTGCTGCAGCCGGGGCAGTGAGACCCTGTCCCGCCGCTTTCCCGGCGGCGCCGAGCCCGTGTCGGTGCTCGCACAGCCCCGATCCCGATCCCTGCCCTCCATCCCTGCCCTCCATCCCTGCCCTCCATCCCTGCCCTCCATCCTCTCCCCGGTCCCTGAGCTGATTTCGGAGCCAGAGCAGCGAGGCGAGAGCTGCGGAGCGGAGCTGCAGTGATCAGGATCCTACAGAACAAACTGTTGACTTAGGGGATGCAGCGCTGCCTCCTCCCACAAAAGCACCACGGAAACGTTTGTTTTCATGTTGTCTCTCCGTGGCTGATGAATCACGGCAGGTTCAGCCCTGGAAATCACATTCAAACACACGTGCTCGTCCCAGTCCAGGAATCCTAATTGTCCAGGCTGCCTGAGCTTGGTTCCTGGTGTTTTTTAGCATGAACTTGTGTTTGTCTGAAGGAGATTTGGGCAGCCCTATAATTGAGTGAACAGGTTTTTTAAATCCCACCACAGTCAGTGCCACTGGTACCTGTAATTGCAGATCAGCAGGGTCAGCAGCAGAGCTCACCTGGGCACTGCACACCTGTCCTGCTGCAGGGTTTGCTCCAGCTGGGCTGGCTCTGGGCACTCAGCACTGCTCTTGTGCCCAGGCCAGGCTCAGGTTTGGCTGAAGGAGCAGCAGGAGCCCCGCAGGGAATGGGAGCTGTGGGTGGGATGGAACACGGGGACATCAAAAAACACCSTGCCTGTGGTGGTTGTGTGCTGTGCTTGGGGAGGATCCCTTCAGAGCTGGCCTTTGCTGTGTTAAAGAGCTTCTCTGAGTTCCAGAGCTTGTCTGTGGTCAGTGAGCTTCCCTGCACCMGCTCATCTTGCATGGCTTTAGCTGCCAACATGGGCAGGGCACCTGGTTACCCTTCAGTACAGGGAAAGGGAGGAAAAGCTGCCTGTGGGTCATTGGCCTTGACAACATTGAATTGTGAAACTGGGACAGGTTGGAATTTATCAGCACTGAGTCACCTTGCATGGATTCTGCCTGAGGTTTGCTGAGCTTTGGGGTGAACCAAAGCTGTCCCTGTTTTCCAGTCCATTCCTGCAATGTTTGAAAGCTGTTGTGGTACAGAAAGCTTTGGGCACCAGAGCTCCAGCACTGCTCCTCACGTTTCCTATTCCTTACTCTGTGTCCTGTCCCGTGTCCCGTCCCTGTGTCCCATCCCTGTGTCCTGTCCCCGTGTCCAGTCCCTGTGTCCTGTCCCCGTGTCCCGTCCCCGTGTCCCATCCCTGTGTCCCGTCCCTTTGCTGCCTCCCCAGGGCCTTCCCAAAGGAAAAGCCAAAGCCAGCAAAGGCCAAGTTTTGCAGAGCAGTTTCTGGCTGTGGGAAGGTGAAGGGTTAAACATGCACAGTAAATAACAGCAGCAGAATTCTGGGCTCTGATGTGTTCTGCCAAGAGTCTGTGCTGTTTTCAGCCTCGTGCAGCTGGCAGTTTTGTGTTTCCAATATCTTAGAAAGTGGAGCCATAGAATTTCAATCACCTCCCATCTTACCCAGAGCCCGAGTGCTCTGGAATAACTCAGGGAAGGCTTGGGAGGACGTTCAGCCGTGTTGTGGCACAACCTGAATTGTGTCTCGGGCTGGGTGAGTGGTGCTGAGCCACTGTCAGGCACAAATGGCCTTTGTGAAATGTTTTCTTTACCGAGAGCTTCAAAGAAGCTTTTTAGTTGTGCTTGCAAGTCAGGTGTTCAATTTTATTATTCTGCAAGGTTAGGAATCAGCTGAATGGTGATGTTCTTTCTTCTGGGGTCACTGTGCAGTATCAGCCTGGAAAGGAGGGAGATGCTTTTGATCTCCTCTGAGGCTGGAGTTGTTTTGTAGTAAAAAAATAGCCACAAAAGCAATGCAATGAATTTTATTAAAAGCCCAAACAAATGCATTTACATATGGCAAGTATATTGTACCTGCTCCATGGATTGAGTGTCTGCTCTTATTAGAAGTGGGCAGAAATTKATAAGGACTGTGTTTGTTTAAAGCATGGGAAAAAGCTTAATATCAATTTGAGGCACGGATTTTTTTTCAGCTGTAGTTGATGGAAACTGTTTCCTGAGTTTTGTGTGAAAACCTCCAACCTGTGAATTTCAATTTCATAGTTCATTCGTACGTGGAAGCTAATTTGAGATGAAGCAGCTCAGATCTGATGCCAGGCCAGGGGCAGCTCAGGGTGCAGGAGCAGAGCTCTGGGTTCTGGGGGCACAGGGCTCCCTGCAGGGAGGGTACACAGACACACAGACAGCTCAGGGTGCAGGAGCAGAGCTCTGGGTTCTGGGGGCACAGGGCTCCCTGCAGGGAGGGGCTGCAGTGCACTGAGGCTGCACAGACACACCGCAGCCCTCAAAGCCAGAGTGCTTTGGGCTGGAAGGACCCTGAGGCTCCTCTTGTTCCCCCTCCCTGCCCTGGCTGCTCCCAGCCCTGTCCAGCCTGGCCCTGGACACTGCCAGGGATGGGACACGTTCCCTGGACAGCCTGTGTGGWGTGAGAGCCCCTCTCTGCTCCAGATTCCAACCAGGGGAATCACACCTCGATTGTGGGATTCCTGCCAGGAGCCCCATTTTGTCCCCACCCCAGGCAGAGCAGAGAAATGCCTTTTCATGTTTATTRCCCACACAGTTGCCTTGGCTGTCCCAAGATTTTATCCAAAGTGACTTGTTCTAACCTTGTGCAAATTGCAGTGATGGAAGATGCATCAGCAATTCCCAGTCTTGTCTGGTTTGCAGGGGTGCCCATCAGCTGCTCAGCAGTGCAGGGAACGAGCTCAGGGCTCCTCTGCAAGGAGGCAGCTCTGGCTCAGTGACACAGGTGGGACACAGGCAAGGTGAACTGAAGTTTACCTTTCCTCATACATGTCTAACAGGATACCATTAAATATTAAAACCATGCAGTTAATTCTGCTGTATTTACCAAAAGAAGGTTTTCTGAGGAGTGGTTGTTATGGAAACAGTGGCCCTCTGTCCTTCCACTTGGAAAGGATTTATTTTAAGGGAGCTAAAACCCTTTAAATATTCAGCAAGTATAAAAAGGTGAGATCATAATATTCATCTTACATATTCCGTGCAAGGCTTCAAACCCTTCCCTGGTACTGAGAAGCAGGGGAGGCTCCAGAGCCTGCCTTTGATGTGGGAAAGGGCAGGGACTCATCAACAAGGGGCTGGGCAAAGGGAACTGAGGCTGCTGGGCTGGAGACACTCGGGGCTCCCTGGAGGAGCCGGTCCTGGACACCCCTCTGGGCTCTGTCCTTCCCTGGGGGCCTGGAGCCCTTCCCCTCCTGCCACTGCCACTGCTGTCACTTGTGTGGGACACCCCCTGATTGTAGGGGCTCTGTGGGAACACCCCTAGTCTGTAGGGGCTCTGTGGGACACCCATTTATAGGGTTTCTGTGGGAACACCCCCAGTCTGTAGGGGTTCTGTGGAACACCCATTTATAGGGTTTCTGTAGGAACACCCCCAGTCTGTAGGGGTTCTGTGGGACACCCATTTATAGGGTTTCTGTAGGAACACCCCCAGTCTGTAGGGTTTCTGTGGGACACCCATTTATAGGGTTTCTGTGGGAACACCCCCAGTCTGTAGGGGCTCCGTGGGCCCCAGAGCTGGTCCGTGCTGGGATCCTGGTGCTGTGGGCACAGCCTTTCCTCTCCTCAGCAGCTCAGAGGGGTCTCTGCGGGGTGTGGAGGGAATTCTGTGTGCACTGAACCAGAAATGAGCAGCACGGAGTCCCGGGTGGCAGCTGCAAACACTGCCATTTGCTGAACAATCACAGGCGTTTAAAACCCCAACAAACCAGTTCCTGGGCTAATGGCAAAATAACCCACCTGAAGCTGCCGCAGGAAAATTGTTCCCTCAAGTATTTTCAAACTAAAAATCAGCTTCAGCTTTGCTACATTCCTGTTTCTTTTGTGCTTGCTTTCAAAAAAAAAAAAAAAAA
>CADDXX010000254.1:768228-785057 GCA_902810485.1 Alauda arvensis | reverse complement strand
GCCCCTGGAGGTGCCCTGGGGCAGGAGGTGCCCTGGGGCTCCTGCCGGGGCTCAGGGAGCTGCTGCTGCTGTTCCTGCAGTGACAAATGATGGATTTTGCAGCCATCCGGAGCACACAGCTCTGCTTGGCCCTGCCCTGGCCCCCAGCTCAGCCCTGGCTGTGTTCAGAGCAGCAGCACCAGCACAAGTGGTGGCAGGGCAGGATGTCTTTCACTCACCAGCTTCAGGTTKCCTGGGATAACGAGTGCCTTTTGTCACCTTGATAATATCAATCTATTTTCTCTTCTAATTAGCTTTCATCTGCCTAAAATCACATTCCGGGGGCAGCCTGGAGCAGCAGTGGGAGCTGCAGGCGGAACAAACCAGCACAGAACATCGCAGCCCCTTTGCCTTTGGGAGCCCGGGGCTTTCCGGCCGGGCTGAGCCGGGTGGAACTCGCTGTTTGGGAGGAGCTGTACCGCCAGCTGCCCCAACAGCCCGGAGATGGAGAGCTCCTGCGCAGGAAACTGTTTCTGAAACAATTCACTGAGATTCTCTGTAACACATGATCAGAGGGCAGAGCATTCTGCAGGAGACAGGGACAAATCTGGTTTAAAATGTGTTCCTGGGTATTTGATGAMATGGAAAACATGAACTTGTTTTACTGGCATTTGTTATTTTCTGTGGTGGTTGGTTTGTTTGCTTTTCCATGTGAATTRCTTTCTCCTTCACCCACTTCCACCCAGATTGGCTGATGAAGATCTCCTGGAGGTTCACAGCTTTTCCAAGGTTGCTGTCTCTGGTTATTCAGCCTACCTTGGAAGGCTTCCAAGGCAAAAATGTCCAAATTAAGCTCAGCATTAAGCTTTCATTTCTGGTACTTTATATTTGGGTTCATCAGGATTTAGGCAGGAGTCTCAGGGTCCCACAAGGCTCAGTGTGATCTTCCTAACCAAATACTGTTCAGTGTTCTATTCCTGCACATCACCCATAATCCCAYGATTTGTCTCTGCTTCTGTCTTCCTACAGCTTTTGCTGATCTTTGGAGAAAGCCCTTTGCTGAGCTTAGTTTAACAAAAACAAATACTACATAAAATTTGTTCTGGATAGAAATGTGCCCCAGTTCCAAATCCAAGAAGATTTTATCCAGGTTTTCTCTTCTCACTTACTTTTTCCTTTCAAAAGAAGGAAATTGTTCCTGGGAAGAGCCTGGATAAGCAAACCAGGGGTTCCCCACCTTGGAGGGGTCTGTGTTGGGAGCCTGGTGAGGTGGAAGTAGGAGGTTCCTTAAAGCTGGGGTGTGCCCAAGTCAGTGCTCATTGTCTGGGCTGTCCTGGTGAGGGTCTGCRGTTTGGGGTGACTCGGGTGAGGCACCTGCTCCCTCTCTGCTGACCCTGCAGAGGCCCCAGTGATGTCAGCCTCCTGCTGAGGCCATTTCAGGGGTGGCTGATGGCTTTCCTGGCATTGCCTGCCTGAAATTCCAGTCCCTGCCAGTCCCCAGCAGCTGCGGGTGACCCTTGGCTCCCTTCAGCCAGTGCCACCCCTGTCCCCAGCCCCCCTGAGCTGCTGCCCTGCCTCGGGGRAGCCTGGGCTGGCACTGGGGATCAGACAGCTCCTGTCCTGCCCCCGGAATGCTTTCCCCTCCTGGCTGCAAGAGATAATCGATCTCAACAGCGACAAGAGCAACATGAACTTGAAATCTTGAAAAAAAGGCACGAGAGTCCAGGACAAAGGAAGGGGAATTTCCCCCTGGATTGAGACACTGAATGTCAGAGTTAGGTAAGGACTTTATCTGGACTGAATCAGGACAGAAGTGATATGGAATGTCCCAAATGCCATCAGTGCAGGCAGTGCCTGCAGAGCCCCAGCCTGAGTGAGGAGCTGGGGAGCAGGGCTGGGCACAGGGGGCGCTCAGCCCCGTGTCCCTGAGCCCAGAGGGGCTGTGGGACAGTGACATGTGATCCTCCATGGGTTTTATCCTGTATTGTTCAGTCTGGTTTCACTCAGGGTTTTACCCTTTAAGATGATAACATGATGTTTTGTTTCCTAAGAGCAGTGGGCAGCCTGAGCAGCCTCGTCCAGGGGAGGTGCCCCTGCCCATGGCATGGATGAGACCCAAGGTCCCTTCCAACTCAAAGCACCCTGGGACTCTGTGATTTAACAGTGGTTACGATGTGAGTGATGGAGTTGCCAGAAGCCCCCTGGTYGTTTCCTGACCCTGAGCTGGGTGAGTTTGCAGTCCCTGAGCTCTGGCTGTGCCTGGCAGGGTGCTGCTGTGGGTSCCCACAAAACCTCAGCCCAGCCCGTGGCAGGAGCACTCCTGGCTGCAGGGATGGGATTTATGGCCAGGGAGGGGGTTCGAGCTGCCCCTCCGTGTGCTTAGGGATCATTATGTGCTGCTCTTTCAGCCAGCAGAACTTTCATGTCTTGCAAATTAAACTCCCGGGCAAAATGATTGCATGGAAATGCTGCTGGGCTGTGATTCACCAGGGGCCAATTCTGGAGCCATTTGTTGGCATTTGAAAAGTCAAATTCCTTGTGCTGTAACATATGCAACATATAATTCAAAAACAGAACATGAAAGGCTCCAATCCAGRCAGCAGATGTAAATTTTGAASAGAGATGGACATGAGAGAAGAAATRAATTGCCCRAGTTRTGAATGAACACTYGAGTCCAGCTGTGCCCCGAGGGCCGCTGGGCTCCTGCAGCCTCACAGCCCACCCTGAGCTYTGCTGGGTGTCCTTCCCAGCTGGAATCGTGCCTGTGCAGCTGGTGCAGGGGCTGGGCTCCCTCCCTGCCCTCCGCAGGGWGCAGCAGGATGTGATGGTGAGCAGTGGTTTCACACAGCACTGGTGAGGATCTCAGCTGGCAGTGGTGCTGCACTGGGAGCAGCAGCACTGCTGACAACCTCAGCCACATCTCCCCTGCTGCTGGAAGTTTCACGGGTACAGACTCCATTCCCAGCTATTGGTATTGTGAACAATTCCTCAGGAAAAGCGATGGCTCTCAGTGAAAGCAGTTTGGCCTCTGCTGCTGTTGTTGTTATTGTGGGAATTCCCAGAAAAGGCCGACTGCTGCCCAGGCTGGGTGTAATGTAAATACTGCACTCTGCTCTAAGCACAGCTTTAGAGATGCCCAGGGAGCTGGCAGAACGTGCTGCTTGCTGTTTAACACACACAATTTAATTAGCAGACGTTGTGTGTGATGTTTCTGCACGGGATCCGCTGTCCCTGTGCTGACACCCAGCGAGTCCCTGCAGAGCCAGCAGTGACACCTGAGCAGTGTCCCCTCCCGAGGGTGCCCAGCCTGGCCTGCACCTCCCCCCGGGGCTTTTGCTGAGTTTTCCCAGGAATCTCGGGGGGTTTTCTCCCACAAAACACAATCCAGGCTGTGCAGTGACAGTCACCCCTGTGGCTCTCACAGCCGCTCCTGGGATGTGCAGGAGCTTGGTGGCAGCTGATGTGTGGGGTGCACRAGGATTGGGGGCTGTGGGACCCCCCTGGGGAGGGGGCTGTGCCCCTGCTCTGGAGGAATCTCCCATCCTGGTGCTCAGGGGATCACAGAAACCCCCCAGGCTGCWCCTGCTGCTGCTCCTGCTGTGTGTGAGTGAGAATTAAAGGTCTGTGCCTGCCTTTGCACCTCTCACCCGAGGCCAGCCCCCAGGGARGTTCCTGTTCACGGGGACCCCGCACTCCCGTGATTTCCCTTTTGCTGCTCCTGCAGCAGGAATCGATCCAGACCCCGCGGTGCCTGTGCTGGCACAGGACTAATGAGCAGTAATTGCTCCCCAGCCCTACAGGAAGCTGACTTCAGGAGGGGCTGAGGATTATCCAGCTGCATGTCCCTGGGAGGCTGTTATTGTGGGAAATTAATTAGCTCRSAACTATTAGAAATACAGAGGGAGARCTGAGCATTGGTAGGGCWGAGACAGAGCAATGTGTTTGTTAAAAAATGGTAAAGACTGAGTGAGCAGCATAATTTTAAGTTAAAATTGCTTCTTCCTCCTTTGGGATTTTTTTTGTTCTGAATATAAAACCCTGTGCTGAAGTTTTTGAAGGCAAACAGCTTTATTCTGTTCTCCTCCTGGACAAGGTGAGTGCAGGGATGGGGAGGTGCCCCCCGTGCCTCCTCTCTGAGCTGAGTCCTCTCCCAGGCCTGGCAGTGGCTGTGACACRGAGAGAAGCCAGGCTGAGCCCTCCAGGTCCCCCCAGACACCTCCAGCTGCTTTCGGCTCTTTAAACGTGCAGAGCATTGGGGGTCCCAGTGCAACTCCCCTCCATTGCATGTGTCCATTTCCTTTACTCTTGTTTAATGTGAAATCTGGCCTTGTTTTACTGCTGGATGGCTCAGAGCACAGCATTTGGCTGTGGTGTTTGGTGAAGAGCTCAGGGTGGCAGTGAGTGGGGTGCAGCCCTGCTGCCCAGGACCCTCCTTTCACCCTGCACACCCAGAGGGGACGAGGGAAGGAGGTGGAAGTGGGATCCCCCCATGCTGGGAGCAGCTGGCTGGTGAATCCAGCTTGGGTTTGTGCTTTGTGGAGGCAATTTCCATTTCCTTGCTTTAAACTCTGAGGAGAACTTGGGCAAATGTGAAACGTGGCTGGATGGGGTGCTCAGGCCCTGCTCTTGTTGTGCCAAGAAAATAACAAGCTTTGGGGTTGTTTGTTTCTGTGGGAGATTTAAGCAGCAAGCTTAGGAGGGGCTTATCTTGGCAAGGGGGGAGATAGGGCCTGAAATGGATTTTCATGCTCAGAGCTTCCAGACACAAGCACTGTGCAGCTTTCTGTTTGTTTTGCAAATCCTTATCATCCCACAGTTATTGCTTGTGAAGTGGAGCAAAAAATGAAAGSCAGTGAGGGCTGGATGGCAGGACTCTGCTTTTCCTCCTGGCTTAGCTGCTGTGCTCTGGAGGAGCACATGTGTGCCTCCAACAGCAGCGATCTCCACAGAGTAATGAGTTTGCAGCCTGAGCTTTCTGGGAGCTCAGAGCTCTGCAGCTCTGCCCAGAACGAGTTGTTTACAGACAGAGCCTTTTTTGGGGTCTTCAAAATGATTTCATGTCTCAGTATTTTATTTATGCAGTGACTGAATTCTCATTGAATCCTGGAATGGTTTGGGTTGGAAGGGACCGTAAAGCTGCTCCGGTGCCACCCCTGCCATGGCAGGGACACCTCCCACTGTCCCAGGGGCTCCAAACCCATCCAGCCTGGCCTTGGGCACTGCCAGGGATCCAGGGGCAGCCMCAGCTGCTCTGGGCACCTCTGCCAGGGCCTCACCAYCCWYYCAGGGAAGGATTTYTTCCCAATATCCCATCCATCCCTGCCTTYTTCTGCCTCAGTCTTTGATTTGCTTTGATTTTAAGGCAGAAGAGGAAGAAGCCGAATTCTACTACTTATGAAATGTCACAACAGAGCTTATCTGGGGAAGCTGAGCTGCTGGGGGGAAGGAGGGGGGGTTGCTGTGTGAATGAATGGGGTTGCTGTGTGAATTTGCTGTCCCAAGCCCTGCTCTGATGCTGTCAGGCAGCTGCAGCCACCAGGTTTTCAGGTGTGGGTACAAAAGGAGGCTCCAAAAGCCCCGTGGGTGCTGAGCTGTGGGTGCAGGGTCCTGCCTGGGTGCCCAGAGCTGCCCTGGCACAGCTCCTGCTCCCACCTGCTGCTGGCTGCCCTGTGCCTCTGTTTGTGCTGCTCTTGGGCACCCGAGCAAGGAGGGGTTTGAGCTGTGCCCCTTCTGTCCCTTTGCACTGCACAGGCAGCAGGAGGGGTTTGAGCTGTGCCCTTTTCTGTCCCTTTGCACTGCACAGGCAGCAGGAGGAGTTTGAGCTCTGTCCCTTTCTGTCCCTTTGTACTGCACAGGCAGCAGGAGGAGTTTGAGCTGTGTCCCTTTCCTGTCCCTTTGCACTGCACAGGCAGCAGGAGGAGTTTGAGCCATGTCCCTTTTCTCTCCCCTTGCACCTGCACAGGCAGCAGGAGAGAGCAGGGGAAGCCTTTGCAGAGCCTGGCCRGGGTGTGCCAGCTCTGATCCCAAATGGGCATGCTACAGGTATAAAGATAAATGAAAAGTGGGACTAGGAATAGTCACATTCAGGGTGAACMTTTGATTGGCAAGGTTTTGGGGTTTGTGTGTTTTGTTTCTCAGATGTCTTGAGTAGAACTTTTCTGTGGGTAATTGAATCATCACACATAATAACTGTACAATTTCACCAGCAGTTTAAGTTCAGTCATAGCATCATYACTGTCTGGAAATGTGCCTGAACATTTCCTTCCCAGCTGTTTATCTCATCCCACCCTGTCAGGGGGTTCCTGCCTGCTCAGAGTGGCCATGGCCTCCCTCCAGCCCAGCTGGGGCTGCTCTGCTCAGCCATGAGGACACAGAGCYGGTTCCTCTAGCACAGCCATCAGCCAGATCAGGGCTCACAGATGGGCACTGCAGGGAGGCTGCAAAAGGATCCTTCAGCAGGGGACACAGGAGTTTCTGCTCTCCCAGCTCATGTGGCTGCAGCCCTCATGGGGGAAAGGAGGGAGCCAAATTCCAATTCCAAAGCTTTGGGAATGGAAACACGGAACAGCACCGGAAAAGCTGTCCCGGCTCTGCTGATCCGGAGGTGAGGGCTGSTTGTGCTGTGTTTGTAGGAGGCTGTGGGAGGCACAGAGGAGCCTTTGGGCTGTGCCCGTGGGGCTCTGAGGGCCTGGGGCGCTTTTTTCTCAATGGAACAATTCCTTTGCAGGAGGAGAGGGATTTCTGGTGTTTCCAGTAMAGGTTACATTTGTCTGACAAAGGCAGAACGATATTCTGTTTACAGAGTGACTCAAGGCATTCACGGAGTCCGTGTACATGGAAAGTAGGTCATTGTGGCTTTGCAGAGCAGCGGTGCYGTGTTTGTGAGTGGATCCAGCCCCAGAACCGCGGGTGCTCACAGCGAGAGCAGCACGGGCTGCTCGGCGTGATGGCTCTGCTTTCATCTCCCAGCCCGGGGAGCCTGGGGAGAACTTCATTAGCGGCAGTGGCACTAATTCTGGAGAACACCCGCCCGGGCTGCTGCTCTGCCCTGGCCACAGCCCTCCTCCTCCTCCTCCGTGCCCGCTGCTGTTTGCCTGATGGACAGCAGAAGGCTGTGGGGCTGGGGATGCTCCGGGCAGGATCAGCTGGGCTGGGGCTCTGGTCACAGGCTGGGGACAGCCCTGGTCACACTCTGGGGACAGCCGGGGCTCTGGGCACACTCTGGGGACAGCTCTGGGCAGACTCTGGGGACAGTCGGGGCTCTGGGCAGACTCTGGGGACAGCCGCAGGGGCTGCTGTGCTGGGGGCACCCTGGCAGCCCCAGGGCCCCCGCAGCTCCCAGGCCCTGTGCCCGCAGCCCTCGGGCCGCACTGGCTGCAGGCTGTGCCCGCAGGGTCCTGTCACCGCTGGCTGTCACCCCACTGAGGGTGGGGACACGGCAGTGGGGCAGGGAACAGCAGCCCGGGCACAGGCAGCAGCTCCTGCACTGAGCGATCGCTTTCTCTCAGGCACCGGGAAAGATGAAAAGTGCAGAGCGATGAAAGACTGGGAAGTGAGACTCTGCTCACACAAAGTGCTCAGGCTGAAAAGCCTCTCCACCCTCCCGCTCTCCCCCTCCCCTGGCAGCAGCAGGCACTAAATCACCCTGCTCGTCCTGGCGCTGGTTATTGAGTGGTTGGGTAAGATGGACTCAAATTATTTGCATGTTCAAAGAGAGAAGATAAAACCCGACTGCAGCATATTTTATGGCTTTTATAGAATGTTGATGTATGTTGTTGGAGTAGATGGAAAGGCAGCACCAGYGCTCGAGGGCAGAGCTCCTCTCTGGGAACCTGCTGCTGAATTAATGTGAGCAGAGTCAGTGGAAAGCAGGAATCTGCAGTAAAGTTGGAAAAAACAAATGCTTTATATTTATATTTGAACTGCAGAGCAAGAAAATCGCCTGAAAAAAATCTGATTCCAGTGCAGCGTTCAGGTTRTACATTTAGGATTTGTAACTCAAATTTGGGCAGTTGCTCATTAGAAACCAGGAAGACAGAAAATGGGAAGAGCAGGAAAGGGAAGGAAAACAAACACTTCAAACAGTGTAGGGGTTTGAGTGTGCCTGTGGATTTTTAAGCTAAAGTTTTAAATGGTTTTTCAAAGGACAGGCTTCTGCTGTGGGACTGACACCTTCTTAGKCTTGTTGTCAGCTGTCAGCTGTAATTATTTCATGTGTCCGTCTGCTGCAGGGCTGGTTTGTGCTGGACTGGGACTGCTCCTGCAGGAGCACATCAGCACTTCCAGCACAGCTGGACTGGGCTTTGTTGGAGTGAGGAAAACCAATATCCCGATTTGCTGTGTGTGAAGAGCCCCGGCTGAACTCCCGGGGGATGTGGTGAGAGTTCAGCTCTGCTCTCTGCAGAGGAGCAGCGACTCCTGTCCCTGCAGGCCAGCTCTGTGTGGGTGGGGATCTGTGTCCTGGGGCTGCCTGGGGCTGCTGGGCTCCTCCTGCCCCACACTCGGGTCCTGCTGACCCCGGGCTGAGAGGGCAGCGAGGGCAGGGTCACCTCGGACACTGAGGGCAGGGTGTCCTGGTGGCCTTGGGCAGTGAGGGCAGGGTGTCCTGGTGTCCTGGGGCAGGGTGTCACCCAGCTGTGCTCAGGGGCAATGGACACAGAGCTGACCCACGGCTCACACCAAGAGCTCCTGCAGGAGGGGCCTGGGCTCTGCTACAGAGCTGGCTCTGATCTGGGGCTGTCACTGACRCCTCTGTGCCGTGGCTCCTTCCAGCCAAAACCTGCACTTACCTCAGGATGAACTTGGGGTTTTCCCCTTGTTTTACTCCTGGCTGATGTTTGACCCTCAGGCTTTCCTTGGAGCAGCCGGGACAGTGGAGGTGTCCCTGCCATGGCAGGGGTGGCATGAGCCGATCTCCCAGCCCAAACCACTCCATGGCTCTGTGGCTGCTGTGTCCTGGGGAGCTCATGGAGCCCCAGGTTCTCTGGTCCTGTGAGCTGTATCCTGAATGAGCCCCCAGCGGCCCCCTCGTGTGCCTCCTTCCCCAGCAGATCCCAGAGCAAATGTTTTGTACTTGATGAGAAACCAACATTCAATATTTGGTATATCTGGATTTTCATGGCAGACACCATGRAAAAAACCCAACGTTATTGTCAGTTTTACTGCAAATGGTTTGAAATATCATACCGATAAATAAACAGGATTTAGAATTCATATAACTACATGAATACATTAAGATAATGTTAATTATAATTGTAATTATGCAGGCACACACATGCAGCCACTTGGCTGCACATACGAATTCATTGTATGATTGTGTGTGCCTGTAMATCAGTGACAGCTGCACGCCGGTTTCAGGGTAGGAGAACTGGAATTTAAATGCTTGAGAAAATACGCAAATACCTGAGGAACAGGAAGAGCTCAAAGCGCTTTGCAGGCTGAAAACAGCTGAGGGGCCCACGGTGCTTCTCCTGCCGGGCACACRCAGGAGGCACCCAAGCAGCTCCGCAGGAGTTGTTAAGAGGAGCAGCTCTGGTTTTGTTTGCGGGTGTAAAGGAACAATTGCCCATTTGCATATCTAAACTCGCGGTGCTGTGCAGGAATGTGGCTGCTGCCACGGGAGCCTGGTGCGGATTGCTGGGGAGCTGCCACATCCCATTAGGCATTTTKGTTGTTGTTTTAGCGACTAAATCCCGGAGAATGCAATCGGTAATTAGCTGCAATATGGCACASGGGGAGCAGCGAGGAGACACTAACTCGATGTGAAGGACTCCTCTGTAGAACTTCCAGAACCGCAGCCCAGTTGTCACCACCCACCGGAGGGAATCGCTGGCAGTGGTTCAGCGCCTTGTTTGCCAAAAAGGCTCCTTTGGAAGATGGAAATGAATTGGAAACGTGGGGATTCGCTGTGATACATCTGCCACAGGTAGGAAGCGTGGGGATGGCCTTGGGTTGGAATGGATGAAAAAAATTCCCAGCATATGTTAAACTGTTCTCCACRTGGATATGTCTCTAATTTGCTCGCCACATTTTTAATAAACCTGGCAGCTTCTCCTTCAGAAGTGACATCTTCATTGTGTTGCTGTCTAGAGCAGGAGTGTCTGTCCTGGCTTGGAGGACTCTTGGTTCCAGCGTGGGAGGAGGAGCCCAGCCCGGGGAGGGAGGATGCTGCGGGGACCAGGAGAGCAGTGGATGCACAGGCTGCTCACGGCCAGCTCCGAGGTACTGCACACCTGCAGGYGTGGGGATGCAAACATGGATTTCCTAAAGCATTTCTGAGTGTATCATGATTATCCCATCCCTGTGAACCAAAATACACCTCTTGTTCCTGGGTAATGCGCTTTAAATCCAATTGTTAGAAAGCAAAATATTCGGAGGGGTCTGTTCCTTGTCCCTGGCAGCTTCAGGAGCCGAGGTGAGCCCTGGAGGCTGATGCTGGCCCCTGTGGATGCAGTGCTGGGGCTGCAGTGCTGGGGCTGCAGTGCTGCCCTGGGACACACCGTGCCTCTGCTGCCGGCACTCTGCAGCTCGGGGGAGAGCCCCTGCAGTGTCCCTGCTGAGCCAGAGCCCATTGAACAGACAGACAGGCCATTGAATAGATAGATAGATAGATAGACAGACAGACAGACAGGCAGGCAGGCAGATAGGCAGGCACTGAGAAGCACAGTGCCTCAGCACTGAGGTTTGGGCTGGCAGCCTTTGTGCCTCTCAGCTGCTGGCAGCGCTGCCCGTGCCTGTCCCACGGGGTGCAGCAGGCACTGCTGATGCTCTGGGCTGCGGGCACTGCTGATGCTCTGGCTGCAGCCCCAGCAGCGATTCCCTCCCACAGGCACAGCCCTGACGGCCCGTGCCAGCTGCAGCCCCGGGGCAGAGCTGCAGAGCTGCAGAGCTCTGGGTGTGGGTGCAGCTCAGGGGGAGCTCTGGGCTGAGCCCCATCCCCGGTGCCCAGCAGCCCCGCAGGACCCYGCTGTGCCCCGCAGCTGCGGATGTGGCTGTGTGTGAATGATCCCAGCACACACAAGTTCCTCTCCTCCCCCTGCCTCCATGACCCAGTTACCGGCTCAGCACACGCAGGAAGCCACGGGAGAGAAAAACACATTTCTATTTGAATGAGAAAAGTTGATTACTATTTTAAGCCCCTTATCACGTAAAAGCATTTGAAGCTCAAACACCCCACTCATCTCTAGCTGTGAGTAACCATAAAGGCTGCTCCCTCCTCAGCCCGCAGTTTGACAGCCCCGCAGTTGCAGGCAATTAAAATCCCTTTGCTTGTCTCTGCTGTACCTGCTGTAGTCGCTGTGTTCTCAGCCTCTGCTCAGACTGAAACACCAACTTATCTCTTTGCAGGAGGCTCTGGAGGTTGTTTTACCCGTTTGGTGCGGGGTGAGTATTTCAGATGGATTAATTTATTCAATGCCAACTGATTCACTGCCCTGCTTTGGGACAGAGGCAAGGAAAGCCCCCGTGCCAGTATTGGTGCAGATAAAATGCTGATTCTGTTTCCTGTCCTTTAGAAGGAAGCTGCAGCCTTTCCCCTGAGTGCTCAGGTTCCAAACGTGCTGCAGATGCCGGTCCTTGGCCTCACAGGGTCGGAGCTGCCTCTCTGGGATGCCCGGAGGTGGGGCAGGGGTGGCACTGCCCTGGGGCCCAAGTGYTGCCCTGGGGGTGTGGGGGCTCTGCTGCTGCTCTCTGGGGAGGGGCAGCAGCTCTCAGTGCAGGGAAGGAGCTGAGGTGGGGCACGGGCTCCTTTGGGACAGAGGGACTCGACTCCTACAGCTCTTGCTTAGGGACAGCTCTTAGACCTGCCCCAGTTCCAGCCCTCCCYGAGAGCTGCTCAAATCCAGGTCAGGCTTTAATTAAAGGTGAGCACAAAGTTTTCTCCCCTGGGACTYCAGCACGTGTGTAAAATGTGAGCAATGCTTCAATTCTTGATTAAAGGAGRTAGAGATTTTATATTCAAGCACTCCCAAACAGCAGAGCCTTTACTGAGCTACACAGGGGCTCAGGCTGCAGGAAGAGCTTCAGAGCCAGGCTCAGCCTGAGCTCTGTGGTCACTCTGTGGTCCCCTGTGTGCCTGGGAGCAGCTGTGACACTGTGATGGCAGTCTGGGAGTGGCAGCTCAGAGCCGGAGGCAGGAACAGGCACGAGGATTTGAATCATTGCCCCTCAGCGATGGCCGTGTCCCCAYGGCACAGCTGGAGCTGGGGTCACCTGGCTGGAGGCTGGTCCCCTCCGAGGGCAGTGAGGGTGAGCAGCCACCCCCAGCCCGGCTCTGCCCCTGTCGGGGTGTAGTTCCTGCCAGGTACAGCCCCTGTCGGGGTACAGCCCCTGTCAGGGTGCAGTTCCTGTCGGGGTACAGCCCCTGTCAGGGTACAGCCCCTTTTAGGGGTACAGTTCCTGCCGGTACAGCCCTGTCGGGGTACAGCCCTTGTTAGGGGTGCAGTTCCTGCCAGGTACAGCCCTGTCGGGGTTCCCAGAGAAGCACAGCAGTTTCCAAAGCTCCTGCTTTCCCCAGGGTGCTGCTGGGGCTGTTTCTGGCTGAATGAACCTTTTCTCCCCTGTGTTTGTGCAGCCCCTGTGTGTGTTTGCTGTCCCCTGCAGCTGCACATCTGCCCAGGGCCGGTGCTGTGTGTGGAGCCCGGAGCAGCAGCGATGTCCCCGTGTCCTGTCACACACAGAGGGACAGCAGGACCCCGCCCTGGAACAGGTACATGGCACTTTTGGCGCTGGCAGGGATGGCCTGGGAGAGCTAGAGCACAAAATGTCCCAGGGAATGAAACGCTTTTGTTCCTTTTCCAGTGCTCCCACCCATGAGCTGGGGTGAAATCTCTCCGATCCCACCCCACAGACCTTTGGGGGACCCCCTCAGCCCGGCAGCTCTCCCTGCAGAGGCTCCGGGGGAGCAGGGCAGGGCAGGAGGCTGTGCCTGCAGGACAGGGGAGCTGTGTGACAGCGCAGCCTGTGACAGCAGGAACAGCCGCCTGTGCTGGGCGCTCCTGATGTGCTGTGAGAGCCGTGCACAGACCCAAATCAGCCWCAGCAACGGGCACAGGTGCACGGCTCTAATTCTATATTGCAATTTCATTCAGATAAATTACTCCTGTGGGTTCCTAATAAAAGCACACGTTGGCTCGTGTCAGAATTAGTGAACAATTCTGATAACAGGAGCAGCTATTTTTAGGTCGGTGTTATCCTAGTTCAGCCTCCCATCAAGTTGTATTAAATGTGGAAGATACAAATTGGATCCATGCTGGGCGTTCATTTCCTTCAGAGCTTTCTGGAGCCCTCTCCTCTCTCGGGGTGGGTGGGATGAGGGGGTGGCAGGAGCAGCTGATTTGTCAGGGCTCAAGCAGCACTCGGCACTCGGTGCTCGCAGCCGCTGCGGATCGTTAATGAGGGGAGCGAGCTGCAGCCCACGGAGCACAGCAAAGCCACCGAAGGGACAGGGATGGAGGACAGCTCCCTGCGGGGACACCGGGGGGACAGCGGTGCGAGCGGCCAGGGACGCGGGGCACTCATTGCCTGTGTGCTGATCCCCCCCGGGCTGCAGGAGGATGGAGAGGGGATGGCCAGGCAGTGTTTGTGCCCTCCCAGGTGTGACAGAACCCCGGGATGGTGTGGGATGGATGGCCAGGGGCACTGCAGAGTCTGTGCCCTCCCAGGTGTCACAGAACCCCGGGATGGTTTGGGATGGGAAGGGCCCTCAAAGCCCATCCAGCCCCTCCCCTGCCCAGGCAGGGACAGCTCCCACTGGCCCAGGCTGCTCCAATTCCCATCCAGCCTGGCCTGGGACACTGCCAGGAGAGTGGGAAGCCATCCCCCCTTGTCCTTCCATACATTTGGATTTATTCCCATGCAATCCAAAGCCTTTCCAAGGGGAATTCTCTGGGGRTGGTGGGATTTGGGGTGCTGTGGGGGAAGCACAGTTTATCTAATGAAGGCCTGAGCTGTTCCAGGCTACAGCAGCTTTTTGGAAACTTCATTTAATAATCTCAATTGTTACCATTTKGAACTGTATAATATAAAGTTTCATTTTCTCCAAAAGCAGCTTAAGTGAGGGGAAATGCAATGTAAACACAGAAAAACCCATTTTCCCCCTTAGTGTAGAGCACTAATAGAGAATGAGCTTTATAATGATTCTTGAGTTCAATTTCACTCACTCCTTTTCCCAAAATTTTAGGTTTTATTGACTAATAGTTGCTTTGACATTAAGGGTGCTGCTGCAAACAACTCAATCTATTTCTACCAWTTTTTCTTTGTGGAAAAATTTTATTTTAGTTCCTCATTATTTCAAAGTGATTTTCAGAAAAAGTGCTATTAGGAAAATGAGGCTGATGGCACTCGAGGTGAGCTGAACATGCTGTTAAGCAAATCAGAAATTAGTGCAAGTTTCTTTCATTTGGCTTCATTTGCTGTGGATCAAGTTTGATACTAAATGATGATAAAAAACCAGATCAAGCTTTTTAAAATATTGAGTAGTTTCTGTGCCATKAAACTGGAGTGGGGAAAGAAAACTAGGTATGTTTTATTTTTCTGATCTAAATTGGAATGATTTTAATAATTCTATTGTCTAATCAAGCCAACATGTGGTCTTGGATGAGAAGAAATATCAGAAGCTCCTGTGCTGTTGTGCTGATGGCACAATAGCAATAAATGCATGAAACAGGAGGAGAGGGAAAGAATTTGGAAGCTACTGGAGTGCCCAAGGGTGTTCCTGAGACATCCCTGCTTGGATGCTTCTCCAAGGGCTTTGGCTGCAGCAGCAACATCCAGGGGAGCACAGCACAGTGTTTACAGGGTACAGGGTCATTTTGTATTTTCTCAAAAGCCTTTTCAGTTCAGCTGTGCTGAGGCAGGAGTGAGCCCTGGGGGGGTGTTTGGAGCCTGTGCTGCCCCACTGCCCAAGGGACAGCAGGTCCACAGCAGGTCTGGGAGGGGATCCTGCCTCTCTGGGATGCTCTGGGGGCTGCTGGAAGGTTCTGGGAGTTGCTGGAAGGTTCTGGGGGCTGCTGAGGAGCTCCCAGCAGGAGTGTGAGCACTGGGGGCACACCCAGGGGATGGTGCTGCAGCCCCAAATCCCCCCAGTCCCTGCAGCCCCAAATCCCCCCTCCCACCCTCCTGTCAGGAGTGATGGGACAGGGATTCTTCCATCTCCTCCCTCAGTGTAAAGCAGAATGTACCTTGATTTGAGAATGGGGTGCAATTTTAACTGAGTAGTGGAAAGCATGTCGCTAGTGTAACAGCTGTAAAATTAGAAGGAAAGAAAACCCCTAAGAGACAGGAAAATAGCTGCTATTAAAGTGATAGAATAATCTCAGCCTGTGATGGTGTTCTGCAGCTTGGAGCAGCTCCCTTCAGCTCGTGTCTATCAAASCCTATCAGGATGGAAGGTGACATTATGAAGTCTCCAGATGTATTTTCGTGTCATTTAGGTGATTTGTGCCATTTGATAAATTTCATGTTTGGAAAATCAATGTTCCTCCCCGTGTGCTTTGGCAGCACGGAGGTTCTGAGCAGGAGGCTGCAGCAGAGCTCTGTGAGAGTGGGCCCTCCCTGAGACCCCCAGTGCCCACCCCTGCCCACTGCCCACAGGGCTGGCTGTGACAATTAATGAGACCCACGGAGGTACACGAGGTGAGGCTCAGTTTTGTTTGATGACATCTCTGTCATTTCTCAAACATGAGGTGAGAAGGAGAAATGTGCTGAGAGGAGAGGGCACAGGTCCTGCTCCTGCTGGGGCACCCAGAGCAGGCTGGGCTGGGAGCTCCAGGGAGCTGCAGGGGCTGGGCAGGTCCCAGGGAGGGAGGGGGAGCAGCCCTGGCCCCTGCCCTGCCCTGGCCTTACCCCCAGTGCTCCCATCTCCTCCTGAGCCGCTGGAGCTGCAGCCTGGCCCCAGGAACACGCAGCTGTGCTGGGCTGCACCCTCAGCTCTGGGCTCTCCTGCACCAGGCACTCCACAGCAGTGCTAGGGGGCACTGCATGTTGGCAGGTGAGTGCCATAATTASTCCTGGGAAGGTTTAAATAAGTTTGTACAATAAGCTGGCTTGGAGAGGAATTTTTAGGAGCTTTATTTTAGCTCCAGATGCAAAGTTCAATGGCTTTCCTGATGACTCAACTTAATGCCTGACTTGTTTAGTAAAAAAATCCCCATAAAAATGCAGTTTAAAAGTGAATTCTTAAATACTTGTATCAGGAATGGTGTTTGATCACAGATAACATGTATTAAGTAATAATAGTGTGTAGCTCTGGGCTGGCTGATTTTCARCACACCAGTGGTGGGTGGCGGATTTTAACAGCATCACTTGAGCTGTGCTGCACAGTCAAGACCACATCTACTGAAGGAAAAATGCTCCATTTAAATAGCCCAAATGAATAGATTTGGTCCCCTATTGTAATTGAACTGAAGTTTTGAAAAATGTGTCTTTGTTATTCCAAAAGGGGAGAACAGTATCAATAACTCAGGAATGTGACATTGCATAATTAAGCATATTTCTGGCTGTATCCATCTATCTAGCTGTCTATCAAACCCCACAGCTTTCCTTCCCTGGAACAGCAGAAGGCTGCCAGAGCTTTCCACGCCAACGTGTTGGAAACCTTGGCTGGGCCCCTGCCATCAGAAGCTGCTGGGTGGGAGGGAAGGCACAACAAATTTGGTACCGTGGCTTTACTGCCAGAGAGCTGAAGGAGATGAAGTTTGTCAGCCCACTTTTGGGGAAAATAACCCATCAGAYTGGATATTTGGGAGCATTGAATTAGGATTCTTCATGCTGACCTGGCTCTGGGAGGTGTCTGCCCTCCCTCCAGCCCAGCTCTGCTGCTGCTGGACGTGCAGAGAGGGGAGAGCAGTGCC
>CADDXX010000254.1:738211-764916 GCA_902810485.1 Alauda arvensis | reverse complement strand
GAGGATGCCCTGGCACAGCTGAGCCCTGGGGTGGGGGTCCTGCTGTGCCACCTGCAGGGACTGGGCTGGGTTTGCTCCTCAGGGCACTGACTCCTCATCCTCCCTCTCTGYTGCAGACATTGAGTGAGAATCCAACTTCTGCCTTTCCTTGGAACCACACCGATGTGAAGAACCCAAATACATCTCTGCAGGACGTGCCCAAAGCCATGAGAAGGGCTGCATGCAGAACCCTTCTGGGTAGATCAGAACCCTTCTGGGTAAATCAGAATCCTTCTGGGTAAATCAGAATCCTTCTGGGTAGATCAGAACCCTTCTGGGTAACTCAGAACCCTTCTGGGTAAATCAGAATCCTCCTCTCCACGTTTGGGAAGGTTGAACCTCCAGCAGCAATGGCAGCGACACACCGGGCTCCATTTTGCAGACATAATGTCAGTCTTTTATTTTAATGTACAATGCAGCTCACCCTAAATTACATTTTCTTCTTTTAATTTATTTTCATGAAAACGATAGCATGGCATAAATCATCTCGTGGAGGTTGCTGGGTTATTTGCATTTCAGAGGTTGATTTTAACTTTGTGTTCTGGAGGAATTTGCAGCCCAGAAGCTCTGGGAGGCATTAACTTGCAGTGATGGTGGTTCTCCACAGGTGATGAATGACGCTCATTTGGCTCAGGACAAACAGCCTCCAGTTGGTGTCTTCCTTAAAGAAACTTGTCAGAGGCAAAGGGTGGCAGGCAGTGAGAGATGCTTTCCCCTCTGGGGTGAATCCCTCCTGGGGAGGCAGGGAGCTGGGGGAAAGCTGTTCAGCACAGCTCCTGCCAGGAACCCCTGCCCCAGTGGGGTCACTCACCTGTGCCTCTGCAGAAAGGAGGGGCTCGGAGGAGCTCCTGGCCGGGAGGGGCTGGGGGGCTGCCCCAGACAGGGGGATGCTCCTGGGGGTCCTGCTCTGCTCTGCCCGTGCCTTGCTGCTGCTCTTCATTACAGCACTTGCTTAATGGCACCTGACAGAGGGCAACTGGAAGGCTGGAAAACTTTAATGAGTCTTCAGATGTCTATTTTCTGCTAAGAAATGTGGCAAGAAGCTCTATCTTAAATTCAATACAGCATGGAATGCTCAGGGAATGAAACAGGGAGTAAAACGTATTTTATTAGCGATGAACTGAGGCTGCACATGAAAGAACCCTTTAAATATCTGACATGTTAAATGCATTATTTTCCCTTCAGGAGAGAAGGAGTCAAAGGGACGGGGCTGATGAACTGTGCTCATTAACCTGAGTGATGGGGCCGGGCAGGCTTCAAAGGCGGCTCTGCCGGCGGGGCTGGAGCGCTGCTCCAGGAAAAAGGTGGAATTGAGCCCCAGCCTGCAGGGAGAGCCTGCTCTGCAGGGGAGGCAGAGCTGCACACACAGCAGTGGGGCACAGCCACAGCTCTCTGAAACAGGAGCAATTCTCTTACTGCTCCATTAGCCTAAAAYCATGGAATGGTTTGGATTGGGAGCGACCTTAAATCCCATCGCACCCCTGCCATGGCAGGGACACCTTCCCCTGTCCCAGGCTGCTCCCAGCCCTGTCCAGCCTGGCCTTGGGCACTGCCAGGGATCCAGGGGCAGCCCCAGCTGCTCTGGGCACCTGTGCCAGGGCTTTGCTTTGTGTCAGAGCTCTTTGTGTTGGAGAGGTTCGTGACAGGGAGCGCTGCTGCCCTTCTGAGCAGGAGGAGGCACTTTGCACTCAGAGCTGCAGCAGATATCAGAGCTCAGGAGCTCAGCAGCATCTGAATGCACTGACCACATTTCAGACAAAAACTTCATGTCCTGCATGTCTTAACATTGTCCATGTCACTGGCTGCCTCTAAAAGTGGTTCACGGGGTTGTGACAAAGGAAAGGATTCTGGAATTTGTACGAGATGAAGCTGTGTGGAACATGGGCAGTGAGTACCAGTGCCAATCCCAGTGCCAATCCCAGTGCCAATCCCAGTGCCAATCCCAGTGCCAATCCCAGTGCCAAACCCAGCTGTCCCCGTGGCCAGGGAGGTGCAGGGAGTTCAGCTCACCCCATAAACCAGTGTCCCCATGTCCTGGCACAGCCATGCAGGTCACAGGTTACTGCAGAGCATTCACAGGTGTTATTTTCCTRTGTTCCTAATTTCTTTTTAAGGTAGAATTAAATTAATATTCAGGGAATTGACGTCGATGCAGTTTTGTATTTCTGCTGCCTGGGGCTGTTGCACTTCAGTCTTTGATCTGATCAGCTCTTGCCAGCTCAGCTGTTGGAGCTGCTCGGTGCTGGGCTGGGAGGCTCCGGGGGCATTCTGTGCTGCTGTGAGGGATTGTTTGTGACGGAGGTGGCACCTCCTGCCACGAGACAGAGCCCGGCAGGGCCCGGCTCCATCCCCAGGGGCTGCACCGGGCACTGCTGCATTCCCAGCCACGGGAGGGGTTCCTGGCCAGGGGCTGCACCAGGGGCTGCACCAGGCACTGCTGCATTCCCAGCGGCAGGAGAGGTTCCTGGCCAGGGGCTGCACCAGGGGCTGCACCAGGGGCTGCACCAGGCACTGCTGCATTCCCAGCAGCAGGAGAGGTTCCTGGCCAGGGGCTGCACCAGGGGCTGCACCAGGCACTGCTGCATTCCCAGCGGCAGGAGGGGTTCCTGGCCAGGGGCTGCACCAGGGGCTGCACCAGGGGCTGCACCAGGCACTGCTGCATTCCCAGCAGCCACGGGAGGGGTTCCTGGCCAGGGGCTGCACCAGGGGCTGCACCAGGCACTGCTGCATTCCCAGCAGCAGGAGAGGTTCCTGGCCAGGGGCTGCACCAGGGGCTGCACCAGGCACTGCTGCATTCCCAGCAGCCACGGGAGGGGTTCCTGGCCAGGGGCTGCACCAGGGGCTGCACCAGGGGCTGCACCAGGCACTGCTGCATTCCCAGCGGCAGGAGGGGTTCCTGGCCAGGGGCTGCACTCAGACCTGTCAGGGATCCGGTGTCACCTCTCCCTGTCCCTGGGGTTCGCTGCGGGTGCCTGGGGGAGGGTGGAGGAGCAGATGGTGCCCTGGGCAGGGCTGGGAGAGCCCTCAGGCACTGCTGGGGGTGGCACAGAGGGGCTGGGACACACCGGGATACTCTGGAGACCACTGTGAACTCCCACTGGAAACATCCACGGGGGACCTCAGCCTGCTGGAAACAGGAACCTTACAATGATGGTTTGAAGTGTGAGTCTGAATATTTTGGTGTACTTAGGTAGCAGTGCTGGGATGTTGTTTYTGTCTCTTTCCCCTTTATCCCTCCCGTGAAATGCTCAGGAAGGGCTTCCTTAATGAGGGAACTTTCCAAGAGAAGATTGTTTCCTTGCCAAGACATTCTTTCATGCCTGGAGGGGGGACCCCTTTTTGGTAGAGCCTTATTTTTTTTTTTTTTTTTTTTTTTGAAAAGTTGTGTCCCAGCTGCAAATCCTGCATAATCCCCAGAGGAGTGAGAGTTTGAGAAGCAATCTCTGCAGTAACACAGGGAGAAACACAAGCTGGTAACTCCTGGCAGATTGATGGCTTCTTCCTTCACCTGAACCCTTAYAGATTAGCACGTCCCCTTTCCATGGGGGTGTGTGTTAGCACTGCATGATCTCAGCTAATCTGTGTGGGAAGTTATTTATCCAAGGGCTGGGGGGCATKTATAGCATTCACTTGTCACCAAGAATAATGGAGAGGACAGGTAAGATAATTCCAGCTGTATTAAGGGCTGAGAGATGACTGTTTGTGTTTGGGTAATGGGACACTCAGAGTGAAGGATCTGRAAGGTTTTGTAACATATTTGCTGAAAACACACATTCTGAATGTGTTTTGTTCCTTTAATTCCTCTGTTTCATGAGGGWGCCCGGGGCTGCTCTGGGAGAAGGAGACATCAATTGCCACGCAGGGGTGGCCCAAGAGAGTCGGGAGGAAAGAGGTGAGAGTGCCTGGGAGTGTCTGCAGCCCCAAAGTGGAGGTTCCCAGTCCCTCTGTCATGATGGGGATACTGGGAAGGGAGGCACTGGGTAGGGCAGGGGGATGTCCCTGGGCAGGGCAGGGGGATGTCCCTGGGCAGGGCAGGGGGATGTCCCAGGGCAGGGCAGGGGGATGTCCCTGGGCACGGCCAGCACCGGGGGCTGTTCCCAGGAGCACAGCTGGGTAAAAGCTGAGCAGGGGCTCGTTCCCAGCCCTTGGAAGGGCCCGATCTCCTGGTCCTTGTCCTGTGGCAGCTCCTTTGCAGGCCAGGCTGTTTCAGAGCTGCTGTTTCCTCTGCAGGCACCAAAGGAGCCTCTCCTGCCACCCTGCTGCTTCGCCAGATGTTCTCCATTTTCAGCCTGTGCAGTGATTTCCCCTCTCTGGGCATCCTGTGACTGCCTCCATCTCACTGATTTCACAGCACTCCCACGGCATCGAGAGCACTTGGAATTCTGGTCCYGTTCTGCAGAGCTCTCACAATCACTGCCAGCCTCCTGCCACCCACGAGTGYCATCAGCATCTCCTGTGCTGCAGGGGCTCCCTGAGGGTTCCCATCAGCCTCCCATSCTCACAGGGGCCCCAGTGCCTCTCCCTGGGCTGGGGGTGTTCAGTGGGCTCTGATCCCATGGTTCTATCCAGGCTGTGCTTGCTGTGAGTGTTTGAGGGCCCCTTGCTCACCTGTCACACGTGTGTCACCTGCCCTTGGTGATGGCACCTGCCCCCATGCCCTTTTCTGCCCCCGTGCCCTCCACGTCCCTGACCAAGCCCTTCTTAAGTTGTATTTTATTTTCTGTGATTTATTCTGGAGAAATTTATGAACTTCTGCTGGCTCTGTCTCCCGGGCCACCATCCAATCTTCCAGGCCATGACAACTTGATTGGTGAATAACAGATTCCAGCCTCTTCCCAGCTGCTGGATGGAGCTGTAATTTCTAAAAGCATCCTTGAAGATGGAGCAGAGCTTGTCCTTCTCCAGGGGTTGGTCTTTAATCAGCCCAGTTGTCTCTTCAGTATTGMAAACTTATTTTCATTGTAATATGCAAAAGCCCCAAAGCTGGAAATGAGCCATGTGCCCTGAATTAGTGTGCAGATTAGATCTCAATGTTTTGGGTGCTGCAGAAATCCTGTCAGTGCTATTCCCTGCTCTGGACAACTTTAATATTAAGCAGGCAAGGTAAGCAAGTGCAAGGGCTGAGAACAGACACCAGGGATTAAGTGAATTGCTGGGACATAGATCAGTGTCACAACGGAGATTAAAAGTCAGTCTCTCTGAAATCCAGAACAAAACTTTGCTCTTGCTCTGATGGCTTTTTTTGATGGGCTGTGGAAAATACAGAAAAATGAAACTGGTCCCTTGAAAACATTCCAAGCTGAAGAATAACATGAAATGTGATTTTTATAATTGCGAGGATGGAGATTTTAAAAATTCACTAAAATCCCAATAAGAACTCCCAGAACAGATTTTCTTTTGTTGTTGTTCTGTATTTGTAGCTTCAATGCAGAGAAAACCTACTGATATACTTGTATCATAATGTTAGCAAAAAAAAACCCCTGAATTTCATCTTCCTCCATTACTGTGGATACAAACAAAAAGTGGTTATGAATCACTTTTCCTTGATAGAAAGAATTTATTTGTCCATTTATTTTACTGGAGTGTCTGCTGGAATTGAAGCTGTTGATTAATGACGTGCAGGAGGTAACGCTGCAGAAATTGGCTTTTGCAGCTGCAGGGAGCCCTGAGCAGGGCTGGGGGTAACAGGGGGGTGACAGGGACCCTGAGCAGGGCTGGGGGTCACAGGGGCCCTGCAGGGCTGGGGGTCACAGGGGCCCTGCAGGGCTGGAGGGTAACAGGGACCATTTCTGCCCCGTCCCTCTTCTCCAGCAGGGAAGGAAGTGTTTCCCTGCAGAAACCCTTTCTGCGCAAAAAGGGCATTCACTTGACAAGCCAATTTGCCACTGGAAAAAAAGTCCTGACCTTAAAAAATTAATTAGTTTTGTAGGTTTGCTGAGAGTTCTTCCCTAAGTCCTGCACTGGCTGAGCCCACTGGGACCCTTCCTTTGACCTGAGCAGGAGTTCAAGCAAATCTTGTCACAAAAATAACTGGAATCAATACTCAGACTTCAGCCCAGAGAGTGGGAAGTGTGGTCATGTGGTAACTGCAATTTTCACTCCTGATCTACTTTTTACATTGTCAGAACTGATGAAGCATTTTATGGGAGGAAAGAGAAAAACCAACAAATCAGGGAGTATTCCCCTAGGCTGATGAGTGCATGTGGTGTGATAAACTGCTGTTATTAATCTCAGTTGGGGGCAAATAATGGCTTCAGAGCAGAAAAAAGGGCCAYGACAACAACCCCCAGCCCCTTGGAAAGATTTCTTGAGCATAAAAGCAAAATAATGGCAGTTGTTCCATGAGGCTTTGTGTGTAATGGCCCAAAATCCTCCCAGGCACCCAAGGAGGGTTTGGGTGCAATTACTTGTGTGTATGAAAATGAGCACTCRGTCCCAGAGCATGAGAATATTTACACTAACACATTTTCATGGCTGGGGCTGGGGAGTGTCCAGGACAGGCCTTGGGGCCTGGCTGGACATGKATAATTCATTTAATCTTAAATCAATTTACTGTATCAATAATGAAGCACTTCTTAATGGGCTTTCGACTGGTCAGCGGTGGGGGCAGATTGTGCAGCCCGGGGGGAAGGAGAGGAGCCACTCCCTCCTTGGGTGAGCTCCTTGTGGATGATGAATAAATCATTCTGTGAACTGGCAACTCCTKCACACTGCTGGAGGATCTCTGAAGTAACTTCCTTCTCATTTAACTGGTGCCTGAGCTTTCAAAGCAGCCCCATCCTCTAAGGGAAAGCACCAGCTCATGTGCTGCTCTCAGCCTGTGYTACAGGAGCACAATAGAGGGACAGAATCCAGAACTGTGGGACCCTTTGGGTTGGGAAGGACCTTTAGGGTGCTCCAGCCCAGGTGTTGTGCCCTGGGGCCCTGCATGTGCAGGGTGGGAGAGGCTGAGCTCTGTCTGAGATCTCATCCATTCCCAGCTCAGTTCCCATCTCAAGGCCAGGGGAAATGGCTTTTGCTGCTCCTGCCATTCCATATTCATCCATCATTTCCATATGGTAACCATGCAGTTGTGCCATGTGTTATTCAGCACAGCCACACAGAAAGCTGCTGAAGATCAAAATCGATTTTTTTCTCAGAACCAGAGGCCAGGAGCTGTTTCTTGTCACGCTCCAAGAGAGTGAAAAGTAGCACTGGCTCAGGCCTGTGGGCTGCAGTTTTCCCATTCCTCATTTGTCCTTGAGATACCAGAAAGTTTCTGTGCTCACAGTGGATTGAAAGTGGGAGCTTTTGAAGATTTCCTTGGAAAAACAACAACAAAAAAGATGGTCTGTGTAGAGCCAATGACTCAAGGTGAGGTCACGAGCACGTTTTTTGCAAATCTATTCCATTTTGGTGCAGTAGCAGCAGCCTGGGTGTGAGGAGCTGTGGGACTCTGGCCCCAGTGGGCAGGGCTGGCTGGGCTCTGCGTTTCCAGAGCCCTGGCATTCCCAGAGCCCTGGCATTCCCAGAGCCCTGGCATTCCCAGAGCCCTGGCATTTCCAGAGCCACTGGCAGCCCTGGGCTGCAGCAGGGCCAGGGGCTCTGTGCTGGGGCTGTGCTGGCTGCAGGCAGTGAACACCCTGCTCCAGCCCTGGGGAGCTCTGCTGTCCTCACCTGGGAGCAGGTGTCTCCCTGAGCTGTGTGTGCTCCTCCTGCTCGGGGGAAAGGCACTGGCAGCCCCTGAACGTGAGGGTTTGGGGTGTTTTTCCTCAGTTAAGGAGTTTGGTTTTTCCCCAGGTGCCGGGGAGAAGAGGCARTGGGGATGAAGGTGGGGAGCAGTGACGACCAAGGTGGGTGGTGAGTGCTTCTCATGGAATTTCTGCCTGCACCACCCCACTCTGGGCTTCCAGTCCTGCAGGCACAGCTGAGCTGTCTGCTGGGGAGGAGGATGAGGAGGGATGGGCTTGGCAGTGCTGGTTTATGGTGGGGCTCCTTCATCTCAAAGGTCYTTTCCAGCCTAAAATGGATCTGTGGCTGTGCCGTGCCCAGGGAGGGGTCTGGCAGCTCCAGGCACTCCCTTCCCAATCCCGGAGCTTTCTCACTCTGCATGTGGGAGTTCAGCTCCCCCGAGGGCTGCTCCTGCTGGGTTCTGGGGCTGGCACCCTGCGGGAACAGGCGGGATCACACCTCCGGATCAGAGCTGCCATGGGCCCAGCAGGGCGACAAATGCTCTGCAAAACACAGAGCAGCAGAGACAGAAGATGCAGAGGAAAAAAGAACATTTACATTTTTTTTTACTCGGAGGAGTAAAATAAACATGGGAACGTTTCCCAGGAGAAGGGCTTGTTGTGGTGTCGGTGCAGAGCTGCAGTTGCTGCCTGTGAGGTATTTGCACAAACATGTCACTCTGCTGCTGCAGAGGCTTGGGCACCCCGGGCCCAGTGCCCCAGCCTGGCCAAGGGCTTGACCTGTCTCTAACAGAGCAAGGTCAGGAAAGATCAGACTGGGAAAACCAGGTGTCAGTTCCCTGATTATTCTTTTGCTGGTTTCTCAACCAAAAATGGAACATCCAAGAGTCTCCTGCAAAAGCCAATCAATGGTGCTCCCACTGCAGCAGCACAGCTCTGCTGGGCACGATGGCTCTGTGGTGCCTGGGGCAGCACGGGCTGGGCACAAAGAGCAGCTGGGCCAGCCGTGCCAGGGTGGGCACAAAGAGCAGCTGGGCCAGCCGTGCCAGGGTGGGCACAAAGAGCAGCTGGGCCAGCCGTGCCAGGGTGGGCACAAAGAGCAGCTGGGCCAGCCGTGCCAGGGTGGGCACAAAGAGCAGCTGGGCCAGCCGTGCCAGGTGAGCTGAGTGCAGCACTCAGCACTGAGCACTCAGCACTCAGCTCTCAGTCCTGCCTCTCCGTGCCCTACTTTCAGTCTGTTGTGGCTGCAGTGCTTCAGAGCAGTTATTTCATCCAGGTAATTATGGGAATAACAACTTGGGAAAGGTTAACCTTGACCTGGGGGTGCCTGTGCCTTTTGGCACTGACCTGATGAGCGTGGTGCAGGCACTCTGTGCAGGGAAACTTGCAGGCTCCCCACATTTTAATCCAAAGCACATTTCTGCCTCTCACAGCAGCTCTTTGATTAGTGGTGCTCACCTCGGGGTCAGGACGTGGAGATAAAACCCTCGGTGAGGCTGAGCTGGGGTGGGGGCTGGCTGTGAGCAGGAGGGAGGGCAGTGGGGGATTTCAGGGGCTGTCCTTGTGTCTCATGTCCCAGGCTGGGAGGAAGGTCCCGGGGAGTGCCGAGGTGCCACGGGCTGCCGGAGGTGCTGATCGATGGGCTCTGCTCGGCGAGGCACAAACAGAAGGAGCTGTTGGGTCTGGCATCCTTTGGTGATGGCACCGATGGAGCGGGTGGGAAATGGGGCTCCCGTGGGAGCAGCAGGAGCTGTCCCGGGGGGCTCTGACCCTCGGCTGTGCTCACTGYCGGCACAGGGACCAGCCCCGCCGTGCCCCGGTGAGCTCCAGGAGCGGTAAATGAGGTGTAAATGAGACAGGGCAATCCCTGCACTCCCCGTGCCTGTGATCGGGCACCCAGCACAGAGCGGGAATTGCCGGAGCTGCATCCTGCGGCCCCAGCACGGACAGTTCCTGTCCCCAGGTGCGCTCTGTGACCCGGGCAAGGGGAGCTGGGCTGGAGAGGAACCCGGAGTTAATGAAATGCCATCATTGCCTGGTCTGTTCCTGACTGTGCCAATTCCCAGTGGGACTGAGATTAGTGATCTAAACGCTGATTTGAAGAGGTGGGACAATAATTCTGACTTTAGGGGGATATTGTAAGCTGTAATTAATTTCTATTTCCAAMGCATTTTTGCATCTTCAGAGGCCTCTGCCTTAAAATTTTGTCTTTACTCATTTTTATGAACAATGCAGAGAATAATACAAAATATTATTTAATGAAGCATTTTAATGTTAAAAATGTAAATTGACTTCCACATTTGCAACATTTTTTGTTTGTTTCCTTCAATGAGACAAATATTTCTGGTTATAAAAGGTTAAAAGCCTAAATGTTCCTGGCCGCACTAGCATTGGTGAATTTATCTGCACCTGGGTGCCAGGCAAAGAGAGAGGAGCTCAGTCAGCAARTTCCCGGCACTTCTGGAAATCAGATTGTGTTGGAGACACCGAGTTAGATGGAAAAGAATCAGCAAGGCTGGGGAAGGCAGCGCCTCGGGGTGTGGCAGGGGCACATCCCTCCCTCCTTCCGTCCGTCCCTCTGTCCTTTCCTCCCTGTGTCCCTCTGTCCTTTCCTCCCTGTGTCCCTCTGTCCTTCCCTCCCTGTGTCCCTCTGTCCTTCCCTCCCTCTGTCCCTCTGTCCTTCCCCCCCTCTGTCCCTCTGTCCCTCTCCTGGGGCTGTGCCTCCATCCCGGCGGGATCCACATCCCACACCCCACATCCCCATCCGTGAGCAGCCCGGGAAATGTTTCGCAGCCTTTGGGTGACAGCAGAGTGAGATTCACCATCCAGCTCTGGGTAATTAAAGAGCAGCAAAGGTCAGGAGCACTTAACACCTTTGCCTAATTGACTCTTTCCTCCCCACTGCAGGAAGCCTCTTACCCGACTGCCCTGCCCGCTGGGGTGTGCAGGAGAGGACAGAATCCCCCTCTGCAGCTGCCATCCCCCGGTTTGTGAGTCCCGGTGGGATCCCCCATCACCCCCTGAGGCACGGGAACCCCCAGCCAGGCTGGGTTTACACCGAGGAGACCCTGCGGGGGCTCAGGGGAGGGGCAGGGGCCAGAGCAGGAGCCCCGAACCCCCTGCACACCTGGAACGGCCTCTGAGCTGAGCCGGGGTCTGCAGGTAAGGACGGAGCCCTGACGGGGGTTTCATCTCCCTGTGCCCGTGTTGAAGCTGTGCCCGGGGAGGAAGGGAAGGGAAAGGGAGGGCAGGAGCTGGGGCTGGCCCCGCCGGGTTCCTGCAGGCACAGACGGACACACRGCCACCTCCCCTGCACTGCTGCAGCAGGGCCGGGTGTCTGAGATRAACACCGTGCTTTGCACAGCTTTTATTGCCTCTGACATTCACTGCTGCTCCATCAATTCTCAGACACAAAAACGTGCTCTGGCTCCCAAAACCTCTGCTTTGGAGCCTCTTCTGTTTGCCAAAGGTCTCGAGGTCCGACTGAAATGAGATCAAATGAAATCAAATCGTATTAATGCTGAGGAGTTAAAAGCACAAGGAGGTTGTTTGTCACTAAGAAATGTTAAAGAAAACCTCCAGGCCTGAGCAGGTCCCCAGGCAAAGCCCCTGTGGGCTGTGCCACCRCCAGGTGACCCTTTCCAGGTGGGTGTGAGCAGGTGCCACCCAAATCCCTGCCCAGCCCCGCAGCTGTGCCCTGCCCGGGTGTTTGCTGTAATGGGATTTCTGCTCCTCCTGGGCCRTGCAGCGCTCTGGGCCACAGGAAAGCAGCTCCAGGAGCTCAGATCTAGCCAGGCTGTGCCTGGGGAGCTGCAGAGCCTCGGGGGTGTGAGCTCAGGCTGGTGCTGCCTCCCTCAGTGATGGGCATCAGGGCACCTCAGCGGTACAGGGGGAGGATGAAGTGGTTCTGACCCAATCCCACATCCACACCCCTGCATCCTCAGCACAGCCATGGCCAGGAGCTCCCCTGCTTGCTTTCTGCACACACTCACACGGGGTGTTTTCACAAAGCATTCTGTGCAATGAGCTCCAAAGTAAATGGCATTTCTTTTTGTTTCAGAGCTGCTGGAGTAATCTATTGCTRTGTCCCTTATTCTTGTATTACATGAAGGACTCGTTTTTTATTCCTGCTCACCTTTACTCTGCTGTTCTTAATTTGACAAAGTTCATCAGTCCCTCCCCACGTGACACACAAATGATGATCTACAGCTCACATGGCTTTGGCATGTGATAAGCCATCAAATGTTAAAATAAGAAAACCATCCCCATAAGCTACAGCATCAAACAATCCCCAGCTGAAAAATGCCGGAGATTTGCACTGACTCCAGCTATTTTGGCYGAGCAGCTCAGCCTCTGGGCAGATTTACACCTGCAATTACAGAAATAGATCTCCCCCTGTGCGGGCGGGTTGGAAAAACAAAAAGCAGCCCTGGATGTGCCCGAGCCAGGCCGGGCTGTGCCCAGGGCAGGGCTGGCAGCGCCGCTGCCGGGGTGCTCTGCCACAGACAGGGGGAACAGCAGCACCAGCTGTGATTAATGTGAAATCACTAATTGGAGAGAACCTCTGGAGAGAGAGAGGTAAGGATCAGAGATAAGGGAAGCACAAAGCTTTCTGTTTGTTCTCTTTAAGTGGAAGGCTCCGCTGATGGAATTCCTGCCCATTGGTATTCCAGGAGGGGCCTCTCCTCCGCCTGTGCTYCGCAGCCATTCCGAAGGGTGACCTTTGCAGTCACTGAATGCGTGTGCCACACACCTAAATATCAATTGTTTCTTCTGTCGGAACGTKGTTCTGCCTGCTGGGAGGGGGCGTYGGAGCCTGCTGCAGGCAGCCAGCTGTTCCTGAGCCTGGGCACAGCTGGGCTGGGGCACTGCAGCCTTTGGGACCAAAGGGGAAAAGGGATCAGCATGGAAATGTTTTCCCTGCCAGTGCAGGTTATGGACACCCGGGAGTGTGTTTGTCTGCTCAGATCGGGTTTGGAGAGGTGGGGAACTGCTTGGCTGCCTGCTGGAGACTCAGGTTTCACTGCTTTAATTTGGTGCAGGACCAGCGCCTGTGCAGGGTTTGGAGAGGGGAGCAGGGACAGGCTGACACGGCTTTGTTCCTTGCTGGGGAGGGTTCTGAGCCCGGGGGGAGGCTCCTGTCCCTCTGCCAGCCGGGCACAGTGCTGGGCTCCCCGAGGCTCCTCAGCTTGGCCAATACCTGCATCCAGCAGCTGGGAAAAATGCCAGTTGAAGACGTAGTTGAAAGATCTGTATTCTCCCACGTGTTYCCACTGTAATAAATCAGCTTTTGGGGCAGGAATAAGGGATCTGCAGTGTCTCTGCTGATTCTCCGAGTTCCCCAGGGCAGGGGCTGCTTTGTGCCCCCAGAGCCAGCCCTGGATCCAGCCCCTGCCCTGGGRTCTGCAGGTGGCCCCAGCTCTGCTGGGGGGCAAATCAACAAACCAACAAAACTATCTCAGTGTGAGCTRTCTGATTTTTCTTATTTCTTTTTTAAAAATAGCCACGATAGTGTAAGCTCCAGCTTCCAGCACTCCTGAGCAGCATTCCCCTCTGGAAGCTGGTGTTTTGAAGTGCAATAAAAATACAYTGGAAATGCCCAGGTTCAGAGCATTCTGGCCAGTCTCCTGAGCAAGGGGAGCTGCTTGCTCCTTCATTATACATGAGRAGAGAAGCAGATTTTTGAGCCCACTGGAGATTTGAGAGTGCTGGYGTTGGGAGGCAGAAGCAGCTCTGCAGGACTGTGGTTCAGCAGCTCCTGCCTCTCAGGGTGCAGTGAAAGCTCCAGTCCCCATTTTGGGCCAGAAGAGCTGCAGGGTCCTGCCTTGGGTGCAGCACTTTGAGTGATCCTCCCAGCCCAGGGCTGCTCTCAGGGATATCCTGCCATGGGGCAGTCACCAGCCGTGCTCTGGAAGTGCAGGGGATTCTCTGCAGCCTGCAGCAGATGCAGTCTGACAGGAAAAGGAAGGTGTAGCAGGGGCTGGGCAGTCACAGCCTGAGCCAAATGAGGAATGCAGACATGCCCTGATACCCTCTGACAGTGCTGGCCACTCCCAGCCCTGGCTGTGAGGAATATTCAGGGATTGCTGAAGCACTTCAGCTTCAGAGGATAAAGTATTTCAGCYTCCCTGATCACAGAGAGCATCCCTRGTTACCAACCAGAGAAATATTCTTCAAACAAAAACGTGTGTTTACTCCGAAGGAAAGAAGCTCAGGTGGTGGGAGAGTAAGAGCTATTCTTTACTTTTTTTTCCTGAAAAATAAACCAGCCCATTTGTACATTGATTTATCAAGCTTATCCCAACTGTCTTCCAGGCAGGATTCACAATCCTGSCTTTTTGTTTCTCTACATGCTCCAGCACACAGATATGGCTTTCAGAGTGGAAATCAATACATCTGCAGGACGCCCCTGGTGCTCGCAGAGTCCACGGCTTCTTTGATTAAGCTCTACTAAAGCATAATTATCTGGAACGCCTTGCCATTTCCTTGGCACTGCTCACACAGCTCTCCAGCCAGGAAGCGTTTCAGCAGGGCATCAGAGCCCCACACAGCACCTGCTGGGGAGGGAAATGGCCATCCTGGGGCTGGGGAACGGTGGTGGGAGCCCAGGTCAGCTGAGGGGAAAGCAGGCCTGTGTTTGGGACTGTGTCAGAGCCTGTATTTGTGTCTGAGCCTGTGTGTGAGCCTGTGTCAGAGCCTGTATTTCTGTCTGAGCCTGTGTCTGAGCCTGTGCTTGAGCCTGTGCTTGAGCCTGTGCTTAAGCTTGTGCTTGAGCCTGTGTGTGAGCCTGTGTCAGAGCCTGTATTTGTGTCAGAGCCTGTGTGTGAGCCTGTGTTTGTGTCAGAGCCTGTGTCTGAGCCTGTGTGTGAGCCTGTATTTGTGTCAGAGCCTGTGCCTGAGCAGGTTCTGTGTCAGAGCCAGGGCTCTCCCAGGAGCAGGGCTCTGGGCTTTGCTGCTGCTGCTGGGCAGCCCAGGGGTGATGGCAGGGGCACCTCAMCATCCCAGCTTCTGCTCAGGAAGGGATGGACCTGCTGGGATGTGCAGGGACAGCTGCCCTGGCCTGTGCTGGGACACCGTGGTCCTGGCCTGGGGCTCAGCACCCCCTCCCCAACCCCCCTGGTCCCCAGGTGCCAGGGGGTGCTCCAGGGGTGCTCTGTCACTGCCATTCACCACAGGCACAGGAACAGAGCCATTCCTGTGTGACAATATCCCCTGGCACTGGGGGCCATTCCAGTATGACATTATAAAACCCCTGGCACTGGGGGCCATTCCAGTATGACATTATAAAACCCCTGGCACTGGGGCCATTCCCGTGTGACACTGTCCTCTGGCACTGGGGGCCATTCCAGTGTGACATTATAAAACCCCTGGCACTGGGGGCCATTCCCGTGTGACATTATCCCCTGGCACTGGGGGCCATTCCCGTGTGACATTATAAAAACCCCTGGCACTGGGGGCCATTCCTGTATGACATTGTCCCCTGGCACTGGGGGCCATTCCCGTGTGACATTATATCCCCTGGCACTGGGGGCCATTCTCGTGTGACATTATCCCCTGGCACTGGGGGCTCGTTGTGCTGCAGCAGGAACAGAAGGAGAGCTGTCATGTTCGCATTTCAGCTGACTCCAGCCTCCCCCTGTTCTCCCCTGCTCCCAGGCTGTGGAACAGCCGCCTCCTCTCGCAGTGCTGCCAGCTGAAGCTGCTGCTCCGCCTTTCCCTGGCTGTGCAAGCCCCTCTGCCCCTGGGGGGCTGCAGGCACTGCACAGCCCCAGGCGGAGTCAGGAGGTGCCTGGTGGCCGTGGGCTCCCGAGGAGGTGGCTCGGKGGCTCGGGGGCTCAGTGCTGGGGGGCTGTGCCACCTCAGAGTGGTTATTTTGGATGGTTTCTGTCTCTGCAGAGTGGGCGATGCTGGCCACGTGCCAACAGCCACATTGCAGCCCCTGCTTTCCTGTTTGGATGAAAGGTACGATCAGAGCTGTTTGCTCTGTGACAGGGGATGGAGGCTGAGCACTGGACACGGGAGGGAAATTTCCACACAAACAMATCCCTGTGGCTGCAGAGCACAGTGAACGTGGCTGCTGCTGGAGAGCACCGTGTGAGGCTGTGAGGGAGTGTCCTCTGCTCTCGGGTGTGCTGAGRGAAGGCTCTCTGAGAGCCCCCCAGCCCCGGCAGGGATGCCCCGTGCTTGGCTGTGGCCAGGGAGGCACCCAGGGCACAGGCAGCTCCTCCCCGGGGGTGGCAGCAGCCCCAGGCCACCGTGTCCCTCCCGGGAGGGGGCTCTGCASAGAGCAGGCTTTTCTCTGCCACAGAGAGCCTTGGCTGGTGTTTCCTGGTGAGCAGCCCAGCCCCTGAGGGGTGCCTGMAGGTCCTGGTGTTCCTGRTCTCCTGGGCTCCCTTGGGAGRMAGGGAAATCACTGCCAGCACCTCTCACAGAGCTTTGTGGAGGGATGGGAGGCTCTGCCAGCCAAGCTCCAAAGCGCTGCTTCCRAGCCATGAAGATGTGCTGAGGCTCCCTCGTGTTGCCAGATAAAGAGAGGGAAAGAGAAGATCTTGTTCCCTGGCCGGGCCATCAGCCAGCCYGGGTGTGGTGCAGATAACCCAGGGCGGCTGCCGGCAGAGGATGAGGAGCAGCAGGACCTGTGCTGCCCCAGCACCAGGAACATGCTCTGACCCRCATTCCTGCTCCCCCCAGGGAGCCTGATGTGGCTTTTCCACGTTTTTGGGAAATCRTCTTACCCTGCTTCCATTCTGTGAGGCTTTACAGCCGTTCTGCTCTGTAGCTCAGTTCCACTGCAGCCCTGCACTCCGGACTGCCCATTTATGATTTATGAGAAACCTTAATGGTGAGCCACTCCAGCCTGCTTGGGGTTTAAGCTGTACTGAAAAGGGATAGAAACAACTCTGTAATCAGCAGGATGAGTTAAGGGCCCTTTGCAGCTGTACCTCACTGCACAAGGAGCACAGGGGCTCCTCCCTGCTGAGGTTCACTCCTTTCTGGTGGCCACTCACTGTGTGAGGCATCCAAAACTGAGTGTCCTGGCCAGAGATGGACCTGCAGCCTAAAGCAAACTCACTTCAGCRTGCTGGAAGGGAATTTTCAGCGCTGATTTTGCCTTTGTGGGTTTTTTCCAGATGACCAACACCAGCAGAAATAATAAGTAATTAACGGATAATGGAAAAGGGCACACCCAGGACCTGATTTTTGCAACCTGCAATGTGCTGATGGTGAGGTGCTGACAACAGCTCGTGCAATTTGAGGTCTACTTGAGCTGCTTCTTTTTCTTTCTGATCACACAGGCAGTGACACAAGGACATTCTGGCTGAGGCAGCTTTGTTTACACCACGGGCACGGCTGACCCGGGGCCGAGCACAGCCTCTGTGCTGCATTAAACACTCCAGCTGTTTTCCTGCCCAGGTCCATCTGTGTGGCACCTTCCTCGTGTCCCTGCAGCTGCAGAGGGCAGGGGAGGAGAGCTCTGCGTCCCAGCTCGTCCCCTGCAGCCCGGGCCGTGGCCTTTGTTTGTTTGTTTGTTTGTTTGTTTGCAGACATTTCCCGGCGGTGGCTGGGTGGGTTCTGAGCTCCCTCATCCAGGGCTTGGCTTTTGTTTGTGCCAGGAGCTGGGTTTGGCTGTGGATGCTGGGACTGTCCCCAAACCAGGCTGTTTCTGAGCCCCCTGCTATGAGATTTGCCCTCAGAGCAGCACACAGGGGCTGCTGGGGGTCTGTGGTGGGCACATCTGCTGCAGCTGTGCGGGAGCTCCCTGCCCTGCCCTGCCCTGCCCTGCCCTGCCCAGCTGCCGATCGTGAGAGGCACTCACCGACCCCTTCCTGAGGGAGGGGCTCCGTGAGGCCAGAGACACCTTTAAAAGGCCTTTAGAGAAAAGGGAGCTCTGTTTGTTTGCTCCCCAGCGCCCGGGCAGTGCCAGGATAGCTCTGGTTGGGGCTGGACAAGCAGCAAAGGGCAGCACTGGGGCTGCGCTGGGGCTGCACTGGGGCTGCTCATCTCAGCTGCTGCCAGCCCACCCAGAACCTGCATCATCATCATCATCATCATCATCTCTGTGCCAGGCGATCCTGGCACATCCCCAGCAGCCAAAGGGGAGCGGCAGGGAATGGGGATGATGTGCAGCAGCCCCTGGTGCAGGAACGTGCAGCCAGACAAGGTGAGAATTCCATAAGAACTGTGTTGGACAGGGAGGAGTCAGTCAGGGGTGAGGCTGGGAGATGCAGCGGGACCAGCTCAATAACCCATGGCTGCTATTGGGGAGATGTCAGAGATAACAGAGCCGAGCAGGAGCCGCACTGAATCAGCCCAGGGCAGCTGCAGTGCCTCGGGCYGCTGTCCCTGAGCTCCGGGAGCAGGTCCTGCCCTGTCCCCGTGTGCTGAGGGTGACACGCACTGCCGGGGCTGCGGAGGCACTGCCGGGGGTGCTGAGGCACTGCCGGGGGTGCGGAGGCACTGCCAGCAGCCTGCTCTGCTCCTGCTCCTGCTGTTCCTCCAGGTCCCTCCTCTCCAGCACAACCCCGGCCCGCCGAGGCTGCCCCTGCCTTCCTTCAGGGGCCTTTTAGAAGCTGTTCCTGTCTCTTCCCTTGACCCCGTGCTCGGCCAAGCATCCTTTTAGGGAACATCGGGTTGTGTTTGGGATAKTCAGTGCTTTAGTAGTTTCCTTCTTCACCTTTTCTCGACCTTTTCCTCTTGGTGAGTGTTGTGCAGGGAGAAATTGGTTCCCCYTTTCACCATTTCTCCCTCTGTAAACACAGCGAATGGCAACGAGCTCTGGTAATTCCTGTTAAAAGCCCTCGAGCCCTGAAGTGAGCCCCAGACAACAGCCTGRAAAGGCAACAATTAGGGGAGAAGAGAGAGGGACAAAAGGGATGTAAACAAGTCCCCGACGCAAAAGCCAGAACAGCCGGTGAAAGCATGGCAGGAACACGGGTTCAAGGGGCTGGAGGTTTTTGGATGTTTTTGAAATATAAGCTTAATAAATATTAGAAATCATCTTTAGCCACATGCTGGGTTTCTCCGCTCTCAGTGTTATTTTTTGACATTGGATCTTGGCCCAGAGCCTTCATTCAGAGCAAGACAAACTCTGCTAATCCCTGTTTATAGCTTGGGAGAGGCAGCACTTTGTGGTGTTATATTCGGSAGGGATTATTGCTTTGGTCCGTGTGCTTTCAAATGCTGTTCTTTGCTCCTTACAGGCAGCCAGGGACGACTGCAGCAAYGAGAATGCTCACAGCAACTCATTCCAATGTCTGTCCATTTGCCAGTGGCTGACTTCCCCGTGGCCAAGTGAAAATCTTCGAAGGAGAACCAAGAAGTGTTTTACAGTTCCATGCAACAGCCAAAACTCTCAGTGGCTGAAGYTGAGGCTGTTTTAGACAGAAGAGTTGATTTTCTTGGGCCCCCTGGCTGAGCCCCTCTTCCCTTGGGGTTTGTAAAGCTCTGTTGGTGCCACAGCAGCTCAACACACAGGGATTGCAAAATAATTCTGTGGGTCTGGAAGGAACCAGAAACCATTTCTGCTCTTCCCTGGCAGTGTTTGGGTTCATGGGCTCTGACCTGCACAAGGAAGGGCCAGATCCCGGTGTGCTATGGCAAAGATCTGTTCTTTCTCAGAGGTAAAACTCTGCTCCTGAAGGTCTTGCAAGTCTGGTTTGCCACTTGTTTTGGGAGAGGCTTTGAGCATGGAAATGGCTCATGTGGGCAGCTTCCAGAGGGAAGGGGAGCAGCAGTGGCACACGGTGTCACACGTGGTTCTGGGCACAGCCAGCCTTTCCTGGGGAGGGCCTGGGCACCTGTGGGCACCAGGCTGGGCACGAGCAGTGCCAAGGGCTGGCTGAGCAGYGTGTTGTGTCCTCCAGCTGGGAGCAGAGCTGAGGGCAGTGGAAACCCTTTCATGCAAGGACTGTGCTTTTGTATTGATTTTGTAAAGCACCAGTTAATACAGGAATAATAGCTGGGTGTTTATTCTTAAAAGGGCCAGACTGTTCTGCCAGGAAAACTGGGATTCGTAACAGCCTTGAGATATTTTTCTCGTTTTGTTCAATATAAATGATACTTGAATTAATATTCATGTTGGAACAAAATCGGAGGGGGCCTTGGTAGTAAACCAGTAAACAAAGCAAGGGAAAATGGCTTTTTGTGGTTGCATAAAGATGCAAAATGACAGGGGGATTGGGAGCTTGTTTTCTTCTGTCACATCTCCCAAGGAGCCAGAGCGAGTGCTCAGTGCCTGTGTTTTGTTGTGCCTTTGCCCAGGGACATGAATTCTCCTCCTGCAGCGCAGGGGTGGCAGAGCAGCGTGTCCCCACGTGGAACACGGGACACCTGGGGGGCCACGGACCTGTTCTAGGGAAATGCAGGCTGAGAGACCAAGGGCTGGGATCAGCTGTGCCAGAGGCACTGCCAGAGAGTGGGGCTGTGCTGCTGGAGGGTGGGATACTCCCCTGGGACACGGGGAGCAGGCACTGCCCTGCTGGGCACGCTGGGGGCTGTGCCCTTTGCTGTCCCCTCCCCCTGGATCAGCAGTGGCACTCCAGGACAAAGTGTCCCTGCTGTGTTCTGAGGCACCTGGGGAACTCCTGGGAAGCTCCCCCAGCTGTCAGGAGCTGCTCGCCATGAAGTGAGTTGATGAGTGCCCACCTCACATTCCATGGCCCAACAGGAAGGGATGGACCCAGGTTAATTCCAGCAGAGCTCATCTGTGCAGAGCAAACAGCTCTGAGCAGCCTTGATTTGCTGTGGGAGTAAATCCTTACCCAGGAAGGTGTTTGACAGCAATGAATGAAAGCTGAACCAGGAGTGTTCTGGTCAGAAACTGTCACTGACTGCTGCAGCAGCTCCTGGTGTGTTATCCCACTTCCCTCAGGKAGTGATGGTGCTCTCACAGAACCCCACATTGCTTCGGGGTTGGRAGGGACTTAAATCCCACCAATGCCACCCCAGCCATGGCAGGGACACCTCCCACTGTCCCAGAGTGCTCCAAGCCCCCTCCGAGGATCCAGGGGCAGCCCCAGCTGTTCTGGGCACCTGTTAAACCTGGGATCCCTCCTTGCTGTGCCTCCTGAGCACCCTCTGCATGTGCAGTGTGAGCAGCTGGCCCAAGGCTGTCTGTTCCTCTGTGCTCAGAGGGGAAATCAGCTCCTGAATTCCAGCATTACTGTCTGTGTTTTCAGGCTGTGCCAGTGGAAGCAAGGCAGGAGACAGAAGTGATGGAGGAGGTTTGTTCTGAAGGATATTGTCCTGCTTATCCTGTACAATTTTTGGGCTGATGAAGCTGCCCAGATGCAGTTTTGGATTGGGAAGGATGACTGGGAGGAAAAGGGAATTCCCTGCTCCCCCATCTCTGTTCACCTTGAAGGGTCTGTTTATGAACTGTGCTAGGAACAAGAGTCCAGGTTATGCCATSTGTGCACAGCTCTCCTGGGATTCAGATTGCTTTGCTCATTCCCAAAGTTAAGGACACCCTGAACGCTGCCTTTTCTTGCTTCTGCACTGAGCTATGRCTGCAGTGCATTTCCTTTCTTCCCTGCACTTGGGAGCCAATTAACATACCCCCAGGAACRAATGGAAATGAAAACTGCAGCCTGGATGAATCCACCCATCCAGCTGATAAAAGACCTGGCTGCTGCTTTTAAATCTGCTTTGAAGAAGAAATTCATGGACACTGAAGGAGTTTGTGGTGTGGCCACACRAGAAACCTCTGCAGGCCTGGGGGGAGGCAGCAGATGAGGACTGGAGCCTGTGCTGGGCATTAATGGGCACTCAGGTGAGCTGTGGGATGGGGCCAGTGCTGCTCCACACAATCCTGCCAGGGGCTTTCATGGCAGCGCTGACAGGCTCAGCCAAAAGCTGMACTGGCCCTTCATTGCAGCTGAGAAACTGCAGAGCTGCTGCAGACACTGAGCAGAGCTGCTCGGGGGCTTCAGGGAAAGAGCAGTGGCAAGAAAAGCAGAAAACAGTTACAACTGCCAGGAAATGAGAAAGCATCAGGATGCATCACAGCACAAAGTCAGCTGCTCAAGAACTCCTTTGGCAAATGCAGTGAGTGGCTGAACAGCTGGACAGGTGCCACCCCAGAGCTGGCAGCAGCCCAGGGGCAGCAGTCTCTGCTCAGGGGGTGGTGGGCACACTCAGGGGGGTGGTGGGCACACTCAGGGGCAGCAGTCTCTGCTCAGGGCAATGGTGGGCACACTCAGGGGCACTGCTGCCCTGGCAGCTCTTGGGTGCTGTGCTTTTGGGGCCGGGCTGTGTGGGACACCCTGGGGCTGTGGCTGGGGCCCAGCTGCCCTTCAGCACCTCAGTGCAAGGTTATTGTTGTGACCCGGTGAGGAAAGGCTTCCTTTGGGAAGCTCAGGGAAAGAACCCCTGGGATTTGGGTGGGGGCAGCAAAGGAAACATTTCCTTCGTGGCAGACGTTCACATAACTGCTGTGAAATTTGCTTATTGTCATCTGGTGGGATTTCCAATTTCAGAATTAATTCCCCAGTGTGCAGTCTCGCTTGTCAGAAGCTGGAGTAGAAGAAAAACACAGGTAGGATTTCTGATAAGGGAAAAAAAAAAACCCCTACTGAGTACTGAAAAATTTCCTGTCCTGCCAGTGCTGTCTAGTCTGCTCGGAGTTAATATTTTTTCACCTTATTTCCYCAGAAATATGAGTGTTATTTTTTCCCCGGGTTCCATGGAGCCAATTTGCATCTGAGATGCGTTTTCTGGGGCCTCGGCAGTGATGGGCCCGGCGCTGCCTCTCCAAGCAGAGCTCCATATGCTCCCTTCCGTGTGTGTTTGCTGCCTGCAAAGCCTCGCAGATAATCTCCCTGGCTGAGTACATGACAAAGTACCCGAAAGGCGTTACCACACAAATGCTGACACTCCTACAAGAGCGGAGAAGTGATAAATGCTTTCCTGTGTAGTGAAAAAGATAAGGATGTATTTTGGGAACCGAGCTGACAGTTGCAATACCTGCGAGTATTTTTAAATGGAGATCAGGAATGTAAGGAAAGGGAGATAGAGGCTATCATTAAATCTGCATTGGTTTATTTGAGAAACAAACACTGKATGTTGCTTTCAAAGTGTCTCTTATCAGGGATGCAAAGGAATTGCATTGGGGTTTTCAAATGCACCTGAAGATGAAGGGCCTTATTTCCTTTTACATGAACTTAGCAGGAGTTACTCGCAGATCAGACCTGGGGCTTTTCCTTTTAGAAGTGGAAATTTTTGTTTTCAGTCAAGCAAACAACAATCCAAATTTCAGAGAATACCCATTATTCAGCCATGCAGGAAAAACCCAGCACGTCTGAGGAATGGCTCGGTAAGAGAAGTGTTGCTGTTCAGCAAACCTGCCGGGCTGCCCTGGTCCCAGCTCCTGCGAGGTTTGAGGCTGCCTGTCCTGCGGGGAGTGCAGGGTGGGTTKGGTGATGTTTGTCTGCATCTGCTGCCTGCCAGCACCGGCTGCAAATGAGATGTGAGCAAACGTTCTGATCAGCTTTGGTTTAACGGGAGCAGCTGCTGCAGGGACACTGTCCCTGGGGTCCCTGGGGTCCCTGGCCAGGACGGGGACAGCGGCTCCCGGTGACACCCGGGGCTCTGCTCCGGGATCCCGGTGACATCCAGGGCTCCCGGTGACACCCAGGGCTCTGCTCGGGGCTCCCGGTGACACCCAGGGCTCCCGGTGACACCCAGGGCTCTGCTCGGGGCTCCCCCTGGTACCCAGGGCTCTGCTCGGGGCTCCCTCTGGTAGCCAGGGCTCTGCTCCCGGCCTCTCCCGGAGTCCCGAGCAGTTCCCGGTGCTATGATCAGGGGTGCCAGCAGTGCTTGGAGGGGATCCTGCTGTGCCAGGAAGGCAAATGTCTGTGCTGCACTGCGAGTTCTGGTGGGCAGGGGCAGCAGCTGCTGTGTGAGAGCTGAGCACAAAGTGGGGACAGCATTTCCGAGTGCTCTCACGGCTCCTGTGCCTTCACAGCAGCGTTCATCCCTGCAGCACTGCCCTGCTGCCCACCCTGGCTCCCTGCACATCCCCTCGCAGCCGCGGGGCCATCGGTGGGGTCTGTGTGTGTCTGTGACAGCAGCAGGGCCATCGGTGGGGTCTGTGTGTGTCTGTGACAGCAGCAGCCCAGCTGTGGGGACAGCAGCAGCCCAGCTGTGGGGACAGCAGCAGCGAGGCAACAACAGCCTGTTGTTCTTAAAGCAGACAAATTAAGTGAGAGGTTTCTGTTTCCATGAAAGCAGCAGCAGCTTGGCCAGGAGCTGTAAAACTTGTGGAGTTCAAAAGTTGCTTCATTAGTGAGTAGCCCCAAAACCTCCCTGGGAAGGAAGTAATTTGGGCTTCAGACGAAGCGTTCAAGTAATTTGGAATAGTTTCATTTTGAAATTAATTTAATTGTAATTTTGGGAAGGGTCAAGATGCACAGAATCACCCAAGCACAATTTTCTTGAAACCRAACTCTCTGGAGAGTTTAAACAGGGGTTCTGCAAACAGTCACAGCAATCCCACTGTCTGTGAGCACCAGGCACACTAATGAGGCAAAACCCCCCTGAAATAAGGGCTTGGTCTAACCACAAACTTCCAAATTCTGCGGGTGTGGAGCAGAATCTGCCCTGAGTGCAGGGGGAGCAGGGGCAGTGCCGTGCCAGGGTGGGGAGCAGGGCAGCATCTGCTGTCCCTGTGCTGTGTCCCCTGCACGGAGCCCTGTGCTGTGCTGTGTCCCCTGCACGGAGCGCTGAGCACGGAGCCCTGGAGCTGGCCCTGGGACAGCACTGCCTGAGGGGTGGCACTGCCTGAGCAATGGCACTCCCTGAGCGATGGCACTGCCCTGCACCCCTCACCTGTCCCAGGTGAGTTCCCCTCCTCAGGGAGCMCAGGTGTTCTGTCACTGCAGCCTCTCCCTGTGGAGCTGCTGTCGAGCAGTGACGTGGGGCACAGTGAGGGCCCCACTCGTGGCATTTCCTCTCCAAGCTCTGGGTTTCTCACAGCTGCTYTCGTGCTCAACAGCCCCTTAAGGATGACCTTTGTGCTCCAGACTCCTCCACCCGTTTTCTGATGGTGCTTGTCTGATTGAGCTGTTGCTCGCTAATGTCAGTGAGGAAAGGAGAAAACCATTGGAGCCTTTCATGCCTTGCCTGCTTGAAGCTCCTGGAAGCCCCACTCAGTGCATTTGTTTTGTTATGATGTTACACCAGGGGTTGGTTTTTTAGGGGAAAAACCCCTCGGTGTCCTTGATGTCACTGGTTTGGTCTCCGTGTCCCTGTGCTGCTGTTGGGACGCTGATGGAAGCACAGGGAGGCAYCTTTGGGAGCGTGCAGGGCTGCACTGGGATGTGCTGAGGTGTGTTAAATGTGCCCCTTGGCACAGGCTGCGCTGGGCTGGAGCCCCTCGGTCCTTGGAGCATTTACCCAAGGACAGACGTGAGTCACGGCCGCTCCCTCCCAGCACAAGGACATTTAGGGAGATAATAGGTGGGAAAAATAACAGTTGATCCTGAGGCTGAAACTGGAAGCTGTTTCTGAATATAAATTAGAATGTGACCTCAAACTGTCCTGGTTCCTGTCTGCTTGGCAGCGTCTCTCCTCGCCCCAGTCCAGCCTTTGTTTTTCCTTTGTCCCTCTGTCCCTGCCACCCTGGAACCCTCCTGTTTGTCACGGAGGGTGGGGTAAAGGTGGCATCACTGTGGGGGCCTCTGGGCTGGCCTTGGCAATGCTGGTGTCGTGGAGAGTCCGGGCTGACTGTGCCCATCCTGGTGTCACAGAGGTGAGGGAAAGGTCTGGGCTGGCCTGGCTAATCCCTGTGTCATGGAGTGCTGGTCTTGGAATGTCAGCCCTCGTGTCATGGAGTGTGAGGGGAAGGTCTGGYCCATCCCTGTGCCATGGAAGGTCAGGGCTGTCCCTGTCCCCCCCCATGTCCCAGGCTGTGTGGGAGCAGGGCTCCCCCCGCTCCTGTCCCTGGCCATCAGCAGGGATTTCTGTGAGCTCCTCGTGCTGCTGTGGTACCAGCAGTGTCAGTGCAATCAAACACTCACCACAGCCCTGCTTAATCAGAGTGTACAGTTTGTTTTTTTACACAGTAAATTTGCTATGATCTAGGTCAGTGCTCACGACACCAAATTCCCCTTGCAGAGCTGTTTGTTAGGCTTTAAAAGCCCCACAAAACCCCAGCTCACAAGGGCTTGCAGACCTCCAGCTCGTAGAGTGGCCCTTGCTGGGTTTTGGCACTTGGCTCTCCAGGGGAAGATGTGATCTTCTCCTGCTCGATGTGAGCACACACAGGAAGATTTTGGATTTCTTTTTCTGGCTTACACTGACTGTCCTTTGCTTTGCCAAGCTCAGAGTACCAAATCTGCTTTTCCCYCCACAATTTCATTACTCAAGAACCAGCTTTTGTTTCAAATAAGAGAGATGTGAGGAGAGCTGTGGTCAATGAGCACAGGCCAAAGGAGTAACTGGGAATATTGATTGGGAATGAAGGCCTGGTGTAATGAACTGCTGGCTGGAAGGAAGGCTCAATGCAATGGGTTGCTCTTCCCACAGGCTTTCAGAATGGAGTAAGAATATTTTTTTTTCTTTTATATATATTTTTTTTTTTGGAATTGGATCCCTTGGTGGTAACAAATTACCAAATTTTGTCATTGCAATGCTCATCCTCCAAAAGTAGGACTTGGCATTTTTTCCCTCCCTCAGGCTGGGTTCAGAGCACAGCCTGGTGTGCTCCTGTGCTGCTGTTTGTCCTCACCTGCCTTCACCCTGATGTGATGTGTCACCATGAAAACGGGGTGGCTGAGCAGCTCCAGCCCCTGGCAGCCTGGATTTCATRGAGCTGGTGAGGAAAGCAAGCAGTAAGGTTTGTTTCCTCCAGCAGGACGTGGTGTGGCCCCTGGAGTGTCAGGTGGGATCCCTGGTGCTGGGTCACATCAGGGGACACTGGGGGACACCAGGGCTGGGCTCAGCTGTGGCTGCAGGGCACTGGAGCTGCAGAGCCTGGGGCAGTGCTGCCCAAATCCC
>CADDXX010000254.1:706504-730922 GCA_902810485.1 Alauda arvensis | reverse complement strand
CCGGGGGGGTTGGCAGGGGCTGGATGTCCCCGGGATGGGGAGGGGTCACATCCGGAGGGGATTCAGCTCCTCCTGCTCCGGGTGTGACACTCAGCTGCCTCTCGCGTGTGCTCGCCTTTGTGTTCCAAGCCTCTTATGTTGTGTGGTTTTTTTTCCTTTTGGCTTTTCAGCAATTTTTTAAAGTGCTAATTAGAGAATTAGGAACGCTCACCTCCCACACATCAATTTGTCATGTTCTGCTTTGCCACAGTAATTCCAATGAAGGATTTTGTGAACTCCCTGCGATGCAGCACGGGTCTGACACAGACACACCTCAAGCACGAACGTGTGATTTCATTACAAAGGCACAACTGGGAACGTGCAAACACGGCTGAGCCGTGCACGGGAGCGCGTTTAAAAACGGGAACAGCTTCCTGCAGCTGCGGTGAGGCGGGCATTGCTCTGGGAGGGGCTCATCCCCGTGCCCGGCTCATCCCCGTGCCCGGCTCATCCCCGTACCCGGCTCATCCCTGTACCTGGTTTATCTCTGTACCTGGCTCATCCCCGTGCCCGGCTCATCCCTGTGCCTGGCTCATGCCCGTACCTGGCTCATCCCTGTGAGGACAGAGCTGTCCCCGGGCTGGGGCTCTGCTGCCTCAGTGCCAAGGCTTTGCTGGGCTCTAAATCCGAACCCATCACCTCTGCACGGAATTCCAGCAGCTCCATGTGCAGCATCTTCCCTGGCAGCTGTCTGTGGAATGACARCACATCCCAGGGAGCAGAGCAGCCTTGGAGGGAGGGCTGAGAGGCACMAAAGTGCTTCACCATTTGCTCTGTGCTCGGTGTCAGACTTTTAATATAATTTAATTTTGCCATTAGTTTCTAAAACCCGTCGTGTCTGAAATCCCACATATTAAGGAGGCCTGTTTAATGATGATATATCCAATCTTTTCTCCCGTTGTGATATTAATTCTTGAGAATGAAAATTAAAAAGAAGCAATGAATGTTATTTCAGTAAATTTACTGGAAGCAATTAAACTACAAACAGGTTTTTTTATGACTGCAGAGTGTAGCCAGTATTAGGAAACATAATTTTTTCCCTCTACTGACTATATTTTCCCCTTCAAGCAGAAGTTGAATCTATCTATAGAAAGGATGGTCTTTTTCAGAATTTTTTCCTCATCTAATTGAGTGTTGCCTTTGTACCTCGCACAATGTTAAATCCCATCCTCCGAGCCAGAAAATCTTCTGTAGGTGTGAAGGTCATTAATTTTAATTCAATGGAACTTTTTTACACTTGCTAGAAAACGAGGATAAGTCTCAATGAGTTTCCTTAAATAAACAGAGCAAATTAAAAATTGTAATACAGCCCAGCACAGATGAGAATCCTCTCACTGAATGCCGGTTAATGGGCGAGCAGCGGGACCAGCCCTTGGGGGAAACAGCTGGAACAGCTGGAGCCGGGCTGGGAGAGCTGGGGGTGCTCAGCTGCAGAGCAGGAAGCTCTGGGGGGCTCAGAGCCCCTGCCAGGACCTAAASGGGCTCCAGGAGAGCCGGAGGGGGACTGGGGACAAGGGATGGAGGGACAGGACACAGGGAATGGCTCCCAGTGCCAGAGGGCAGGGCTGGATTGGGATTTTGGGCAGGGCCGGATGAGGTTTTGGGCAGGGCCGGATGGGATTTTGGGCAGCGTTGGATTGAGCAGGGATTGTTCCCTGTGAGGGTGGGCAGGCCCTGGCACTGCGTGCCCGGAGCAGCTGAAAAGCACAATTGAAAAGCACAAATTCATTCCTGAGGTTTGCAGCGTTTCCCCTCAGAGCAGCGCCCGCTGTTCTCTTTCCAGATGCTGGGCTGGGTTTTATGGATCAGCGGCTCCTTCCCAACAGCGCTGGGAAGGGGAGGATGGGGGGAACGTGGGGGGATGATGTTGAGGGGATGATGTTGAGGGGATGATGTTGAGGGGATGCTGTGGGATGATGCTGTGGGATGATGCTCTGGGGCGATGCTCAGCTCTCCCCTCGGTCCCTCGGCCCGCTCTGGAAGCTGCTCTCTCTCTCTCTCTCCCGGGATAACCCGAAGGTCCCTCCGCCCCCGCAGCCGCTCCCGGTTGATTTCTCTGCCCGATGGATCCCTCAGGCCGCCTCTGTCCGCCCGGGGGTTCGGTGGCTGTGGAATGGAAGCTGTGAGATATCCGGGACTGGGTTGGCACTGCAGGGGCYGCCTTCCCGTAAAGGCTGAGCCTCCTGTGCCAGGGATCCTTTTACTCCAGACCCGCACGAAGCAGCTGCTCTGAGCAGTTCCTCTGCACTTTGGCATCTCTGCTGTATTTGGTTGATGATGCACTGGGCTGCACGCAGCTTTTCCCCCACTGGGAATGCTGAAATTCCCTCAGTGTGAAAGGTTTGGGAGCTGCTGCTGCTGCCCAGGTGGGGACAGGCAGGAAACCTGTGCCAAAAGGGAAAGATGAAGTCTGCTGCTCGCTTGGCTTCAGCCTCTTTGGGTTTGARAAATGCAGTTCGGTGTTCGCGGGTGAGGTTTGATGTTCTCTGCAGAACAAACGAGCTGCTGGGGCTGCAGCCGCTCAATGTCACCGTGGAGCTGTCAGTAATGACGCTGCTATTCCTGGAAAACAAATGGAGCCCTCAGCACCTTTGCTGTGGGTGCCATCGGAGCAACATCTGGAACTGTGCCCCTCCCCTGGCGGGGCTGGGAASTGCTGAAGCAGCTCCCGGCACAGCAGCCCTGGCTCAGCACTTTGATATTTATATCCYGGCCGGGAGCGGCTGCTGGCTGCGATCGTTTGTCTCTGCAGAACAATCGCTGTTCTACACGAAAACACATCTCCTTCCCACCCTTCTCCCTGGGTGCTGCTGTGACCTGAGCCCCCCTCTGCTGCCACCTCCCTGCTCAGGGCACTGCCCGCCGCTGCAATTCAATTTAATTGTATTTYCATGGGGATGGAGGGAAAAGGAAGAATTGTGTGGTGTCAGCCGAGCCAAGGGCTGGGCAGTCCCTGCAGCCCGGGCTCCCCAGGCCAGGGCATGAGCTCCAAGCAGGGGCAGTGGGCACTGCCCACCCCAGGGACAGGGGAGGGTGGGAAATGCCCCCAAACCCAAACCCTGCCCCTTCAGCTCCCCCAGAGCCTCACCTGGCTCTTGTCTGGCTTCAGAGAGACCAAATTCACCTTCTCAGTACAATGAAATTGGAAAATAATTAAACTGTAGGTTTGGTGAATCAAAGCTATCAGCTGAGAATGCCAAAGCAARCTGGTTTGAGTTTGTGAAAGACTTTTAATGTTAATTTCGTAAATATTTTGATCAACTTGAATTTGATTGATTTGATTTATTGGTTCTGGAGGGATTTTTTGACACAGAAAGGGATAAGAAGTTGTAGCTCAGTTGTTCACTGAGTTCCWGTCTGGCTTTAACAGTTTCATGCTRGAGATCTATAACCACGTCCAAACATTTCACTTGCAACAGGTAAATTTTAGGATTTGTTTTCAGTCACAAAATAGTTGGTTGACTGGAGTCCAATGATGTTGTGTTACTCTGGTTTTTGTCTGGCTTTCCCTTGACCCACTGAGCAATTGATTTGCTGTGTGAAGTCTCTCTTTGTCTGCAGGAGAGCAGCATTTGCTCCACAGCAGGACTCAGCTCTCAATAGGCAGCAATTACAGAATTTTAGAAATGCAGATTTGTTTCTCTACAGCTGAAATAATTTTAACCAGAGCRGTTTAAAATACACCAGAAAGGAAAATTTAGAAAGGATGGAACTGGGAGAAGCCAATTTTTGTAGGGTGGCTGCTGAGTTTGGCCAAGGGGGATGTGCTGGGGCCTTTGGTTAAACAGACCCAGCTTCAGGGAAAGAGAACTGTGAGGAGCACAATGAGCTGATAAATCAGTGTATTCCTGTGAGGGGAACAGCACAGGGGKCAGTGCTGCTGTCCCCCCTGGCCTGAGCTCCCCAGGGCACTGAGGTGCTCACCTGGCATGGCTGGGAAGGCTTTTTCCCTCCAGGATTTTGTGGTTTGGGGTTTTTGTGCTGGGTTTTTGGGTGAGCAGGGGAGCTCCCACTGCACAGAGCTGCTGAAAGGCTTTGGAAATCCTGGGGAGGTGAAAGGATTTTGGAAAGGGATTCCCAGGAAGGGTGAAGAGCTGGTGTTCTGCAAGGTGAGGCTGTTCCTGAGGGGTCCCACCTTGAGAGGAGGGCAGAGCTGCTGCCTGGCCTCTCCTGCAGGAGTTTCCCCTCTGGGATGGGCTCTGCAAGGCCTGGGGTCCCTCTGGAGCTCTGGGCACCAGGCACGGGGAGAGTCCTGGAAAACTGGGGGGAAAAAGATTTTCCAGTGGAATTCCATGGGATAGATAGGGAGCAAACAGCTCTGCAGCYGAGCTTGTGGGCTCCCCAGCCCTGGGAGTGCCCAAGGCCAGGCTGGACAGGGCTGGGAACACCCTGGGCTGGGGAAGGTGTTCCCAAGGCAGGGATGGGATGAGATGGACTTACAGGTGTCTGCCAATCCATTCCCTGTCACAATTCCCCTTAATTTTGAGATAATTAAGTTATTAATTTCCTTTAAGTATTTAGACACGCAGAATGGAATGCAGAAACCTGGGTGCAGCCTTTCCARTATTGTTTGAAGATGGATTACAGGTTTTTGGCCTCTTAAAAACGCTTCTGTAGATTTGAGCAGATTCATTCTTGGCATGACTCTATTAACTTACAAGTGTTATTATCGAGAGCACTAAAATGCCAGCAAGCTGTGGGTGACAACGAGCCAGGGACACACAACAGAAGTGATTAGGGAGCTTGAGGAACTTAGAGGGAAAGATTAAAAGAACAAAATGTTTAAATTGGATAAACAGCAACAGTGGCTGTGATAATCAGCTGCTGGTGTGTGAGGGGTGCAAGTGCCAAGAGCATAAATTTAAAAGGGATTTAGCTACAAGTGGGATAAACTCTGAGATGTGGAGGGAGACTTTTTTAATATTTCGAGCTGTGAGAGAACAGGGCCAGTGGGAGCAGTGCATGGAGCTGGGGTGGGGCTCAGGGCTGCCCTGTCCTGCTGATCCCCAGCCCAATCCATGTCTGACACACAGGATTGCCCTGTCCCAGCCCAATCCATGTCTGACACACAGGATGGGCTCAGGATTGCCCTGTCCTGCTGGTCCCCAGCCCAGCCCAGTCTCACACACAGGATGGGCTCAGGATTGCCCTCTCCCAGCCCAATCCATGTCTCACACACGGGATGGGCTCAGGATTGCCCTCTCCCAGCCCAATCCATGTCTCACACACAGGATGGGTTCAGGATTGCCCTGTCCCAGCCCAATCCATGTCTCACACACAGGATGGGCTCAGGATTGCCCTGTCCCACTGATCCCCAGCCCAATCCATGTCTCACACACAGGATGGGCTCAGAATTCCCTGTCCCAGCCCAGCCCTTCTCTCCCATGCAAAGCACAGCCTTTCATTAGCTCGGCACTGAGCTGATAGGAATCKCAGCCGCGCGTTGTAATCGGGATTCTCGGCAGCGCCGGGTGAGGATGAGCTGCCTGTCTGGTGCTTTTGTGTTTATCTCCAAATGTCAGCGCTCGGCACCGCAAGTTTGGAGAGGAAGGGTTCTGCTGCTGCCGGCTGGGAATTAGTGAAGGGGAGGATGAGGATGTGGGCAGGGAGAGGCTCAGTGAGCCCGGCTGCAGAGACAGCAGCTCCAGAGGACCTGCCAGGGTCGGGCCAGAGGGGCTCTGCCCCTCGGAGAGTCCTGTGGGGCCAAACTCCGGGGATGGGCTGGGAACAGGGACTGGGAATAGGGACTGGGAACAGGGACTGGGAATAGGGACTGGACACGGGGCTGGGCACCTGAACCCGGGGCAGGGAAGGCTCATGGGGCTGAGGGCCCCAGCTCAGATTTCCCTTCTGGCCCTGAGCTCAAAGCTGCCCTGTGGAACGTGAGCCACAAGCGGCTGCTGGAGCAGGAGCCACGGGTTCTGCTGCTCGCTGATGCTCCTGTGGCCCTTGCCCTGCCTCGCACTGGCAGTGACACATTCACACAGCTCCTGGGGAGGCCCGGGGTGATGTCAGCAGCCTCACAAGTTCCGAAAATGTGAAGTCACAATTTCACGAGGTTCTCCCCCCCGTTACCCTGGGGAAGCTTTGGTTCCGTGTGTCTGTGCTGCCCTGGCAGGAGCGCTGGCAGGAGCGGCTGTTGGGTCTCTGATCGTTTCACACAGAGGCAGGAGCGGCTGTTGGGTCTCTGATTGTTCCACACAGAGCAGGAGTGGGTGGTGAGGATGTGCTGCAGTCCCTGGCTGTGCTGGGAGCTGTCCCTGTCCCCTTGCAGGGCCCCCAGCCCCGTGGGGACCTGGCCSTGGCTGTGCCAGCACCAGCAGCTCCAGACCCGCTCCCCCAGAGCTTTTCACAGCATTTCTGGCTGTGCTCACACACAAACCTCGTTCCTCTCCCTGTGGTGTTCAGTCCCCGCTCCCAGTGGGCTGCATTATTTTTAATGCCAGTGCAAGGCTGGAGCTTTCTCCCGGGCTCTGCCATCCCCGGTACCACCCCAGTGGTGCTATTTTTGCCAGGAGCTGAGAAATGCCAGCACAGCACTGAAAATTTTATCGTGCCAACTGTGCAGCTGTATGTGCTCAGGTTTTATTGCGTCACTGGGCTCCAGCTCGGGCCCTTCTCTGCTGCCTCTGTATTCCATTATTTACATCGCACATTTTCTGACCCAAAACCAGCCCCCGAGTTCTCTCAAATCACCGAACTGCCCTGAGCCCTGCCGGAGGGGGCAGGTGGCATCAGACCGGGAGGTGTGTCCCCTCGCTGTCCCCTCGCTGTCCCTCGCTGTCCCCTCGCTGTCCCCTCCCCATGCTGCTGGAGCCCGCAGTGAGGGACCCGGGGGTCTCAGCCCCTGTGGAACAGCCGAGCCACAGCTCCGGTGTCCCCGGCACCCCCCGTGCCCCCGAGGTGCTGTGACACAGCCCCGGGCCCTGCCCCTCCCAGCCCCTGCAGAGCCTGGCCCTGTCCTGGCCCCGCCATCTGTTCCACCATTGTCTGTTCTCTCCTTGTTTTCCTGCTGCTCCTGCTGCAGTGCTGTGATCAGCACTCCCTGGGGACCGCTCCTGCTCCTGCCACCTCCCTCCCGCCTGCCTCAGTCCCAACATTTCCATCCTGGCAGCAAAAAAATAGAGAGACCAAATAGGAAGCAACTTTTTTTTTTTTTTTTTTCCCTGTGAAATCTCTTCAGCAGCCTCTGGCAGGAGCTGGAACTGTGACAGGAGGAGGTTGTGATGCTGTGGTGTGGGGTGCGAGCACGAGGGGCTGTGCTGGGGCTGCTGGGGGCGAATTCCAGCTGAGGGTCCCACAGCAAATTCACAGGCTGGGAGTGCTTTGGGGGGAAAAGGGCTCGGGCAGCCCCTGCAGTCTGAATGGAGAGGAGATATCGGACCTTCCTCCCACAAATGGGTTTGGGAGATCATTTTGGGGCACATTTTGGTGAGCAGTTTAAATCAGCATTAACCYGTTCTCTTGCCAGGGCAGCTGTTTGTGGTGTTCCCAGGTTCTGTTTGTGGGATGTTGAGGGCAGGGAGGGAGGAAGGACTGCTCATTGAGTGATGCTCCCCCTCCATCGCCCCTCTCTGCTGCCCCTCACACCCAGCCCGGGCAGGGCAGCCTCCCCAGCAGTGCTGAGCTCTGCAGGCTGGCTCCGGGCACAGGGAGCTGTTCAATCCGGAGCTGGGATGTAAATGTGACGGAGGATTGGTGAGGAATTGATGGTGAGTGCGTGTGCAGCCTGCAGAACGTCCCTGTCACCGGGCTGATGGATTGCACAGCTCCCRGAGCAGCCCCAAACCCCAGGGATGGGGCTGCTGCCTCCTCCGGGGTGTAAAACACCAGGAGCCGTGTCCGACAACCAATTAATGTCAGGAAAGCTGCTCGAGAGGGGAAGGGCTTTGAGGAGGCTTTTTAAGGAAACAAGACTAACAGCAGACTCTGCCAAAATTCAGGGGAGTGCATGAGAAGGTCAGGATKAAAAGCTGTGCTTTGGGAATGTTTATGGCAGGATTTTCTCACCCGAGGGGGTAAAAAAGCCCCAACAGAACAATGTCTGAGGTGTTCTCATCTGCGCGGCCCCATCTGGGGGCTCGGAACTCTCTCGTGTTCCCTGGCAGGGCTGGGGATGCCGGAGCTCCGGGGCTATCCCTGCCCCCGGGGCGGGTTTGGATCCTCACCTGCCCCAGCAGGRGCTGTGCTCACCTTTACCTGTCCCTGCGGAGCTGGGCTCGGATCCCGGCCGCAGTTAAACACCCCAGCTTTGGGTAACAGGGCTGGATCTCCCTCCCTGGGGCCTGACCCCCTCGTGAGCCGAACATCCGGGGTGRAACGGGCTGGGAGAGAATTCCCTGCGGCTCTGAGGGGGCTCTGGGGTCTCTGCGGGTCCAGGGGAGCAGCAGCAGCAGCAGCACAGCTCACAGCCCTTCTCCTTCCCCACGGCAGCAAAGGATGAGAGAACAGCAGAAGCTGAATGCTGATCTCCTCCCCCTTGCCCTTAGATCCGCGTTTCAGAAATGATTTGCCTCTGTACGAACCCTGCCTTTTATACCTTTCTATTAAACAAAACCCGCAAACAAATTCCAGCCGCTCTCCTGCCTCGCCTAATCCCCGTGTTTGGTGCAGATAAATCCGGGATAATTAGCTGCAGCTCGGGAGCCTGGTGGGAACGGAATGAGAGCTCTCCTCCAGCAGCAGCGAGGGGCTGGGGTTTGTGTGGGGTTTGTGYGGCAGGACAGGGACAGCCGGGACAGGGCCGTTCATTGCCTCAGGCCTGGCCTGTCAAACACATCCCGAACACATTTCTGATCGAACCGCGTGGTCATTCATCTTCTGTGTTGTGTTAGCTCCTTTTTCTTGTGAATCATTTGCGCTTAAACYGGTATTTTATCTGTAAACGGAATATTTAGCAGAGAGTTTATGGGTTTTCAYTGCAAATCGCAGCAGTAAGATGTCAATCGTTTGCTATCGAATTTAACTGTGGCTCATGTGAAACATTTMCAGGGCTGGCTTGGAGGGACCTTAATGCCCATCCCGTTAACCCATCCCATTAACCCGTTATCCCATTATCCCACCATCCCACCCCACCCCGCAGGGACAGGGACACGTCCCCAGCCCCACCCAGCTGTGCCTCACCCCTGGCACATCTGGGTCCCCCCAGCACGCTCAGTCCTGCCTGGGACGGGCTCAGGCACCCAGGGTTTGTTCCGCTCGCTGTGCCGTGCCTGGCCGGTCCTTGCTCCCCTCTCCCGAGGGAAGGGAGGGAGCAGAGATCGGCAGGGCCGGCTCAGGCTGCGGGACTGCCCCATCCCAGCACACATCAAAGCTGGCAGCCATCAAACCGGTGCGGGGTTCAGCTGAGCATTTCCACTTCRAACTGAGCGAGCTGAATCTTTTCCAAGGAAATTCTGTCTCGTCTGGACGTACACACGTGTATGAAAGGAAAGAGGGGAGAATCAAATGTGCCATTCCCTGTTTGTGCAGCAGGAAGGATCGTGGTGCTCTTCCTGGGCCAGGTTTGTGTCACCCCAGAGTCTCTGTAGGGAACATCTGCTGTGTCTGCACAGCTCCTGACTGATCCCCCGAACACTCCCGACCTCATTAGCTCATTAACTCATTAACTCACACCCATTAACGCTGTCTGGGAGTGCCATGGATTTTACTCACTCTCTACCCAAGAAGGGTTAAAACGTTCTGTGCCTCCGTTTCAGCTCTGATTGAGTTGAAAATGAAAAGTTCCAGAAAAAATTAATTTCCTGGTGAGGAAAGGGCCGTGTGAGYGAAGCCTCTGGGCTCAGGTGGTGTTTAATTCCCCTGTGCAGCCTCTCTGGGTGCGAGAGCTCAGGCTCCGGGAAGGAAAAAGGGAATTCTATTATAGTGAGGACATGGCAGAGCAGCTGATAACATTATCAGAGGGATGAGACTTCTGCAAATGCTGTTTAGCCCTTGCCTTCCTTTTCCCAAAAGTGAAAATGAATCATGAGGGAGGACAAAGCCCRCACCCTCGGGCAGCCTTTCCTTTGGGTTTGATCTGGTTTCTSTGTCACAATGCCCGTGATTTCTGCCTGGTTAATTCAGGGAATGAACTCCTCAGCACCTGGAGTGGAACCCGGGTGATTTCTCTGAGGTTCAGGGGGGCAGAGCAAGCWCTGCCCTGCTGGGASCTGCTCCAYCCTTTCCTTTTGTGCAKYCTCTCTGCACCTCCACCTTCCCAGAGGTCTGGACTGGGCACTTTTAGAGGAAGAGAACTTGAATAAATGATGTGGATGATTTGGTGTGTTCAGCTGGAGCAGAGGAGGTCAGGGCTCAGCTGGGGCTGCAGCTCCCTGGGCCAGGGCAGGGCTGGAGCTGTGCCAGGACAGGTTTGGGTGGGATTTTGGGAAAGGTTCATCCCCCAGAGGGTTCAGGCACTGCCCAGGGAATGGGCACGGCCCCGAGGCTGCCAGGAGAGCCCGGACACCACTGCAGGGATGCTCAGGGAGGGATTCTGGGGCTGTGCAGGGACAGGAGCTGGACTCTGCTGATCCCGTGGGTCCCTCCCAGCCCAGGAGATTCTGTGCCAACACTGCTGAGCACGGGGGCACTGCTGGAACAGCAGCTGAACTTSTGGTGCTCTGGGAGCCTTTCCCAGCCTTTCCTCTCTTGGCTGTGCTGAGGGATTTCCTGTGCACAGGAGCTGTGTGTGCTCCGGTGTTTGTCAGGATTTCTGTGCGCTCAGATGGAAGYGGCTCCGTTTTCCCTTTCCCGGCGYGTTCCCATCTGATGATTGTGCCTCGGTGTTGTCTCAGCAATCCAGGAACAGCAGAGGGGAGGAGGGGATGCCGGAGCTTCAAAGGARGCTGAACGAGGAGTGAATGCGTTCCAGCAATAATTGCTCTCTGTACGCAGAGATAAGCTGCCAAAACAACGGGGCTGTCACTGGAAATGCTGGCTTCCCTCCTACCCGGAGCTGTTGGGCTCTGCTGGAGTAAAGAATGGAATTCCTTGGGAGCAGCAGGGCCCTGGCACTGCCCAGCAGCTGCACGGGGACTGCCCTGCCCGGGGCACAGCCAGACCCAAACCTGGGGCTTGGGAACCCCAAAGCCTCCTCCGTGGAGACACRGTGRTTTATTGAGGCACCTCCCCAGCGGSACCCGTGGTTATTTTTGCAGAGGGCAGGGGAAGGCAGTGCCTGTCCTGGGATTCTGCCAGAGGAACTGCCTGAGCTCGGTTATTGGGGGAGCAGAGCAGGAATGGGATGAGCTGTGTGCATGCAGGGCTCCCAGCCAGGGGAGCAAACTCWGAGGGAACCGGGAGGAAAGGAACAKCCAGGGGGTCTGGGAGAGCCTTGCAGGGACTGAGGAGAGGCCGAGGAAGACAAAGCCAAGCAGTGACTCTGATGCACAGGGGAGCAGGAGGGATGGGAGCCCCACAGTGGAAAAGGAGGGGTCCCAGAGGAGCAGAGGGTTCAGGGCTTCCCAAAGTCCCTGCCAGCCCCAGGGACCCCTTGTCCTGCCCACCAGAGATGGGAGCCAGGAGAAATCTCTCCAGGAGCCCTGTGCCAAGCTCATGGCCTGCTCTGCTCCAGTGCTGTGTCCCTGGAAATTCTCTGTGTCCCCCTGGATGTGSAGCAGGGCCAGGAGCCTGACATGGGAGGTTAAATGTCAGAGTTTTCACATCCCAGACTCTGTTCAGTGTAAAAATGGCTGTTTCCATGTGCTCTGGGGAGAAGAGCACCTCCTCTCCCCCAGGCACAGCTTTTCCTTTGGGAAGGGGCTCCCCTGAACTCAGACAAGCTCGGGGGCTGGGTTTCCATGGAGCCCCAAAGAAGGGCTGCTGTGTTTTGGTAATCATCCAGCTGCTCTCAGATCAGGCACTGAACTCCCAAGGATCCTCACRTGTGCAAATGATGCTCCTGTGTTTGGAACCACACTTGAGAATGCTCCATCCCTGGGCAGCCCCCAGGAACAGATGTCCAGAGCTCAGGCTGGCAGTGCCCAGCTTGTCAGAGACACAAACATGCCAGTGGCATTTATTTTAAAAATGCTTTGTGTGCTGCACAGGATGGGAGTGAGCAGGGTTTTCTCCCAACACACAAATCCTCTGCATAAAAATGAGCTGGAAATACCCAGCCATGCGTGGAGCAGAAATAAAAAGAACTTGTGTTGTGCTGCCCTGTTTTCATCCATCTCCCTCAGTAATTGAGTGCATCATTCCCAGAGGAGAGSAGCAGCTCACCTGCTGCAGCTGCTGCATTAATTGGCACAAACACTGAGAGTTCCTCGGGAAAAGGCGTTCGGGGTGGGGTTGGTTTTGGTCAGAAATAAACGAGTGAGGGATTGCAAACAGGCAGTGCTGGAAGGCCTGGCAGGCTGAGGGCTGTGACTGCCACAGGACAGTGACAGGTACTGCCCTGCCAGGGAACACCTGAGTGCCCCCTGCTCCCCCTGCCAGGGCTGGGGAAAGGCACTGGGGGTGTGCAGCCCTCGGGGCAATGCTTCTGCTCCCTTCCCTCTCTCCAGCTGTGAAAAGGCTGCTGAGCCTCCTGCCTCTGCCCTTTGAATGTTTGCACTTTAAGGAGAGCAGAATTTCCCTGTGTTCTCACAATGAAAAGTTTCCTCTGCTCTGCTCTTTTGAGGTGGCTTTTGCTGCTGGGAATCTCTGCCCTTGGTTTGCAGCCAGGGGAGCCCGGGGCAGGCAGGGGCTGTCAGGGGATGTGTGTGGGGTGGAGCTGTGGGATGGAGCTGTCCCTGGAGGTGTGGGATGGAGCTGTCAGGGGATGTGTGGGATGGAGCTGTCCGTGGGTGTGTGTGGGATGGGACTCAGAGCTCTGGGGACAGGCTGGGGACTCCATGGGCTGGGAGGGCTTTTCCCCCTAAAGTCACCAGTGACTCTGCCCTCCCTCCCAGGAGGAGGGGCCCAGCAGGATGCTCCGGGTGCAGAGGGCAGGGGTCACACCCGGAGGGGCTCTGGGAGAGGAGCAGGGATGGCTGGGCTGGGCTGGAGCTGCTGGTTCTCCCTCTGCTGGGGCAGCCCCGGGCTCTGTGCCTGGCTGGGGGGGTTTGGCACTGCCAGAGCTGCTCTGCTCTGCTCTGCTCTGCTCTGCTCTGCTCTGCTCCAGGGCTGTCCCTGAAAGCCATTAACGTTCATTACCAACACGGAGTTAATATTAATTTGTTCAGAAATTCTCACTCCGGGAGGGCAATGAACAGGCAATTATGGAACTCGCAGCTCCAGATTCCCCAGCCTGGAATCTCATTTCTGTGGTGGATTGCAGCCATGGAGCTGTGATTAGGGTGGGGGAATATAAAATAAATCCAGTCCAGGGTGTGCAGCTGCAGCTCCTGGAGGTGCTGCTGAGGGATTTCAGTGGATTGCTCTGCACAGTCCTGAGGTGACTTCCACCAGCTTTTGTTTTGCTGCTTGGTGTGAGGTGGGACAGGAGGTGTCCAGGAGAGCTCCAGCCACACGTGCAGTGCTGATTCCAGGGATATCTGTGGTCTTTGTATCAGTGAAAGGCTGAATTGAATGTCTCTGAAAATCTGGTGTTTTCTGTGTGCAAACATTGGGATCACCTAATCCTGCAAACCAGGCTTCATTCAAAACTGGTCTGATGTGCAGAACTTTGGATGCTGCTTAATTATTAATTGCTAAAGGTTTTTTAGTTTAATTTCATTAATGTTTACAGAATATCTCCATATAATGTGCTACAACACAAGGCAGGTTCTTGCACTGCATTGAAAAATGCAGAACTCAATATTTTGGTTAATTTTATGACTTTTACAAACCCCCAGTGTGACCCCTGGCAGCTGGGGGTGTGGAACATGATCTCCAACAGAGGGATTTACAACTTCCTCGAGGTTTGGGTCTTTCTTGTAGCTGTGCTTCAGCAGTTCTTGGTGCTGTAATGGATGGAAGAGAGAAACTAAGTGCAGACAAAGGCAGCTTTGATTTTGTGATTGGCTTTGTTTTGGGGTCTGCCATGGGGGGAGCAGCTGCAGGGCTGATTCCCCTGCTGGGTGACAGGAACAAGGAGCTGGGAATGTTTTCTGTTCCTGGCCCTCGTGGGGCTCCAGCCTTGCCCAGGGAGCCCCAGGGCCCCACCCTGCCCTGGGACACCTCTGGCTCACAGGCAGGACTCACACTCCCCGGGCTGCTTTCACCCAGCAAACCCCAAATGCTACTGCCAGCAACCAGCACCACCTTTTTATTCCTGCCTGGTGGGAAATAAAAATGATTTTGTACTGAATCGGCACAAAAATGAATCTCCAAGTATTAAAAAGGTGCTTAAATCAGAGGCTGGGGGATGTTTTATTGGTTTGTTTATAGCACAAGCCTACAAAGGAGGCTGAAGGAGCAGAATTCAGGCAATGAGCTGCTCGGCAGCAGCAGCTGCACAAAAAGACAGATTTTGGAGAGTTTTAAATCTCAGGAAGTGGAGTTTGTCTCCTTTGAGGGTGAGCTCCATCTCCCAGGATGGCAGCACGGGTTGGCACCTGCCTGCAGGGGTTTTGGGGTGCCCAGCCCTGCGCCCCAGGAGGACGAGCAGGCACAGCCAAAGCCCCAGCACTGCCTGGGGCAGGATTGATTCCAGGGGCTCTGGATCCACTTTCCCACGGTGCAGGGCTCTGCCAGCACCTCCYGCCATCCCACACAGCCCCTGGGGCAGCCTGGGCTGCCCTGATCCCCCTCAGTGTCAGGGGYTCTGCTAATTCTGGATGCTCACAGTGGCCTGGGGGTGCCTGTCACTTGTGCACTGGTGTGAAGATGCTTTTTGGAKGCCCTGGGAGCAAACTGGGAGCTCAGAGTGGCTGCAGCCCCACGCTCTGTAATAGGATTTGAAAGCCATCCACCTCCTCCTGGGCACTGAGTGTGCCAGKGGCTCCTCCTCTGCCCCAGCTCCCTGCACGTGCCAGCAGCATGAATAAATGATGGCCAAGAGATGGAATATCCCTGGATGGAGCAGCTCTGCAGTGAGTGTGTGTCGATCTGAGCACACTTCCTGCACTGAATTAGCTGCTGTTTTCTGCTTGGCTTTGATTTTAATAATGCTTAGTCAAATATTAAGTAGACTGTTAACTGGGGAATAGCRTGGGGAGTTTAATCTTGTCAGATCAGTTCTGGAGAGAGCCAAGGATTTGTGGACTTTTGGTTCTTGCATAATTTATTACAAAGTCATATTTCATGGATCTGCTGCTTACATGGGTTCAGCTCCAGCAGAACCCACTCTAGGAGGGATGGAGGGATGGATGAGGGATGGATGAGGGATGGATGGGCAAAGCTGTCACCTCATGGATTTTAAATACCAGCAAACTGGAGCAGTGTAAGAAAATCCAATCAACTTAATCAGGATTATCAAAGGCTGTGATTGGAAATCATAACCCAAATTTCCACAAAGCAGAGGAGCCACAGCTGCTCTGAGAACTGTGTCCCAGTGGTTTCAGACTTTCCAAGCCAACACTCCTTCTCCTGATCCCTCCATCCCTCCATCCCTCCATCCATCCCTCCATCCATCCATCCATCCATCCATCCATCCATCCATCCATCCATCCATCCGTCCCTCCATCCGTCCCTCCATCCATCCCTCCTGCTGCCAGCCTGGCTCTGAAAGGGCCAATGGCTTTGTTTCCCAGCCTATGTGACCACGTACAAACTCTGCCAATCTGAGCTGTTCTGGGATGTCCCAGCACCCCAATCCCACGTGTGTTGTGTTGATGGGATTTTGCTGCAGGGTTTGCAGGAAGTGCCTTTGCAGAGCTCCGGGGCAGGGAGTGCCTGTTCCTGTCCTGGTGGGGCACACAGGGAGGGGTTCCCTGTCTGTGTGTGCCATCCTGCACTGATGGCAGCGGTCACAGAGGGACCTGAGCAGGAGCTGCTGCTGCTGATGGGTAATTGTTCTCCAGCTGCAGCAGCTCCTTCCTCATCCCCGTTTGTGTCAGAGCAGCCTCACATTTCCCCTCTTGCCAGCGAGCCCTTGCATCTGCTTAATTATTGTGCTGCTGCATGGCTAATGAAGGGATGAAGGCAGGCAGGTGTACTTCTGGAAATCTGTGCTCTAACGAGATTTTCTGCATGGGCAGCTYTGGGCAAGTTGTGTTTCTGTGCTCAGCTTCAGGAGGCATCAGGCAGAGCCCTCTCTGCTGTTCCACCCCTGAGTGACTGAGCAGCTGATGCTGAAAGGCTTCCAAGGGAAATGTGAATGCACAGCAACACCAGGACGGGGCAGCGGAGATGAGGAGTCTGGGCACGCTCACACTGCATCCTCTGTGACATTGGCTGGGTGGCACTGCCTTGGTGGCATTTCCCTGTGTGCCATTTCCCCCTGTGGCACTGTCCCCTGTGCCATTTCCCCCTGTGGCACTGTCCCCTGTGCCATTTCCCCCTGTGGCACTGTCCCCTGTGCCATTTCCTGCCAGGACCTGTCCCCTGTGCCATTTCCTTCCTGTTCCAGGGGACTGGGTTCCACATTTTGCCTGAATGTTGGTGTTTTCAGCAATTTTTCCCCCCTCTTTCTGTAGGATTTTTCCCTGCACTTTCCAATAGCTCTCCATCAAATATGATTAATCTGGACTTGATTCTTTGGCTACTTTCCTCCCTCACGTGGGATTGAAACACATTTATTGCAGCRTTGGGGTGGGAGGAACTGGTGTTATTGTTTATGGTTTACCTGTTCTTTGGAGAAAACACTTTCATCTGCAGCACCACCAGACTTTTATAAACATTAACTGTGTTAATGAGAGTGAGAAAAGAAATTGCATTTGTGCCAACAGTGGGAACAAAATGTGTAATTTCTCCATTAGTCGATCAGGTTTGCTCATGTAAACAACATGATTAAATTTGTCTGCRTGCACCGTGCTATATGAATAATAATGATCATTAAAAAGCCATGCAAGGCCCAGAGATAACAAGATTGGGTTAGGGAGGAGYGAGGAGGGGGTGGCAGGGCTGGAGCAGACAGAGCCAGGCTGGATTTGTCAGTGCCAGGGCCATGGGGCTGCCGGGGCCACCAGGGCTGGCTGAGTCCCCACAGCTGAATTTCCCCAATCCTCAGCTCTGTGATGAGGAATTGGGCCTGGAGAAAGGGATCAAACCTTGCTCTGAAGGGACACTTCTCGTGTGGAAAGCAGTTTCACACCAGTGCAAGGCTTTGAGGCTGAAGCCTTCTTCTTGTTCAACACACCCTGAAATGATTTCAGAGCAGGGCTTTCAGTGCTGTGCAGATGGAAAGGAAAATGCTCACAGAACTCCTTGTCCTAACCCCGAAGCAGGATTGTGGGAAGGAGTCCATGGCTGGGAGGTTCCTGTGTGGGACAGAGGCCTTGGCTGGAGCTCCCATGGCTCTGGTACCGTGGCACCGGGGTCTGGGATGGCTGTCCCTGGTCTGGGATGGTTGTCCCTGGTCTGGGAATGGCTGTCCCTGGTCTGAGATGGCTGTCCCTGGTCTGAGATGGCTGTCCCTGGTGTGGAGTGGCTGTCCCTGGTCTGGGAATGGCTGTCCCTGGTCTGGGATGGTTGTCCCTGAGGACCCCAACACCCAGGGGACACTCCAGAGGGGCACAGGGGCTCCCCAGCCCTGGGGTCCTGCTGTGGGCTCTGAGCCCCTGTGTGAAAAGAACAGCCTTAAACAGCACAGAGGAGGGTGTGAAATGCAACAGAGCAGTGAAACCTTGCAGAAGTTGGTGCACATTTGCAGTGGCAGCACTTAGTGAGTGTTTGATGTGATCATATCTGTGTTTGCAGCCTGGCACGGGAGAACAGGAACACAACACAGAGTGGGATGGATGGGATCCATGGGATGGAATGGGATGGGATCCATGGGATGGATTTTAAGTTCCCTCCATGCTGGGGTCCTGGGGCTGCAGGTGGCAGGGTGACCCCGGGCTGGGTCTCAGTGTCCTGCTGGCCTCTGCCCTCGGGTTTTGCACCCCCTGATGCAGCTCAGCAGATCTCCACAGCAACCCCACGTGTGGCACAGCATTGTGGATTGTCTGGGTTGGAAGGGGTTCATTAGGAAGATTAACGAGGTGTTATTTTCCCCTCATTCACTGTCGGGGTGCAGAGGGGACGCGGTGATTTTCCCAGCTGTGCACAGCAGCGATTGCTCCTCTCCAGGGTTCCGGCAGCGCTGCCTTGTCATCACTTAAACTGCTCAATCTCCGCAAGAGTTATTTGTCAGCTTAATTAGCCCTAAAGGAAGCACTCGTCTTCAAATGAGACAACAGTTTTGTTTTTCCCTGAGAAAGACATAATGTTCTTAGCAGAGGCAACTCGTTTAAATGAAAGAGCTTTTTAGGCTGAGTTTTGTATCAGCCCTGAGAATCGTTTTTAGGTTGTTCCCCACCCCCAAGGGCGAGCGTGGCAAGGGAGTTCCTGCCTCACTTTCCCCCGGTAGAGGTTACGGGCACTTCTCCTGGGGCCCGGCCGGGCTGTCTGTCTGTCTGTGCACAGCCCGGCAGCGCCAGCAGCACCCCCGTCTGTCCGTCGCCGTGTCCGTCTGTCCGTGTGTTTGTCTGTCTGTCCGTGTGTCCGTGTGTGCCCAGCCCAGCCCAGCAGAGCCCGTTTGGGGCTGCTCTCGGGGGGACAGAAGGGATCAGCAGCCCCCGGGACACCGGGAACCTCCCCGGCGCTGCCGTGAGAGCCGAGAGCGCTGCTGGAAATGCCCCCGGTGCTCGGTGGGTGCCGTGCCCCCATCGCGGGTGCCTGGCACGCATCAGCGGCTGCAGCCTTTAATTCAATTATCCCCGGCTGAGGAGAGGCACAGACACGGACACAGCCTGCCGGGCTGGGGGAGCAGGGCTGTGCCAGGCTCAGGGAGGGGCAGCTCCCCAAAAAACAGCTGTGCTGGGCACCCCAGGGGTGTCCCTGGCACTGACTGGGATGGGCAGTGTGTCCGGGATGGGCAGTGTGTCCTGGGCAGTGTGTCCGGGATGGGCAGTGTGTCCGGGATGGGCAGTGTGTGTGTGTGTGTGTCCTGGGCAGTGTGTCCGGGATGGGCAGTGTGTCTGTGTGTGTGTGTGTTTGTGTGTGTCCCCAGCCTGGCAGTGTCCCCTTTGTCCCCCGGAGCTCCCCTCTGCAGCACCCAGGTTTGTGCTCGGTTCCGTGGGCTCAGGGAGGAGGACTTTAAGAACACTTTTATCCCGGTTATTGTGGTTTCTCTTGTACGAGCTTTTCCTTTCCCAGTTCAGGGGCTCACTGAAGGAGAAGCACATCCACGGGAGCTCCGATGGAAGCTGGCTTTGCACTCCCTCAGCCCCCTCTCCACATTCCCCACCCCGCGCTGAGGCTCCAGGAGACCCCTCAGGGTCCCCCCATTGCCGGATCAGCTCCCACCCCAGTGCCCTGAGCTGCAGCCACGTTAATGATGATTCCTCATTAATAACCTGCCCCCACCAAGGCACAGAGCTTCCCATTGCCATGGTGCTCTCCCTACATTAACCAATAAATCTCCACAGAATCCCGGAGAGAGTGGGAAGTGCTGTTATTCTTGTGTTACGGATGGCAAAATGAGATGCAGAGAGGTTAATAGCGAGCCTAATTGGACAATAATTACCCACTTACCACACTGAAAATTAAGAAATAATCCTCCCATTGTCATTACATCAGCAGAACGAGGCGAGAACAGCGCTCAGTCCTCCCCATCCCACCATTYAGCCAAACAGCTGACATGCAAATGAAAGCAAAGGGAGCGCAAGAGCAGATAAATAAATTGTTCTTTCCTTGTTTAACATCTATTTTGCACCACTGAGTCACTCAGGGTAGAAGGAAATTATTAAATTTCCTTTGGAATCTATTAGGACATGACAAAACAAAGGCAAGCTCCATTTGTAGAACACAACTGTTGGGAAAGAAATGGAAGAAATGGGATTTAATTACTGCTGTGGACTGGTTTCACTCCATTCTTCTGGGGAGGGGAAAAAAGTAGGATAAAAATTTCTGCCYTAAAAAAGACCAGTGCTCTGAGAATTCTGCTTTTCCTTATGTTTTGTCTTTCCTTTCCCAAGCAAATAAGACCGTTTTACCAGTGGCACCCCCTGTTCTGATTGAACACTCTCAATATTGGGTCTGCACTGACTCGGGTTACTTTTTCTCCAAGTCAGCACTGAGGAGCTGCTTTGGTTTGCACTGAACCCCCAATTTCAGTGTTTGAATGAAAAGATAAGACAATGAATGAAAAAAAAAAAGGGCACATTGGAGAAAATGTTTTATTTCATTTGGGGCCAGCATTTGAACTGAAGTCTCCTGTCCCTTTCCGGTTTTTAAATGGAAATCTCAGGACGATTTTTGGGGTGCCAGGAGCTGCAGGTGCCCCTGGATCCCTGGGGAGCTGTGCCCACGGAGGCACCGGGGCRGGGCTGATGGACAGAGCTGTTCGTGTGGCTGGGGTGGGATTCCCTGCGGTTATTTGGGAATGGAACTCAGGACATTCCAAAGGAAAAGAAAAGCCTTTTGCAGGTTTTTTCAGAAGCCTGCAGCATCCAGCACAAAGGCACCATCGCTATCTGGTTGTGAATTCTGCAGCACAGACTTAACTTCAGATTAAATCCCATAAAGGCCATCGATAAATCTGCAGAAATCCAGTATTTGCAATTGAATTCTCTGGAGCTGCTCTCTGAGTACCCAAATTGGGAGCTCAGAAAGGACCTCTGCCTCTTGCTGCATCATTTTTTGCTGTGAATGCTCCTCCTAATGAAAAACGATGGCAAGCAAAAATGGATTTTCTGTCATGGGGGTAATTGTTCTTTTTCTTAGTGCACTCCAAATATTTCTGTAAAGCATCATCTGCTCTTTAAACACAAATTGTAGGACATCAATGGGAGTCRATACCTCCTGTCAATGAGTAAAATATTCAAGGGAATGAGCTGACCTGGTTCTTACTTAGCTATTGATCTGCCTCTCTCCTGTTTGCTCTCCTGGAACAGCGATTGGGGTTTGCTTTTGGGGTCAGCCCAGGCTGGGAGGGAGCCCCTCCCTCACGGGGGTTTGTTCCATGGCATTCCCATGCTGAAATGATTCTGAAATTGTCCTGAGTGAAACAATCAGTGAGGTGCTGAGAGGGAGGGGCTTCTGCTGCTTTTATTGACACTGGTGTTGCTTTTAGTGGGAAATGGAAGTTTTGGTGTATGGATTTTAATTAAGGCTGCAAACAAGCTCCCAGAGATACAACAAAGATTGGAGGGAAAAATTAATTTTTGTGAGTCTGAACTGCCTGTTTCAGTAATTGGGAAGACTAAAAATGGGACTGGGGATTGAAGATACCAGATTAAATAAACAAAAGAGTATTTTAGGTTATATTCAGCACTGCTGCAAGTGAATTGAGTCAGTGGCTGGCACAGGAGGGGAGGGAGGGAGCAATTGTTGCACCTCTGGTCACGCTCCCCATCACCCCCAGCACCTCCCCTGTGCTCCCAAACATCTCCCCTGTGCTCCCCATGGCCCCCAGCACCAGGACTGTTTTTATATCTCACAAGAATTGGAAATATTTTTAGTGGATTTGCGTTCTAATTTGATTTTCGGTCAGGCAGAACAGCGGTGAGGGGCAGGGTGTGATTTTGGATTAACCCTTTGCTGCCAGGACAGACAGTGCCTCAGCAGCTGCCACCCCTCGTCCYGGGCTGCTCCAGGAGTGGGGACCCAGCTGAGGCAGGCCCTGCTGCCAGGCACTGCAGAGATGTCCCATGGACAGCAGGGACAAGGACCAGGTCCCAGGCTGGGGCTTTGCACTCCCTCCCATCCCCTGCCAAGGTAAATCTCTCCTAATGCTGCAGACACTTTCCCATCCCCAGCAGAAATTGTGTGTGAAGAGGGGGAGTTTTTGACAGTTKAGCAGTGACAGAGCAGGAGAGAGAGTCAATGTTAAATGCACTTTACTATGCAACAAAATTTCAGTTGATGGCATCCCAATACATCAAGAAGTGTTGCTCGCTTCTGGCCAGGAAAATGTCACTCATTTTGCTATTCATRTTGCCTGGAACAGAGAAGTGTCGTGCTCATGGTTATTTACACCCCCAGCTCCTGGGAAAGGCTGCTCTGCTCAGGGAGAATTCCTGCTCCTTCCCCAGCAGTGCTGCTGTGCCTGGCAGCTCAGCCCCACACCCTGTTCCCCCTGGTGTCCCCACTGGTGTCCCCAGCCCCACACCCTGTCCCCCTGGTGTCCCCCCTGGTGTCCCCAGCCCCAGCACCCTGTCCCCCCTGGTGTCCCCAGCCCCAGCACCCTGCTGCACTCCCAGCTGCTCCAGGCAGGGCAGGGCTGGTGTTTTGCTGCTCCTGGGTGTTTGTGGTCCTTGGTCCCTCACCTGAGACTGCTTTAGGTCAGGAGCCAGCTCAGTGCTGTGAGTCTTGGTGTCCCCTGAGTGCCTCTGGTGTCCCCTGAGTGCCTGTGGTGTGCCTTGGTGTATCCTGAGTGCCTCTGATGTCCCCTGAGTGCCTTTGGTGTGCCTTGGTGTCCCCTGAGTGCCTCTGGTGTCCCCTGAGTGCCAGCTCCCCTGTCCCACACCGGCTCAATCCAGACAAAGTGACAAATTCTGTGTGTGTTTGMCTCTTGGGGCAGATCACGGCTGGGGACTGTGAAAAATGTAATCAATAAAACACAGAGCCCCCTCTGAGCCCTTTCCAGGCACGTCCCCTGTGCCCTGAGGGATGAGGACACCTGTGAGTGCCCCGGGCTGTGCCAGGGTGCTCCTCCCTGGGGCTGGGGTCCCTCAGGATCCCAGGGCTGTGCAGGGAACGTGGCTGACAAGGCTCACTCAGGCACTCACTGCTCCTGAGTGCTGCTGGCAATTGCTGGAGTGAGATAAAAGTGTTCCAGSAAGAGGAGYAGGAGGAGAAAACAACCCCTCCGASTGTGCAGAGGAGTGTCTTGGCTTTACAGCTGCACACAGCATCCATCAAACTGCCACCTGCACACCCTGGAGCCACACACATCCCCTGGGCAGGCATAAAACACACCTGGAATGGGGCAGGCTCTGTCTGGGGATCCAGGGGGCTYGGAAAGGGACAGGATGTGAATGTCCAATGCCTGCTCACAGCAGGGGAAAAGGGAATCATTTCATCAGTCACCAGCCTTCATTTCTACATCTTAGCAGCATTCTGAGTGTTCAGATCGAGCTCAGGTGCTCCCAGGAGTCTCCTGGGGAGGTGCAGGTCCTTGCAGGGTGTTTGGGGACWCTGAGTGTTGGGAAGGTTTGGAGGTGTCTGCACAGAATCAGCCCCAGGCTGCTCTGGGCTGGAAGGGACTCAAAGCTCACCCTGTCCCCTGTGCCAGGGCAGGGACCCCTCGCAGGCTGCTGCCAGCCCTGGTGAGCAGAGCCCCTCTGCAGTGAGCCTGAGCCTCAGTGTGTGCAGCTCTGTCTGCAGCTCCTCACACTCCCAGGGCTCAGGTGGGCAAAACTGGCATGAAAGAACGGGCTGTTTTTATTCCAGTGTGCATCAAATCCTGCTTTTATAACTTATTAATGATGAATTGATCTCAGGAGATATTAACTCTGTATTTACAGAGTGTTTAGACATGCTGGGGGCTGTTTTAAATGTGCCAGCTGCTCAGTGCTGATTTAAGTACACAGATGTTCTTATTAGCATAACATTCCAATTCGATGCCCTCCTTATCTGCATCCTGCCACAGCACAAAAACAGCTCCACAGTTCGGGAGCTCCAGGCAGGAGCAGCCTTTCCTCCCTCGGGATCACATCAGCTCCCCATCCATCCCATCCCAAATCCCATTGATCCCAATGATCCCAATGATCCCAATGATCCCATTGATCCCACTGATCCCATCTCATCCCATCGATCCCATTGATCCCATTATCCCGTCCTATCCCACATCCCATCCCATTGATCCCACTGATCCCATCCCACTGATCCCACTGATCCCACTGATCCCACTGATCCCATCCCACCCCTGTTCCCACCCCAGCCCCTCCAGGAGGGATCCCAGCAGTGCTGGGGATGGACAGAGGGGGATCTGGGTGTGCCCAGAGGGGTTTGCAGGGTTTGTTTGCAGGCATTTACAGGTGTTTGTTTCTTTGCAGGTGTCTCTTTGCAGGGAGTTGTTTGCAGGGATTTGCAGGTGTTTCYTTTCAGGTATTTGCTGYTRCCCTTCCCTTTGTGCCCATTCCTTYYCCAGCCCTGCTCCCGTTTTTCCTTTTTTTTGGGATGAGCACTGGTCTGTGGAGCAAGGGAACAGGTGAGCACAGGAACTGGAGCTGTGTGGCAGTGAAAGGGCTGGGAAGGGCAGGGCCGGCCCCGGTGAGCCCCGGCCGGCAGCTCCGGGCTCCGGGGGACAGGGACAGGAGCAGCCTCAGCCCGGCCCCTCCCACCCTCTCTGGGTGCAGGGGGGACAGTGGGACATCTGAGTGACAGGGGACACAGGGATCTGGGAATGTCTGAGTGACAGGGGACCTGCAGGGCTCACTGAGGG
>CADDXX010000254.1:637083-681211 GCA_902810485.1 Alauda arvensis | reverse complement strand
CATCCCATCCCATCCCATCCCATCCCATCCCATCCCATCCCCTGTCCCCCAGCTGGCAGTGCCACCCCAAAGGCAGGGGGGCTGCAGAAACATTGGGAGCAGTCTAAAAGCACCCCATGACCCAGTGCCCAAAAATTCACCGTTGTCATAGTTCAGAAAAAATGTTACAGATTTCCATTCTCCAGGAAATATCAAATTTTTCGTTTTTGCTCCCCCTGAGCTCGGGCTGAACGTCCCAGCTGAGGGAGGGCMCTCACTGGGGTGGGCACAGCTCTGCCTCGCAGGCTCCTTCTCTCAATAATGTTCCTTTTACTGAGTTCCTGCAGTTTGCACAGCCCTTCCTCCCGAAGTGTGTGGGCAGCCTGGGGATGGTGGCACGGCTGGGAAGGGACAGTGTCCCCCGGCAGCAGCTCAGACATACATGGTGCCCGTTTTTGGGGCAGACAGGGACATTTCCTGTACCCAGACACTCATTTACCCCCACGTGTGTGGCTGTACCAACCTCCCGGCCTGCGATCATCACCTGAGCCTTTTCCCTCCTGTTCTCAATCCACTCCGCTCCAGTGATGCTGTCTCCTCACCTTTCATTCCTTTCCCTGCCCCTCCTGCTTTAGGGCGTTATTGTTGTTTTGATTTATTTCTGTTTCCCTCTCCTTTTCTCCTCCCTGTCCCGTGACTTTCACCTCTCCTCACTTCGGGGTTTTGCTGCCTCCTCCTCCCTCTCTGTGCCCTGCTGGGGCTCGTGGCACGGCTGATCCCAGCGTGGGCAGTAATTAACGAGGTGGGCAGTAATTAACAGGTGGGCAGGGGGACAGGGACAGCCCTGGCCAGGGACCCCCTGTCCCCGCTGTGCCTCGGGCACCTCTGTCCCCTCTCAGCACCCAGGAATGAGGAATGAAAGCTCTCAGAGACATCCCCCGTTGTTCCTGTGGCAGCCCGGGGACACTGAGGACACTGAGGGACATTGGGGGACACTGAGGACACCAGGGGACACTGGGGACACCAAGGGACACTGGGGACACCAGGGGACACCGAGGGACACTGTGATGCTGGTGCAGTGCCAGTTTGGGTGTGCCCAGCCCCTCTTCACGGCTCTGATCCCCGCAGGACCCCGGGGGCTGTGGTTGATGGCAGACCCGGCTGTAATTGGGGTTTTAACAAACACTCCTGACTCGGTAACGGGGCCGGATACATGGGCAGGAAACGGCCCTGTGTGAATGAACGTGCCCGGGTAAAGCCGAGGAGCGATGGGAAATTCCGGGCACTGCGGGCTCCGGGCTCTGTCCTGGCTGCAGCGGGGACACCCGGGGGTTTTCTGCTTTGGGGATCAAATACCTGCAGTGAGGTTTCAGCGAGAGACAAAGCCGGGAAGGACYTGGCAGCGATCATTGAACCCTCCCATGCAGAGGCAGCAGCGAGTGGGGACAGGATCTGGGGAGAGGAGGGRTCTGGGGAGAAAAGGAACCAAGGAAAGAAGGGGCCAGGCAGAGCCTGTGGCTGCTCCAGCCTCCTTGGGAAGCTCACACAATTTTTTACCCTTCTGGGGGCAGCTGGGGACACGTGGGTGCTGCCATCTGATATGAATTCGATTTAAATTTAAATTAAAATTTAAAATTTCCAGTTCAAAGTGTTTTCCATTTAAATCTTCTCCACTTGCCAAGCCGATATAAACCCCAGAACCGTTCCCTGGTCTGTCTTGTTTGTGCACAGCGATTTCCAGGCAGCCCCAGCAGCACACACTCCTCCATCAGGAGCCTCCCAGCACATTTTCACTTTTCCAGCACCCCTGCAATCTTCCCTAAAACACTTGGTTCTGGGAGTGAACTTCCGTAAGGGTATCAAATTTGTTTGAAAATAAAAATAAGTTTCCCCAAATGGTGGGGAAACAGAGACCTGGTGTTAAAATACCAGAAGGCATATTCAATGAGCCAAAATATTTATATAGGGATTTTCTCAAAGTAGCATGTGATGAAGTGAAAATTCGGAGAGGAGGGAGCAGCCGGGAGTGTGAGCAGCAGCAGCAGCAGCAGGGTGRGACTCAGGCACTGAGGGGAGAGGCTGTGGCCAGGGCACTGCCAGGCAGCCTGGGGGCAGTGGGCACTGCCAGCCCCTGCTGACAGCTCCTGGCACTCACAGGAGAGCTCTGCTCCCTGGGGGAATCATTAACAGAGGAGAAAACTGCCCCCGTGGTCACTTCATCCTCCTGGGCACTGCCAGCTGTGCAAGGAGCGCTTTGGGCTCTGCTGCTGCCCCCCGGGCTGGCCAGAACTGCACAGCCAAGGCCTCCTGAGAGCCCTGAGCCCCCGGGCTGCACCCCAGATCCAGCTGTGAGCCCCCAGGCTGCACCCCAAATCCAGCTGTGAGCCCCCAGGCTGCACCCCAGATCCAGCTGTGAGCCCTGAGCCCCCAGGCTGTACTCCAAATCCAGCTGTGAGCCCCCAGCCCCAGCTGCCCCCTGCCCCTCAGTGCCCGCACAGGGTGGGCCCTGGGCCAGGCTGCAGCAGGAGCAGAGCCGGACGCTGCCGCTTCTCCCCAGGATTTTGCTCCTCTGCAGGAGGAGCAGGAGCAGCGGAGCCCGCGCTGGGGCAGAGCTGAGCTCTCAGCACTCACATCCCCTCACCTGAGCACCTGAAGCAATAACAGTGCTGCAGGCTCCCCTGCCTGGTGCTCCCATTTCCAGGACTGGGAATAGGAGCAATCTTTGGCCATCAGGACGGAGCCATTTCAGTGTGTTTTCATCTGGGAAAACCCCGTGGATATGGAAACCTGACAGTCGAGGTTTCTCCTGCCCACAGCATTCRCTCTTTCTGTTTTGCCAAGGGTAARTTTGGAGCACAGAGAACTCACAGCTGCCACTCTYTGCATCTTCCCTCTTCCAGTTCACCCTTGTCTCCTCAAATGTAAGACTTTTCTGGCTATTTTTTGATTTATCAGTCAGAAATCACATCCCCTCACCCTGCCCCGTGCTGGATCTGCCCACAGSAGCTTTGCAGCACTGCAGGGTGAGGGCAGRGCCAGCAGAGCCCYGGACACTCCCAGGGATGGGAGCCCACAGCCTCCCTGGACAATAAATGGACATCTCCATATCTAAATGGAACCCCCCAGTTCCCATTAAATGAGCCTGCTTTTGGACACCTGCTCCAATTAGCAAAGGCAAAGTGTTTATTGCTCCTGCTTCTCGAAGACCTGTGTGAGAAACTGCTGACAGATGGTTGTGGCAATGTGGGAGCCAGAATTCTTGAATTTTTGGAAATTAGAGCTCGTGAACTCAAAAATGCTCTGGAGATCCGAAGCTATCATGTCAGCTCATGTTGTTCCAATTAATTGCAATCAATCGCTAATTGAGAGCTATTTTAAGACTTGTCATTACTCTGAGCATAATGGAGAATAAATTGCATGTTCCCCTTTACCCCCACCACAAATGACATCCCTGCAAGGAAATCTCAGGAAACAGAGTGGGAAGGAGGAGCAGGAGCTGGCTCCTGATTTGCTCTGTCCCCTGGCAGAGCACAGGAGCTGTGTGTTCGGGAAGGGAAGGGCTGAGGGCTGACACCAGGGATTGCAGGCAATTCCAGCACTTGCCAAGATGTGCAACAGCAGCTCTGGTATCACTCTGTTTAATGAGCTGGAACTCCATTTCCTCCAGATCCTCCCCAGCCAAGCTCTGTGACTGTGCCAGCCCTGGGGACAGGCAGCACCACTGGAGTGGCTTTAATGGGGCAGCAGTTGGGTTTGGCTTTCCAGTCATCCCCCAATCCCCACAGAGCTGCTGCACATGGAGATCAAATCACCCAAATAACGGCTCAGGCACGGGCTGAGGTGCTGCAGTGTTGGGGCAGGCAGCCCCAAAGGGACAGGGCAGGGCAGCTGAGGGACAGCCAGGCTGTCACTCACTGTCACCCTGTGAYGGGCACCAGCCTGACAGGCTGTCCTGTCATGGCATGAGGGAAATCCCCAGGCTGGGAGATAACCAGCTCTTAAATGAGGAGTTTCTGCTAACAGCCAACGAGGAGGGAAGGTAGTTTTCAATCCAGCTCTTCTGCTGTCTTTTCGTGACATTTCATTTTGGATACAGTTGGAACAAACCCAGCTCTCCTGTTAAAAGAACCAAGTTTCACTTTTTTCTCCCGATGATTTAATCCCATACTCTCTTCCCTTTCATTTCCCACCTGCTCCTCATCTGCACTAAATATAAATCTGTGTCTCCTTGGCTGCTGGCAGTGGCCTCTGTGCCACCATCACATGGAGAAACTCACCCCTTTCACCTCTCATTTGTTCTGTTCCYGCAGTCGCTCCAGTTTCCTCCCTCTCATCTTTTACTCCCAGTATCAAGTGATTTGCTATTCTTGGAGCATCCTCCCCTTGTCCCTTTGTCTCTGCTCCGTTGCTGTTCCCAAAAGTCACCCCTTCCCAGGAGCTGCTCACGGGGCTCCTGGGGCTCTGCAGTTCCCTTCTCCTCCTCCCCAGGGCTATGGCTATGGCAGCCCTGGGCTCGCAGTCCCTGCAGTTCCCTTCTCCTCCCCACGGCTGTGACAGCCCTGGGCTCGCAGTCCCTGCAGTTCCATTCTCCTCCCCAGGGCTGTGACAGCCCTGGGCTCGCAGTCCCTGCAGTTCCCTTCTCCCCCTCCCCAGGGCATGGCAGCCCTGGGCTCGCAGTCCCTGCCGTGCCAGCCCCTTCCCCTCACCTCCCACCGGCACAGCACGGGGTGACGATGCTATCAATCAATAATTAAGCTGTATAACAGGGCTATCAATCAATAATTAAGCTTTATAGCAGGCAGTGAGCTGTTACAACACACAACTGAAGCGACTCTGTTGAAAGAGGGCGGAGGTGGGAGGAGATTCTTTGAGTTTAACGCAAATCCCGCCAGAGGTGAGTGAATGCAGCCCCGCTGCTCACCCTGGCAGCCTCCCAGGGAGGAGGGGATCCTGCCAGGGGCTGTCTCCGGGAGAGGAGCCCCCAGGAGGGGTCTCCAGGCTCCTGGCACACCCAGCCAGCTGGCAAAGCTCCGTGCCCATGAAGGGCGGCAGATGGAGCACGGCAGCTCTGCCAGGGGTACCCAGGGCCTGCAGGGGAGTGTCTCCCATTCGGAAGCACCACTGAGCACACCTGCACAGGTGACAGGGGCTGCAGGAGCCAGCAGCCCACTCTGAGTTCGTTATCTCCTCCCTGCCCCGTTCAGCCCCTGCTGGCCCTGCCCCGGGCCGGGCTGGCAGCAGCAGGAGCAGCTGCTGGTGGCTGGGCACAGTGACATGATGGATGTCCCCATTACAGGGGGACACGGAGCGTGGCTGCTGCACCTGGGCCAGCCTCGGGGATGGGGCCAGGGCAGCGGAGCAGCCAGAAACGGCTCTGCTGAGACACCCAGCTGGAAAGGATGCTTATGGAAACAATTACTTTGGAAATTACTTCCCTCTTTCCTGCTCAAAGCCATTACTGATCTCCTAATTAGAGAGGGGAGCAGCAGCCTCTTCCCCAGGCAGTGAGGGAGGGGACAAGGGGAAACGGCCTCGAGGTGTCCCAGGGGAGGCTCAGACGGCATTGCTGGGGACAATTCCTTCACTGGAACACTGCTCCAGCACTGGCACAGGCTGGGGTCCCCATCCCTGCGAGTGTCCCAGGCCAGGCTGAGGCACAGAGCAGCTGCGTGTGGATTCTCTGGAGCTGCTGCTGCTCAGGGAAAGGGAGGGATGGAGCCGAGCTCTGCTTTGGGGCTGCACTTCCCTGGGATATCAGATATCCCTTTGCAGAGGGGCAGTTGCTCAGTTTTTATGAGCTATTTAAGACACCCTCTCTGGAAATTTTCTTATTTTTTCCCTGTCTGAACCTCATAAACTGGGCTCCTGCTCTACAGAGATAAATTTGATTTATGTGAGAAACATTCGCAGGCACAGTGGGCTTTGCCTTAAACCCCGTATCTCGCTGTTCAGTGGTGCTGTGGCTTAGCCTGGTTTATTTTCTATCCTCTAAGTGGTGAATTGAACCTTCAGAAATGAATGGCTTGGTTTATCTGATTTAGCATCTTGAGCAAAGCACTTTTGCATCAAATAAATGCAGGCAGTGGGAGACCCTCCAGACACTTCTTTATTCCAAACATTTTCAGCACCGGTTTCAAGACCAATTAAGTTGCCCATGCCTGGGCAATCCTAAATGCTCTGGGATCAGAAGCTTTTCCCTTCTCGGGAGGGTTTGAGGGGATGAGGAGGGCCCTGAGCCAGGGCAGGGGCAGCACCACGGTGCTGGGCAGGGACCCCTSAGGTGTCACAGAGGGAACAGGACATGGGCAGGACACAGGGCACTGCCAGGGGTACCCCCACAGCTGGTTCACACCCCTGGCACCGAGGCCATGGCATGGAGCTCTCAGAGCAGCCCTGCAGGAGCAGCTGGGGCTGCCTTCAGCTGCTGGAGTGGTGGAAAAGAACTGAAAACCCAGTTTGTGTAATCCTGATTTCTGCTCCTCCTTTTCAGTGTGCTCAGAAGYGCATGGGATGCATTTCTGGAGTGACTGAACACAGAGCTCTGCCCACGGCAGGGGCGGGCAGGAGCCTCACCCCAACACTGCACACATTCACCTGCCTCAGGTGCCACCTGCAAAGCCATTCCGGAGGAATTTCAGGAGGAATTTCCCCATGGAAGGGGGGGTCAGGCGCTGGCAGGGGCTGCCCAGGCAGTGCCCATCCCTGGAGCTGCCCAGGGCAGGGCAGGAAGGGCTCTGCAGGGGCTGGGCAGGTTTAGGAGCGTTCAGCTGCTCTAATCACACTGATTGCTTCAGACATTGCCTTTCCCCCTTCCCTCCTGGGACCTTTTGCCATCAAGTCAGCTACAGAAACAAGGTAATTTGGTCAGGGAGGGAGCTGAGGAACGAGGCACAASAAAACACAGAGCCCCAGCAGGTCCTGACAGCCAGACCGACCCCAGCAGGGTTTTCTCTGGTGGGGAAGGGGAGGAAAGCACAGCAGCCCATGGTTTGAAACCCTCCCTCAGCTCTCCTCAAGTCAGCCCCCAGCCATAAGGAAATAGTCTAGAGCTCGTTTTTGGGAGCCATTTCTGGGTGCTGACACAGGGAGCAGCTGCTCACATCTCACCTCTTGCTTTATTTCCTTTATCTGCTGAAAACRAAAGGCTGCAGCCCAGTTCCTCTGCCGAGGAAAGATAAATTACACTGTAAATGCATGTGTGACCTGCTGGTCAAGGGGCTCATTGTAAGTGTTYCATGGCCATTATTTACTGACCAGCTGGGAGGTCTGCGGCTGGSAGCTCTCAGAACCGGGCTGGGGCTTTGGGGGGGACACAGGGCCATGGGGGAGACCTGGGGGTGCAGGGCCTGGCCCCCAAGGGCTGTGTCAGCCCCATGGCAGCCTCTCTGCTCGGGATAGCCACAGTCACAGTGACAGCCACAGCCACAGTCACAGTCACAGCCACAGGGCAGCCACAGTCAAAACCACAGCCAGCAGTGAATCCAGGTGTGAACACAGAGGTGGGAGGGAAACCAGAGCAGAAGGACYCCAGCTGTAATTTGAGGAGTGCAAATGTTTCTGTTTCAGCTCAACACCCGAGTGAGCTGCTCACACCGTGCTCAGCCTCCTGAGAGCTGCCCAGCCCTGAGTCCCCTGTGCTCACTGGCCCTGCTGCCTTTTCTCCCTTGTCCAGCTGCTCCCAGACAGCCTGAATCCATCCAGGGGCACCTCCTGCTTCCCAGGGAGCTTCCCCACAGAGGCTGCAGCTCCAGCAGGGTGATTGCTGCCAGGAGCTGGGACACCTGTCCTGCTGTGGGACACCTGTTCTGCTGTGTGACACTGTCCTGCTGTGACACCTGTCCTGCTGTGTGACACCTGTCCTGCTGTGGGACACCTGTTCTGCTGTGTGACACTGTCCTGCTGTGACACCTGTCCTGCTGTGGGACACCTGTCCTGCTGTGGGACACCTGTCCTGCTGTGTGACACCTGTCCTGCTGTGGGACACTGCCCTGCTGTGTGACACCTGTCCTGCTGTGTGACACTGTCCTGCTGTGTGACACCTGCCCTGCTGTGACACCTGTCCTGCTGTGGGACACCTGTCCTGCTGTGTGACACTGTCCTGCTGTGGGACACTGTCCTGCTGTGGGACACTGCCCTGCTGTGTGACACCTGTCCTGCTGTGTGACACCTGTCCTGCTGTGTGACCCTGTCCTGCTGTGACACTGCCCTGCTGTGTGACACCTGTCCTGCTGTGGGACACCTGTCCTGCTGTGACACCTGTCCTGCTGTGTGACACTGTCCTGCTGTGGGACACCTGTCCTGCTGTGGGACACTGCCCTGCTGTGGGACCCTGCCCATGGTGCCAATGCAAGGTCTGCCCCAGGGGGCACAGAGGGGTCCTGGGCTGGTGTTGGAGTCCTAAAAGCTGAGAATTTGGGGTTTTCTGTGCTCACAGGCCCATGGGGTCACTGGGTGCAGCTTTGTGCCAGCACCAAGCACCTTTTCCACCTGGGACCCCTCGGGCTCCTGGGCTCTGGGTGCTCAGGGAGGGAGCTGGGATCAGCAGCATTTATCCACTCACCGGGGCTTGGTGTTGTAGTTCAATTCAAAGTTCTCTAATTYGACCTACTGCCTTCAAAACACAGAACAAACCCCTACTCAGTGTGGGAGATTAATCTGTAACACAAAATATTTAATTAATAGAGTGAAATTTCATTTCATGGCTACTTGCATTTGTGCTGTGATAAGCAGGAGCTGAGGATCAGGGATTCACCAACGACAAAGGAGCCGCTCGTCTGCCTCGCAGTCAGGCATGACAAATATCCAAGGAGCATTTTGGCATGGTCTGTAATGTTTGCTGTATTAGTCCTGTACATGAATAATTTACAGCTAAAGGTCTGTCTCGTTGCCATCACCAAATCAAAAGCCATTTGCTCTAGTTATGATATCACAGTGACAGCTTGGCTCTGGCAGTTCCCATCCTGCCAGGGATGGATCTCACTGACTTGAAGACATTTCTCTTACATATTRAGCAACAGTGAGATTAAAAGCAGCGTTGGCAGGGTCTGGGGCAGAGGCTCCTGTCTGGTTGGGGTTCAGTCACASTTTGGGGAGCAGTGATGAGCTGAGCTGACACCTCGAGCAGCCCTGAGCAGTGAGGCTGGCACTGGGCTCACCCCGCGGTGCCCAGGGGTGCCAGGGGCAGGGCAGGGCAGGGCAGGGGACCCAGAACCCTGCCAGCCCATGGGACAGGCCAGGAGCTGCCCCACSTCAGCCTGTGCTGCCTCTGGCCCTGCTCCTGCTTCCCACAGGGAGCTTGGCTTGGGAAAGCACCACAAAGCCCAAAGCAGCACAGTCAGAGCCTCATTTACACGTTAAGCCTCTTTATATCTCTCTTGCTGCATACAAGGGCCATAAACCAAGCAACAAAGTGATTTACTTGTGTTTCAAAGCCCCTTTACAGAGACAAAATGATTTATGGGGCTCCTGTGCACATGACCAAGAGGCCCTTAATATTTAACAGCTGTAAAAATCCTGCCCAGCACTGTGCATTACCCAGGCCTCCAAACAGATTAAGGTAACTCTGCATACACTGTGCCTGGTCAAATCTTAATCATTGAATAATTTATCCCGTGAATTTATTTTGTTTTAAATCATTCCGCAGATAAATTTGCCCGCTCCAGTGCAAATACATATTTATGATATGGTTATTGGTCTAATGTATGTTTTCTGCTATCCTCCTTTCAGGGTATCCATAGTAAAAGCCAAATCCATTCCTAGGAAAAGGGAGGGCAGGGAGCCCAGCAGAAGTTTTCTGTGCAGGGCTGCACTCGGCTGGAGCTGCTGCCTGCACCAGGGAGCTCTGGAAATGAGAATTGCAGCCTCTTTAAGTATTGATGGCGTGGCTGGGACGGTTATGAAAGCGCTGGGAGAGTACTGGGAGGGGTGGAAAACCCCAACACGTGGAGAGGAGCTCACAGGAATCTCGGCTGGGACAGCCTGGCACTGGCACCTTCTGCCCACCCCAGAATGAGCCCCTGTGCCCTGGACAAGCCCCAGAGGAGCCCCCACACCCTGAACAAGCCCCAGAGGAGCACCCCAGCCTCAGAGGAGCCCCCAGCCCAAAGGAGCCCCAGCAGGGTCACGTTCCAGCCCCCAGAGGTGTCTCCTGACCCCTGGGACCCTTCCCACCAGAGCCCACTGCTGGGCAGTGACCTCGCTCTGCAGGAGCAGATTCCAGCCACCCTCCGGCCACAGGGGTCAGATGGGTCCCTCAGAGAGCAAAAAATACCCTTGAAGTGTGTCCTGACCCCTCCACCCCCCGACRGCAGCTTGTGCTGCTTTGGAATTTAAATCTGCTGGGATTTGTGCTGTCAGACAACTCCTGGTGCTGCCACACTCAGCTCAGGGGAGACCCTGCCCAGCCTCTCTCCAAGGAGCCCAGGCAGCAGGAGCTGCACTTCCAGCCTGAGAGAAAGAAAGAAGTTTAACTTTCTGCTAAACTGTGAGAGCTCCTCCAGCTCAGCACCGAGCCTGTTGTTCTTTTAGAATACAAACTTAATTGTAAAGCATCTGGGAAATTCCATTAAGTGATTTATCCTGGAACTGATGAGACTGCAATTTATTTCCAAACCAGCATTGGAGCCGCTCTCGTGAGCTCAGCAGTGAAATACCTGACACTGAGAGTTATTGTAGCAGCAAAAAGTGTCAGTCTCCAGTGAGGGCAACGTGGGGAATGGGCAGCACAGCACGGCCAGGGAAATTCCTTTGGAAACGGGAAGGATGGAGGAGGGGAGGAAGAAGAAATGCTGCTGTGGATGGTGTTTATTTATCTTCCGAAAGGAAACAAAGACTTGCCGGGACTGAGCAGCTCAATTAGGCGCCTGCTGCAGTGACAGATTCACTGCTTGTTCAACAAATGCATCTCCAGCCAGGAGCACAAACGGGACGGGAGCATTAACAGAGGGACCAGGAGGGTCTCAGATAACCCAGGAGAGGGCCCAGCCCCTGCACGGGCACCAGGAGCTCCTGCAGGCTCTGGCCAGGATTTGTCCTGCTGCTCCACCCTGCGAGGGCAGAACCGCCCAGAGGAGAGGCCAGGGCTGGGCAGTGCGGGATTCCAGCCGGGGTTTGTTCTCTCAGCCTCACCTTCGCTGCCCTGCTGCTTTTCCTGGGAACATTTACAGAGCAGAGACTCCCAGCTTTGCCCAGCCCGGGGCTGTCACTGACACCCGGWGCCAGCCCGGCACAGCCGCTGTGACCTCGTCCCACACCCGGGGCAGTGCCCAGCCCCTGCCTGCAGCTCCCCGGGCCCCCAGCAGTGACTGAACCCGATAAAGCCCCGGTTCAGTGCCCAGGGGCAGCGCTGCAGCCCGAGTCCTGCAGGAGTGTCAGCATGGGGACTGCAGTGAGCTCTGCAGCTCCGCTGGGACGGGCACAGCACCTCCTGCCCCAGGCTGGGCTCTGCTGCTCCCAGCCAGGCTCTGGGCAGGCAGGGGATGTTCCAGCAGCAGGGACAGCCGTTCAAGGTTTGCAGGTGCCCAGGTGGAAGCTCAGCCCCTGCCGGTACCAAAACTGCCTGGAATTACAGCAGAGAAATCAGCACCCCTCCCTCAGTGCCTTTACCAAAACCGGGTATAATTACAGAGAAATCAGCACCCCTCCCTCAGTGCCTTTACCAAAACTGGGTGTAATTATAGAGAAACCAGCACCCCTCCTCAGAGCCAGTACCAAAACTGTATACAATTACACACAAACCAACACCCATCCCTCAGTGCCTTTACCAAATCTCTGCAATTACACGAACCAGCACCCCTCCCTCAGTACTGGTAGCAGAATTCCCTACAATTACACGAACCAGCACCCCTCTGTCAGTGCCCAGCCCAGCAGGACCCGTGGGGTTTCTGTTCCAGGCAGACTCTGGAAGGCACCAAGGGCCGCTGTGTGTGAAACTCCTGGGACAATCAATGACAGTTGGGTCCTCAGCAATCATGATGTGCTCAGAAATCGTCACTTTTGTGATTAATGCATTGTTTCTTTGGCTCTCCTCTTGATTAACAGGAATCACAGAGAAACACTCGCACATCCTATCATTACTGGCTCAGGAGCTCTGCAATTACAGATTTTAATTAATATCCTGGTTCATTCCRGGGGAACTCTGGCTCTAACTCCACTTTGTTGGGACCCAGTAGCAGCCGTGGCACAGATGGAGAGTTTTCCTCTGGCAGCTTGGGGAAAGGGCAAGTGAGGAAGAACAGTGCTCAGGAAAACTTTGTTCTTTTCTTCYGAAAACTTCTTTTTCYRAACAAACYCCCTGGATTTAAGCCAAGCCACGTGGTGATCTATTTCCCATGCCCTCATGCCAAGGCTCCCTCTCTGCAGTGTYCCAAATGTCCCAAATGTCCAGGTGCAGTTTYTGGGGAGGTCACCGTGACAGCTCTCCATTCTTCCCAGACATCTTGAGTAGATGCCAGCCCTGCCACCACCCCCACACACACCACTGAGGCTGTTTTGGGCTGGGTTTCAGTTATGGGGCACATGGGGCACAGAATTCCAGGATCCCTGAGGCTGGAAATGCCTCCATACCTCCAGGATGGGCACTGCACCAAAAATGGATCAAAGTGAACCCCTGTGGGTCTGGGACCTGGTCTGGGCCTTGGCCAAAGGTGGTGTGGCATTAACCTGGCCACAGGTGAGCTTCTCTCAGAGTGAGGGTTAAGCTGAGCCTGGCTGATGATGAAGCATCCTTTCCCCACTTGGATCGTTCCCTCTTCCCCTCATCCTTTCTCCTCACACCTCCTCTCCAGAGCTGCCTTTTCTCTTGGGGTTGTTCCTTTCCCCATGGAGGAGCAGGAGCTGGGAATTTTCCCTGCAGTCAGGAAGGAGCCAGTGCTGGAACATGCCCTGGAGGAGGGACATGCAGGAAGGCAAGATGGGAACTATTGCATTTTTAAAACAGGGGAACATTYCTGTGGGGAAATATAAATTGCTTTCAGTCTTGAAATGTCTTTTTTGTTGTTTGTTTTGCCAGGCCTGGCCGTGTTAGAAATGATGGATGGTGTTATCTGTGCACAAGCTCCTGGCTGCTGGGGAAATGACCCGCTGCCACTGCCAGGCTCCAGACTGAGCGCTGTCACTGCTGCCCATCCAATTTGTCCTGCTGCAAACTGGCACTCGGGGGAGCTGCATTTGAGGCATTGCTGAGCTTTGSAGAGAGGTTTTCATCCGGAATGAGAATGAGCCAAGCAGACACTGAAGCTGCCAGTGACTCGATGTGAGCACACCCTTCACCAGCAGCCTGCAGGCATCTCCCCATGCCCAGGGCCTGAGCCTTGGCAAACACACCCAGGGCTGGGGGCACGACCCCCACACCTCTCTGGGGGCTGAGGCATCTCCCCATGCCCAGGGCCAGCCTGAGCCTTGGCAAACACACCCAGGGCTGGGGGCACGACCCCCACAGCTCTCTGGGGGCTGAGGCATCTCCCCATGCCCAGTGTCTGAGCCTTGGCAAACACACCAGGGGCTGAGGGCACGACCCCCACACCTCTCTGGGGGCTGCTGCTGCCCCTCATGCCCAGACAGAGGTGCCCACAGGGCCCTCCTGGGTGCCAGGGCTGCTCCCTGCAGTGCCAGCTCCAGCCCGGGGCACCCCATAAACGCTGGATGTGGCACCCAGAAGCACAGTAAAACAGCCAAGGGCAGCTTCCTAATGGCTTTGATCTGTGCTCTGCTGAGAGCCACGCTGCATAATGATAGCCTGGCTTTAAAAAGAGGGAAGAAGAAAAAAAAGGCTTTATTTTGATGTTTTAGTGTTTGCTTCCCAGCATTATGTGCTTAAAGGGAACTATGGTAATTTATCTTTCCAATTCCTGCTTTCTACAGCTGAAAAAAAAACAGGAATAGCTCCTGTACATTTGCATTTCATTTTTAGCTCAAGCGCCTCGACGAGGACTCAGTGCCCTGTGCTGAGAGCAGCTCAAGGAAACAAAACCCCCAGGGATGCTGACAAAAACAGGCACTAAAATCACGAGCTGCTCCTCCTTGGGGAAAGGAGCCCAGCACCTGGAGCAGCATTCAAAGTTCACTGAACTCCTTCCATCAGCTCTGCAGGCTCTGGACGGCCCCCAAAGGTGCAGGGATGGGCCACAGCCCCTCTGCAGAACCTGCCAGGGCCAAGGCCACCCTGAGCCCATTCTCTGCATGGCACAGGGGGGAGCAGAAGCACCTGGATGGTGCCAGGGTGTCCCTGATCCACGGCACAGAGGGGAGCACAGGGCCCTGGATGGTGCCAGGATGGTGCCAGGGTGTCCCTGCTCCCGGCCCGGCTCCGAGGGCTCTGGGAGCAGCCAAGCAGCCCCGGTTTGTTCAGAGTGGCTCTCTCAGAGCTCCCCCGTGAGCACGGAAATCCTGCATTTGCCATTCCCTGCGGGARGAGTGAGGAATGCGCGCTTCTCTGGGGAGGCGATGAGCGCGGATCTCGGAGGGCTGCGAAGCACGGACACTTCTGCATTCCAATTCATCTGATCATGTCCAGGAGCGCTGTCCCTCCGCTGTGCGCTCACCCAGGCCAGGCCCGCTGCTGCCCCCGCAGCTCCGCTGCCGGCACGCTGCCATCTCCCCGCACGGGGGTTTTTAACCCTGCCTTTGTCCGCAGCTCGGGCTGGCTCCGGTCCGGGTTCCAGGCGCAGGGAGGCCGGGCTGGCTCCGGTCCGGGTTCCAGGCGCAGCGAGGCCGGGCTGGCTCCGGTCCGGGTTCCAGGCGCAGCGAGGCCGGGCTGGCTCCGGTCCGGGCTCCCGGGGAAGCAGAGGCCGCTGCTGCAGCGCTCCCAGGGAGTTTCGGAGCCGCTTTTATGTGCGGGAGCAGAGCTGGGGCTGCCCAGCGGAGCGGTGATGAGCCAGCCCGAGCCCGGAAAGCTTTCGCCTTTGGACAGGGCAGAGAGGAGAGAGGAGCGCTCTGAGAGGTGCCCATGGCCCCGGGCTGCCTTTCCCCGGGCCCCGCTCCTTTGTTCCCGGTCCCGCCCGGCACAGGGCGCTGCTCATCGCCCTGGGATAGCGCTTGGGAGAGCGCAGGAAAAGCCGCTCGCAGATCCCGCAGCCAGCGCGGATGGCTCGGAGCGGCTCCAAGCCCTCTGCTGCTGCTTTCAATCCAGGCTGCTCAGGATCGCCCCCGGAGCCAGCCTGGCCAGCAGCAACATCACCCGCACGGGTTTCACTGCCGGGCATGGCAGCGCCAGGCGCTGAGAGCCCCTCAGCACCCGCATTTCTGGGRCACGGGGGTCCCTGCGGCAGGAGCGGCTCCAGCCCCGGCTCCTCCCACAGCCCCAGCCTCCAATTCCCGGTTCACGAGGCACACAGCGGACACTCGGCGGGTTCTGAGCACTTCCCAGGGCATCATCATCACCTGGGCACCTTGCAGAGCCCACATGGGCAAGGGGAGCTCACCCCTGGCACCTCCCCGGGCACGGGGCCTGGCTGGCTCTGCTCCCTGGGGACACAGGAGGTGGCACGGCAGGATGTCCCTGCAGGATGTCCCTGCAGGATGTCCCTCTAGAGCCCTGCGGGTCACAGAACCACAGAGTCCCACTGGTTTGGGTTGGAAGGGACCTCAGAACCCACCCAGCACCATCCCTGCCATGGCAGGGACACCTCCCACTGCCCCAGGCTGCTCCAAACCCCGGCCAACCCTGGAAAAACTGCAAGGAAAGCTTTCCTTGCTCTCACTGCAAACCCTCACACTCAGAAGARCCTCAGCAGTTTTACAGTGTTGTACAACATCAAATCTGGAGCGTGTTCCAGAGGTAATTGGGAAGGCTCAGGGCATTTCCAGGGAACCATGCAGGGGCTGTGTCAGCATCACCCCCAGCCCTGCAGGTGGAATTTTGCCATTTCCTGATCACAAAGGTGAAGCAGCCCAAGCATTTCATTTGACTAAAAAAAGCTGCATAGAAAAAATAGATCTGTCTTCCTGGGAAGCATGGYGGTTGTTTCTCTGGAGCACCATGAGGTAAGTGACACAAATAGCTGTGAATGATTCTTTTCCTGCGCGGGAGCACCTGTGTGGCCATTTTTATCTGAGACAGGAGGCAGCAGCAGCCTCAGACACTGAGCATTTYTGGTGAAATATCTCGGGAGCGCTCTGAGCTAGAAATGACTACACCAGCTCCCCTCTAGCAACAGATTGCTTTCTAATTCACAGAATGCAAATGCAGATGCTGTTCCTGGCGCCCAACCAAATTAGTGCACAACACATTTGTGTCTAGAGGAGCAGCATTTCATACAGCAGGAACAAAAGGGAACACAATACCTGACATCACCTGTGCTTGCCTGGCTTTGTTATTTCTGCATGTGACACCTCAAAGATCCTAAACTGACAGCAAACACCAGCCCTGGAGGCAGCCCAGGCTGCTGTCCCGGCAATAATGAACAGGGAGGAACTGGAATAAGGATTTCCAAGAGGCCCAAGTGTCATCCTGGGTGCACTTTGTAGGATGGGCTCACCCAGCACAGGCCCTGCCTGGCTTCTGTGGCTCAGCTCAAGGCCAAATGGTGAAGTTAAAAATCTTCTCAGAGCCAGGGATTCAAAGTCTCCCACATCCCTGACATTTCCAACCACTTGAGTGGATCTGGTTTTAAATGCAAGGCTCACCTTACTTCAGCTGTAACATTTCCCCCTAGAAAGGAGCTCATTTCTCCCCCCAGATTTCATCYACAGCCTCACCCCAGCCCTGCTCCCTGTGAAATCCCCTGGAAAACCAGGGATTACTGACTTGCCARCTCCTCACACAAATTGCTCCTTATCCAAGAGGCACTGAAGTRCATAACACAATTATTCAAAGAACAATTTTCTGGTGCCAGAGCCAGTATTTCACATCTGCCACTGGATCTCCAGTGAGCACTGTCAGKGAGCACTGATGTGACACTGGTGCCTCCCTGGGGCTTCCCTCCCTGCTGCTGCCGTGCTCAGAGCTGAGGGGTGGCTGCAGGTGAGGACAGCAGCAGTCCCCTGCTGCTGCAGGCACTCTGTGCACACTGAACACRTCACACATGCACAGGACATGCAGGTGTTCTGCACTGCTGAAGGCTGARCACTCTTTGGTGCTTGTGTTCACCAAATCGACCTGACTTTTTGGGGGGCCTTGAGGGGCATCCCATAACCCTGGGARCTGGATCCACCTCATTCCAGGTGACAATGACACAGCTCCCTGGCCTGGGGAAGTGCTGGCAGCTCAGTCTGATCACAGCTCTCCTCAGGCAGCCTCTCCTTCCCCTCCTTCCTGTTGGTTAATCACAAACACAATATCCAGATTTCTATCTATTTATCAGATTTCTATACGTACAGTAACCTTATTCACCCAGGCAGGATGGTGGGGGCACCAGTWAGCAAATACTTGATGAGTATTATCTGCACTTTAAATGTTATTCCCAGTCAAAATGTCAGCCTGAAAATCAGTTGAGTCCCGTGGAAGCAGATTTGCGGTGCAGAGAATTGGTTCAGTCTGGGGAAGTGAATGGAGTTAAAGCAATTTGCACAGCTCTAACAGCACCCTGACTGCCGGACAGCAGCAATGGGTCTGTGCTTCCCTGGCTGGCAGCAGGAGCACAAACACATTGTTCAAACAGAGAAAGTGCTGAAATCGCTCCTGAGCTCCGGCCTGAGGGAGATCCCACCTGYTCTGCCTTTAACTGTTCTGCTTTTAACACAACGGGGCAAAACTGGGGTGTGAATGCTCTGCCTTCTGCGAGATCAGCTGCACTCACAGCCACCATGGCTGGAAAAGATCTCTGTGCTCACCCATCACCTGATTCACACCAACCCGCACTTCTGGGGCTCCCCCGGTGTCCTGAGCAAACTGCAGGGCTTTACAAACCCCCTACAAACCCCTCACACTTCTGGGGGCTCCCCCGGTGTCCTGAGCAAACTGCAGGGCTTTACAAACCCTCTGCTGAAGGAATTTTCCTCCCATGCAATCCAAACCTCCGTGGGGCAGCCCGAGGACATTTCCCCTTCCCTTTGKCAGGATTCCCCTTTCCAAACACCCGTGTGGAGTGTGAGTGAGGAGCCCGAGCTGCAGGAGTCTCTTCCCCCAGGCCCGTGGGGCTTTGGCAGCCAGGGCTGTGCCAGGAAAGAGCCTGACAAAACTACTTTTTGTCACTAATTAAATCTAACTAAAGCTCCCGGTTTTTATGGCCCCCCGAGGTCTCCCACACAAGTAATTCCTGCCAGTTTTATGGGCGCAAATTGCAATCACTGACAGGGTGATTTAGGAGGACGTGGTGAATCCTCCCTGCTCCTGATGAGCCGTGGCACCGAGGGACAGMAATCGCTGCTGTTCGTGCCCGCCCAGCTGCTGCTGCTGGCCCCGGGCTCGGAGCTGCGGGATGGGCAGGGCTGGACGAGCATGAGCAGGAGCAGGGGCTGGGGCTGGCACACAGCAGCACAGCACGGAGCCAGCTGCACCAGCACGGCCTCCCCAGCTCCTGAGCCCCTCGCTGCTGGTGTGCAGGACCTGCTGGACCATAAATATTTAATTACAGGTGGCTAATGAAAGCACTGAATTAATTACAACCTCAAGGTAACGTGCACAAACACGGCAAGGGACCTTTTCACACAGAAATGACAACATAAGACAGCAAATACTCTGGGTGAAACTTTKAATGCTGCTTAGCTAAATTCATTCRAGTTAATTAAATCCTTCCCAAACCATTATTTGTTTCCTGTTTGTCACAGAACACATCACAAAGCGTGTTCCCCACCACTGCAGTCCCACAGCTGTGTCAGAGCTGAGGCTTTCCTGCAGAACACAGCTCAGAGCTGAAGTTCCACACTCACGTCTCACTCAGAAGCTGACACTGATCTCAGCTTCAAGGAAAAAGAGCAAAAGTCRAAAGGAAAAGGCACAGGAGTGCAAAATTAAAGTTCAGTGAGAGACTGAGGCAGATTTCCAGGGAGTGTCCCTTCCCTGGGGCTGGCAGGGCTGGACATGGCTGTGGCCAGGGGTGGCAGGAAGGACATTTCACCTCCCTGCATTCGGGAACCCTGGTAAGTCATGCATTCAGGGGTACAAACACAGCACGGAGAATTCTGTGTTTCAGCACCTGCCARAGTCTCTGACACACCTTTCCCTGCCCATGGCCCGTTCCTGAGTCACCTGTGGARGAGACAAGGTTTGCAGGTGCCTCCAAAGCACTGCAAGGTCCCATTGGTGCTCCTGCCCCAGAACTGCCCCTGCACCTCCCCCAGCAGGAACCAAACTGGTTCCCTTCCCCCAAAGTGCCTCCAGCCCAATGGCATTTCCTCTAAGATGTAAATTCACACCAATAGTTATGGAACTCTCAGTGGTTGCTRAGCAGAAGAGCCCAGCAGGAATTCAATAGAAAGCACAGTGACAGGGGCTGCTCCAGTTCTGCTTTCAGGATGCAGTGTCAGGGCCAAGATGGAGCTTTGGGGCTCCCCTGCCACATCCCTCCTGCATCCACAAAAGTCCATCACCATAATTGGGAGAGACATAAGAAACTGGGGTTTTTCATTTCACAGTTAGGAAATTCAGAATGGGGCTAATTGTGGGAAAGGATAATTCAACACTTGCTGGGGATTAGAGGGGGTGGAGAGGAGGATTGGTCACACTGCTCACACCAAGACATCAGCTGTGCTCAGAAAAAGGAGATTTAAACCAAGTTTAAATTCTTCAGTGGCTTCAGCACAGGTTAATGATGGCTCCTGAGATGAGCTGCATATTATTTATGAACTTCAAACTACTTTAAACTACTAAAAGTAATGTCTTGAACTTTCTTCAAGACTGGGCTCTGGCCTCTGGACAAGGTGATGACTGGTCAAAGGTTGGGCTCGATGATCTTGGGGGTTTTGATACTCTCACACTCTGAAGCAATTATCACTAGACACAGAACCAGAATCATTAGCACAACTTAACCCGTGAATCCGAGTCAGCAGCCAGAAGAGACGAGGCAGCTGCATGGAACACCCAGAGGCACAAAAGCTGCAGGGGATCGGTTAAACCCAGGCGGTGGTGGGGCTGCCCGGGCCCGGGATGGAGCCAGCGCAGCCYAACAAAGCCAGGCTGGRGCAGGAGCAGCCCCCAGCGCAGCCTAACAAAGCCAGGCTGGGRCAGGAGCAGCCCCCAGCCCTGAGCTGCCTCCCCGCCGCTCTCCCGGCCCACCACGCACCAAACGGGGAACACCACTTGATGGGGAAATTAATAATTACCAGCTTCCAAGCAAATTCCCTGAACGTGCAATTATTTCACCCCGAAACGCTCCTGAGCAATCAAAGACAAGATGGAGAACAAAGCAGTGAGCAAAGAATTRTGTGATCAAATAATTATTTCCAGTGTAGCTGGCACGGAAAGCGCCGAATGCGAGGCGGGAGAGGCAGAGCGGAGCTGGGTGGGCAGAGAGCCGGCCCCGAGAGAGCCCAGCTCCCACCGGGGATCGCTGCCACCGGGCACCGCTCCTCCCGCACTGCTCCTCGGGTCCCGCACTGCTCCTCGGGTCCCACCGCCCCCGAGAGAGCCCCGCTCCCACCGGGCACCGCCGCCACCGGGCACCGCTCCTCCCGCACGGCTATCCCGGTCCCACCTCTCTGCAAGCCCCCGGCTCAAATCCCTCCCGCACTGTTCCCCGCATCCCAAGCTCTCCCGCAGCCCCCGGGTCCCGCCGGGGCCYCAGCCCCTCAGTGAGCCCCGTTAGGGAGCAGCGGAGCGGGGCCGCTGGAAGGAGCAGCTCCTGCTCCAGGCACASGGCCCCGAGAGCTGAGGCAGAGGGAGGACACGATTACACGAATCTGTAATTGGAAGGTGCCTGGGAGTTGTCAGTGCTATCAAGAGAAAGGCAATTACTGTTTGAAAATTAATCTGTTTGTTTGTTTGGTTTGTTACCCTATTGTTATTCCCTTTTTAATGTCAGAAGAAGCAAAACAGGAGATTACCTGGTGTGCTCTCCCTCGAGGGGAACTGCAGTTAAAATGGAAATGAGCRCCAGGCTGGCAGCAGCTGCTCCTGCCAGGGACAGGAGTGTCACACCARCCCCAYGGCTGAGCCCCTGCACCTGAATTCCTCTGCCACCCCTCCCAGCACAGCCCCCACTGCCGGCAGCGAGCCCAGTTCAAGGGAGCAATGTCTCTGTCACCCTTCGTCTGCTTCTGCACTGGCCCTGCTTCCTCCAAGGGCACTCAAAGCTGAGGGTGTCTCAGCTGTGAGATGTCCTTTCTTCCCCTGCCACCCCGAGCTCTCAGTCCCAGTCCCAGGCCTCCAGCACAGGGGTTCAGACAGCTCCTCTCCTCCCAACTCCACATCCTGACGCAAAATCCCTCCTGAAATCCATCCTTAGAGGATCCTCTCCCACAGCCTTCTTAGCTTGCTGTGCAGGACTCAAACTGTCTTGTTTGTCTTTGCTTCTCCTTCGTTTCTGCGTAATTTCATCCCTCAACACATCTTTAATTAACAGCTCTGTGCTGATGACTCACATCTTTCAGCTCCACACCCCTCCTTCAGCTGAAGCCCCAAATCCCCCTCCTGGGGAGGTCTGTCCTGCAGGCTGGGCACTCTGCCCCTCTTTCTTTGCAGCTTCCCCACACATTTCTCTCCCTCTCTGGGCTCCACATGCTGATCACACAAACTCAGCCCCATGGTTTGGCACCACCCTCRCTGGGATGGCCTGGCTGCACCCACACTCTGCCACTTCCTTGGCCCAAGGGTTGGAGACGCCCCCTCTGCTGCTTCCYGCTGAACAAAATCCCATCTCCAGAATGATCAAATCCTTCTCTTTGGCTGTTCCCCCTTCCTGCCATTCACACACTGCCACAAGATSCTGGCAAAGGTCACAGCCCCAGCTGCCACCTCAGTGTCTCCCTGCAAACCCTTCCCCTGCCTCCTCTTCCTCACAGCCGTAACTGCTTCAGCTCCCTCCTCTCTCCTTCAATGGGGTTRTCACAGACTCCCRGGAGGGTTTGGCTTGGGAGRGACCTTAAAGCTCATCCCATTCCAGGCCAGCCATGGGCAGGGACACCTTCCACTGGCCCAGGCTGCYCCAGCCTGGCCTTGGACACTGCCAGGGCTGGAGCATCCATGGTTGTTCCCCYTGTGGGAAGTGTGGCCTCCCCTGGGCTGTCTCATCCTGGCACCAAAGCAGTGTCCGTGTGGGGAAGGAGCCCCAGAACCTTCACCCCTGCCAGCCCCAGCCCTGGCAGCCCCCAGGTGGCTCTGGGCACCATCAGCCAAGTTATCCCACACTTCTGGCTGTCACTGCTATAGGGAGAGCAGTCTCAGCCTCCAAGGCAACTCACTCATGACTCAAAAAAACGTGTGGGGGTGGTGGGGGTGGTTTGAATTCACATTGATGCCAAGCAAGTAAAAGAAAAAACTAAACTTTGGCTCCTTTAGCAAATCATACAGTTGGGGACCAGCATCCCAAACCAAATAGAATAAAAAATTATGTTCTTGAAGCAGCAGAGGAGGCTGACACAGAATGAAGAGATGCCAGAAAACACAGGAGGAGATGAAAAGCTGCACTGGCTGGCTGAGGAGCCTGGGAAGAAGCAAGGAAAACTGAGAACGGCAAAAGGGAATCATGAATGATGCCTGCTTCTTGTAGAAACAAATTAAAAAAAAAAAAAAACCATCACTTGCAGCCCGTAGAGATTTTGGGCTCGGTGCTGTAAACAGGCTCAGGAACACAGCAGATGCCTTTTCCTGCACTCCCCCCGGCAGGAGCCGGCAGCCCCCCGGGAGCAGCACTGCCACGAGCAAATGATGGCAGAACAGATTGCCTGGTGCCAGCCTTCACCTTTCTCCAAGACGGGAACAATCAGGGACATTTGATTGGTGGAGTGAGAAAGCCGTTAACGATGTGTTGATGAACACAAAGTTAATTTTCCGATACATTTCCTACAAACTGTTTCTTTAGGAATTCTCCTCGGAGCCCGGAAAGCAGCTTGAAAGAGCTACTGTTAAATATTGACTGCTGCTCCGGGATCATTAAGGAAAATGTGTTTGGGTTGTGTTTTCCAGGGCACGTTGAGAGGGCTGGGCAGTTCCTGGCGGGAGGAGGAGATGTGTTTTCTCCTCAGAGCTGCAGGGAGCAGGGGACACAAGGACACCCTGACCTGCCTTTTCCTTCCCCCAGGAATCTCCGACAGAGCCCAAGGGCAGCAGTTTCCTAAGCTGGGCCAAGCAGAGAGTGGAAATTCAATAGGAAAATGGAAATATCTTTCACTGCACCGCAGGGGAAAGCGAGAGCAGGGCAACGGGGAGGGGGAGCGGGCCCAGGGAGAGGGGACTTCGGGACAAAGAGATCACGGGGAGAGGGGAGGAAGGGAAATGAGTCGGGCAATGAGTCCGGGAGCGCTCCGGGCTCTCGGGGCCCTGCAGGGGACGGGAAGGGCCCGGGGCAGCACCGGGAGATGCTCGGGGCAGCGCTGCGGGCACAGCGCCCGCAACCGCAAATGCCAACAGCTCSGGGAGAGGAGCAGGGAAAGCACTCGTACAGAAATGCACGGGAAATGCACTCCGGGAGCCGGAGGAACGGAGTTTCAGGCCCCCGGAGCAGCTCCCGGCCGTGTCCCCGGCAGAGCCCCCGGGGCTGCGGGCAGGGCTGGGCTCTGTCAGAGCCAGCGCCCCAAAACCCGGCTCTTGGCAGGGGCTGCTGCACATCCCAGCACYGCCACCATTCCCGGTGTTGGTACACAAGGCGGGGGCGGAGCCGAGTAGAACGGAGCTCTGAGCACTCGTGCAGGGAAGCAGATGTTCTGCACACGGATCCAAGCACCCACGGAAAACGGGCACTTTGCGTTTCTGCCTCCTGAATGAGAAAGCACCGACTTAGCAACAAAGCCCATGGACCAAGAGCTCAGGAATAACGCGGGTTTCCAGCCTCATTTGCACTGTAGGCTGCAGGAACGTGCATTGTGCGGAGGGATTGCCGAGGCACTGATTTTCCAGGCTTTTAAAGCCCATAACAAAGAGCACAAGGCAGGGATTTCAGAGCCCGCAGCAGCGGCWGAGGCCGTTCCTCCTCGCTGCCGGAGCTGGAAAAGCCCGAGCCCTGCCCCTGTGCAGTCCCTGGGGTTCAGCTCTGTGCAGGGAGGAAGGCCCAGGGGGGCAGCAGCAGCTCGGTGCTCTCAGGGCAGGACAGCAGGGACCGTCCCCCTCATCCCCAAAGCTCCGGGCAGCACTGCCCCTGAGGGGACAGGGGCAGGAATTCTGCCTGGCTGCTCCCCATGGAGCAAACCCTCCGCGTGGGGATGGATCCAGCCCAGCCCTGGGCCAGAGGAGCCGCAGGAGCATCCCAGAGCTCCTCCTGAGTCTGCCTGTCCCTGCTCCTCCTCCTGCCCCAGCTGCAGAGCCACCACCCCCAGAACAGGTGAGTGTGGATTCCCACCGCAGGAATTCTGCATTTCTGCTCACTCTGGGGCCTCCTGCAGCCGCTGCAGGGGCTGCCCATGGGGGGCTGGATGCCCATCCCAGGGAAGGGCTGGAGGTGGCACTCAGAGCTCGGGGCTGGGGACAAGATGGGACTCGATGACCTTGGGGGGCTTTTCCAGCCTCAGGGAKTCTGGGATTCTTCCCCTTTTCCCAAGGGCCCCTGCTCACATATAAAATTCATTCCCATTTACAGTTGATCTTCAATTTTGCCCAACACTGAAATRTTTGCAGTCAAAGGTGGGGCAGAGACGAGGAATCCATGAACATCAGCAACTGAAACATTTCCCACTGTTTGCACTGTTCAAACGCTGATGGACCCCAGGTGCAGGACACCTTGTCCTTGTGCACCACTCACATCTACCTGAGTAGGACATTTATTTTCATGTAATAAATGGTAGGTGGAGGAGAGGGAACAGCCAGATCCATTTTGTACTTTGGATTCCATTTTACTTAGATTAACTAAAACCACTGTGAGTCCTTTTTAAAACAGTCATACTTTTAAAAATGGAAGAATTCTCACTTTTTCCTTTAAAATTAAAATTCACTGATGATACACACTCTGCAGTGAAACAGCTTAATTTTGCTCATCATCATCAAGAAGCTTTTGAGTGACAGAGTCAAGTTAAAAAGCCCTGATTAGCACATGAAATGACATAAAAGATCCAAACAAAAGCAGAGCTTCAGATCCCTCAAACACCCCAAATAAWTAAAATGTTGGTGTTGGCAAAGCTTGTTTGTGGGATCTCCAGTTCATGAGGGAAAAGAATCCCCCTTTTCTCGTGGAGAAGCCTCAGATGTGGCTGCACACCCCAATAAAAGCTGACATGGCCAGGTGAGAGGAGTGCCCCCGCAGCGTCCCCCGTGCCCTCWGCCTGCCCAGGATGATAATGTGAATAATTCCAGCTCCTGGGAGGCCCCAGGGGCTGCTCCTCCGAGCCCACCCTGAGGCACTGCTCTTCCCAAACACATCGGTCCCATTCCCTGTGAACCCAAACATCTTCACTGTCCTCCACACAACACTGGCTGGGAAATAACACTCGGGATTTTCAGACACAACAGCCATTTTCAGACACAACAGCCATATTCCAAAGGGAAAGTCCGAGAGGAACGGGAGGGGAGCCCAGCAGGGAAATGCCCCCCGAGGGTGGTGGCAGCGCTGTGCACCGAGTGTCACACCCTGAGAGCTCACCCCTGAGCAGCCTGAGGGGACACAGCCCAACAAACCCAGAGACGGGAACAGAGAGTGCTGCAAAAGCACCTYCGGCTCCCCCTGAGCCTTTCTGCAGGAGTCACCAGCACTGCAGAGCAAAAGCAAAAGGGCCTCATTCAGATTTAAACGCAGTTAAGGGCTGTTGTTCCTAATGGATTATCATACTTTCAAATAAAGCAGATCTGATGTGCTCAGCTCAGCGGCCTCCCCTGACACCCCGAGCTTTTAGAACTGGCCTCAGCCCATGCCCACTAAAACTCCATCAAATAATTACCAGCACTTTGGCTGGGGGTAGAGCCTTAACCTCAGACTGCATAATTTGAGGGAAAATTCAGAATCCAGACCTGGCTCCTTACTTATTAAGGGGATTTTAATGGTCTGTGCTGCTGCCTCACACTCCCTCCTTCTCTGCCGGCTGTTGATGAGCCCACACCTGCACGGGCACAGCTCCAGAGCTCTCGGCTCCTCCTGGGGATCTGCACATCGGTGACATCCAAACCTGACAGAGAGAGAGGCAGCTTCCCTCAGGGAGCCTTCCTCGGCCCTGCCAGCCGGGTGTTGGCACTGCAGCTCTGTCCCAAGGACAGCCCCCAGCCTGTGACATCCCCGAGGTGGCACAGGAGAGCTCGGTGACCCCTGGGAAAGGCAGGGCAGCCCCACACTGAGCTGCTGGAAAGGCCACTGGTTTCTGGAGACACACAATGTGGTCCCGCTTTAATTTCGGCATGTGGATCAAGTAATTGTTTGGATTTTAATATTGAGTCTACGTTTCACTGATTTGCATTTAAATGTGTTGTCAGAGAACTTCCAGAAGTCTTTAATAAGAAGGCCGATTTGCATTTTAATGTGCACTTAAAGAATTTGAAGAAGTCTTTTCATGTGAGCTGTGTTATCTGAGGAACGTTCACTGGAGRGAGAACGAGAGATGCAAGTACAAGTCTGACAGAGCTGCTTCTGTGAGACAGCCCAGCCTTGTTGGACTTGTGTGAGGAAAAAATCCTCTCACTGCAGATGTGGTTTGAAGGGAGARCTGGGAAGGGACTGGGCTGGCTGAGGAGCAGCTCAGGGGGGCTGAGCACCCCCTGCCCAGGGCTCTGGGGGACCCTGGGCTGGGGACAGAGCCCCTCGGGGCTCTGCAGGGCTCAGAGGACAGGGACACTGCCCTGCAGGTGAGGGACAGCTCCAGCTCCTTCACCCTGAGCTGCCTCAGGGGGTGTTTGTATGTGCCTGCAGATTCTCTGAGCAGGAAATGGAATTTCTACACTGCTCGTTGTGTTCTCATCTGAGCAGCAAATCTCTTCAGTCTGCAGAATAACTCAGCTGATCAGACAAAATCAGAAAGAAATAAAGCTTCAAGTTATAGAATATCCCGACTTGGAGGGGACCCACAGGATCATCAAAGCCCAGCTCCTGGCCCTGCACAGGACAGCCACAGGAATGTGTCTCATGTGTTTCCTGGTTATGAAAACAGGACCTACTCTCTGCAAAAAAACCTCTCAAGTTCAGTTTATCCTGAAAGTAAACCAGGTCAAAAATCCATGCATAAATACCCAAAGCAGCTGAGAAGAAGAGTTCCAAGCTAGAAGAAGAGTTCCAATCCTGCCTTCCCTCCAAGGCAGCCTCCTGTGCTCCAGGCTGAGCTGGGCTGGGCTGGGCTGAGTTCAGCTGGGCTGGGCCGGGCCGGGCTGGGCTGGGCTGGGCTGGGCTGGGCTGGGCTGCAGGGGCTGCTGCCCATCAGAGCTGGAGGCAGGCTCAGCTCAGGGAACAATTGGAGGTACCTGAAGGCTCCTGGAGGGTTAAATCAGCTCTGACAGCACCGGGGGCCGCAGGGCTCTGTCCTGCTGCTGAACAAACGCACGGCTGAGCCGTCTATCAAAAACAAATGACTTGGGGAAAGAAAGCCGTTTATTTTTAGAAGATGAATGCTGCCCTGCTCAGTTCACATAACTTCACTGTACCCAGTGACTCGGGCTGGGACTCCTCGTCCCTGCTGGTGCTGGCACCAAGAATATTCTGAGCTGGAGGTGACCCCCAAGGGTCATCCCATCCAACCCTTGAGTGGATGGCCCACACAGGGATGGAGCTCTGCCCAGCTGAGCCAGTGCCAGGCCTAAATGTAGACATATAAAATATAAAGATCCTGAAATAGATASCCCCATGTCCAGCTGCTGCCAGGCACGGCTGCCCTCCTGCAGGGCTGTGACCAGCCCATCTCCCACAGTGCAATCCAAAGTTTAACAACTGCAATTATCCAGCACAGACATATGCAGCAAGGCAGCACAGTAATTAGAGAAAGCAGAGCGGGTGCTTCAGAGTCTCCATTCCATAACACATAATTGGTACATAAGTGAGAGTGTTTGTTTGTTTACTCAGAGCAGGGTCACCTACTGCTGTCACCGAACAAAGCTGTCACGGGGTTTAGATGGAATAGGCTTCTGCTGCTTAAGCCAATTATTTTCTCACCAGAGATCAGAGCATCAATGAAAACCAACAAATAAACCAATTCTGATCAGCTGAAATATTGGTTCTGTGGGGGGTTTGTTGTGTTCTTACTGCAACAGACAGAGCCAGTGTCACATCCACAGGGCACTGCTGGCTCCTGGGCTGCTCCTGAGCCTGGCCTGAGCTGAGCTTTGTCCTCACCCATCTGCCCAAAGCCAAAGGCAGGGAGGAGAAAACACGGTGGCAAGACAGGTTTGTGTAACCCTGTAGTTAGCACAGCTCCAACACCAAGGAGACCTTCCCTTGTTGTAGGCAGCAGAACAGATTCTGGTGGCTTTGGGGTGGTCCCAGTGACACAGGAGTTATTTGGCACGATGTTGTCAACCCAAACTTCAGCCACGAGGGCTGAAAACCCCATAAAGGTCTCACTGAAACGATTTTAGCCCCGCTGTGGCTGGGCTCAGCAATCCTGCTCCTGCTGCCACAGGTTCATCCATTTTTGCTCAGGCCCTMGTGGCTGGAACACATCAGCTCCAAGGGCTGGGAGTGAGGGCTTGCCACGTGGGTTCAGCTCCTCTGGGGACATATGGGACGTGTCCYTGTCCTGCAGGAGGGCCTGTTCTGTGGGAGGCTGGATGCAGGTGGACGTGTTCAGAACAGCTCAGGAACCATGGCACTGCTGTACATCCAAACAGCTTTTGGCAAACGCTGTCACTCTGCATTTCTCAGGTGGCTGAGTCTGGAGTGGCCGTGTCCCTGTGCAGGCTGGCACCGAGCAGGGCAGAGCCAGCCACAGAGAGCAGGGCAGCACAGCAGTGCAGCACACACAGCAGTGCAGCACACACAGAGCAGGGCAGAGCCAGCCACAGAGAGCAGGGCAGCACACACAGCAGTGCAGCACACACAGCAGTGCAGCACACACAGAACAGGGCAGAGCAGGGCAGAGCCAGCCACAGAGCAGTGCAGCACAGCAGTGCAGCACACACAGCAGTGCGGCACACACAGCAGTGCAGCACACACAGCAGTGCAGCACAGCAGTGCAGCACAGCCCTGCAGCACACACAGCCCAGCCCCAGGGACAGGCACAGAACATGAGGCACAGCCTCCCAGCCCAGCCCCAGGGACAGGACACGGGGGGAACCCCCTTTTCTGAAAAGCTCTTGGAATACCCCTGACTTGGCTCTCCCTCCTGCACTGAGCTCAGAGTGTGGCACACAGGGATCACCAGGCYGTGCCCACTGCTCACAGCAGCACTGACAAATGCAAGCCAAGGCCTCACACAAAGCCTGCTCAAAGGAAATACAATTTTCCCCCACAAAACATTCTTTAAGGTTTATCTTAATCTCTTCTTTTCAGTCACTGCATCCCTYGGGAATAAGCACATTAAACCACTGATGATCTGTACAAGCAAGGAAAGGCATTACAGTGCCATTATCAATATAAACCAATTTAAAATCCTTCCAATATTTGGAGAAGAGCTACAGTAGASTTGCAAACAAAATCTCTGCTCACTTTTTCAAACAATATTTAATCTGTCCTATAGCCATGGCCTGTAAAAGCTGCATCTGCAAACAAAAAATAGTGTGGGACTGAGGCTGTCACTCCAGCTGAGCAAACACTTCCCAGTGCCTCTGATATTCCACTTATTATTCCATGTACTTGACTTGCCAAAACATACTGRTGATTGTTCCTTGCAGTGGAGAAACCTGGCAGGGTCAGGAGCAGGAAATTTGGGCACAGGAAATTCTCCCTGGCCCCAAGGTGATGGYCCATGCCCCCAAACAGCACAGAGGGCACCTGGAATTCAGTTCTGTTTTCTTTGGCAGATGTATGGACWCTGATTTCAGGCCTGGCTCGATTGCAAGCCATGGAGATGGAGATGGAGGTGGAGGTGGAGATGATGGAGATGCAGTGATGTTGGGAAGAGCTGAGTGGGACAAGAACCCCCCGGGCAGGGGGAGGGCAGGAGGGCGGAGTGTGTGCCCAGGGAATGAGGGGATGGTTCAGGAGCGGAGTGTGTGCCCAGGGAATGAGGGGATGGTTCAGGAGCGGAGTGTGTGCCGAGGGAATGTGGAGATGGCTCGGGGGGTGGAGCAGCGCTGTGGGCTGTGGCCTGGAGGATCCCCAGCGCTCCCAGCAGTGAAAAGGAGCGGGGTAAGGCTGCACCCCGCTCCCTGCAGGACCCGGGGCAGGGGACACATCCAGGGATGCAGAGACGGGATCAGCGCTGGGGACAGAGGGAGACCCCTCCCATCGTGCAGCCCAGAGGGGCTCAGGGTTTGAAGACAAGGAAAGCAAAGGAGCCCGAACCCCTCTGGCTGTGGCACGGCCTCCTCGGTCAATGTCACCTTAGCCGGGATAATTATGGAAAATACTCATTATCAGAAATAGGCGGGAGGGTGATTTGCTGTGCTCCRGGGGATCCCCAAAGCCCAAGCCATCAGCGCGGCTGCCCCAGCGAGAGGGGCCGTGCCAGCCCTGCGGGGATAGGGCATCTCCCAGCCTCTGGAGAYGTGGTGCAGCATCCCTGAGCCTCACTGCAGCTCTCACTGCACCCTCCAAAGCCCTTCCCATCCYCACCAGTTTCCCGGGAAGCAGAAAACACGGCGAGAGAGGGCCCTGAGCAGGGTGGGATCGGGGTCCCCGGGTGCCTCCATCCCCTCGGCGCTGCATTCCCAGACCTGCTGCGTTGGAAGGGTGGGAACGGAGCCACCGAAGCGCCGTGGGCTTTAGCAGGGAGATCTGTGATTGCACATTTGCATGCGGGAGAGAGGATGAGTAATGGCAGCAGGCACGAGGGAGGAATAGCWGAACCTGCTCAGCCCACACCTGCACTGCTGCCTCTGCCCTTGTCCATGTGTCTGTGGGGGTTCGTGGGGCCCTTCCCCGCAGCCCAGCTCCGGGATGGACACGGGAAATGCACCGAGGAACAGGGAACAGAGCAAGATTTATTAGTGCTGGCCCGGGCACTTGATCACAGTCAGASCTCAGCGATGTGTTCCTTGTTAGGAGAGAGCTGGGCAGGCACTTCCCCCGTGTTTAACCCCTGGGAAATGTTGTTCTCCCCAATCTACAGATCTCAAACACCTCCAGCTTGTTTCTGCTGCGGGGAGCTGTGGGACTCTCCTGCTCCCTGGACTGGGCTCTGAATGAAACACCGACAGCAGCTGGCAGCAGCTCCCTGGAGCAGCTGCAGCTCCTGCAAGAGCAGCTCCGTGTGCCAGGTCACACCTCAGCCCTCCCAGAGCTGCCACCGACTGCAGCCCCGGCAGCGACAGAGCCAAAGCACAGCCCGGGCTGGGATGGAGCTCCTGGCTCCCTCCCTGAGCCTGGGACACRGAGACCAGGCTGGAAAATGTACACAGGAGCTTTGTGCCAAACACTGAGGCCTTCCCAGGAAAATTAGTGCTGCGTGGTGGGTGTAAAATATTCAGGTGGGCATTAATAATTTGTAGCAGTACATGTATTTTCTTTCTATAAAAAATGAAACAAGCTTATAAATTATGACAAGAACACGAGCCCGTGTTTCATGGGTTAGATAATCACATCCTTACTGGTGTAAAAGTGGGGTCAGCCCGGGTTCATTGCAGTGCAACCAAGAGCAGAGAGCTGCCCTGCCACCCTCCGTGCCCCCAGGTGTGCCAGCCCTGCCTCAGGTGAGGAGCCAGGGAGGGGCTGAGAGCCAGCACTGGGGCAGGACCCCCCTGCCCTGGGCACAGGGACACTCCTTCTACAGCAGGTTGGGCTGAGCACATGGGAACAGTAAATAAAACATAGAGAGAGGAGTTTTAGGTAGAAATAGGGCAATTTCAGTCTGCCATTCCATGGAAAAGAGATTCTGAGGCTTGTACACAGACACAAACACTCTCAGGGAAAGAAGAAGTGACAAGCAGAGCAGCAACAACAATAGTCAGAGAGTAATTTGTTCTTAACCTGTTCAAAATAAAAATAACTGGTGAACAAGTTCACTCCTTGGACCATCTGCATCTCATAAGCATAAGTTAAAATCCTGACACCATCTGTTCCATCGGAATTTTAATGCCTCACCAACAYGCCAGCTCCCAGTGCTGCAGCAAGGACAGCAGCCCCCTCACTCCCACCCCTGCTGCTGGGCTGGGCTTTACTGSCAGGGAACGGGCTGGAGCCAGCTCAGGGCAAAGCAAACCAGGGGCTTCTCCTCCAGGCTGGGGGAGGCAGCCCCAGGCCACCAGCAGCACCTCAGGAGCCCTCAGAGCCCCTCGGGATGGAAACCTGGGCAGGATGTCTGAACAAAGAGATGGGAACAGAAAAGTCCTCTGGGTTCTCATGGAATGTGTTTTGTTCTCCACAGCAGCACCCATTTGCCATCCTGCAGGGTCAGCAGCATGGGCAGCCCTTCCAGAGGGGGACCAGCCCTTCCAGAGGGGGACCAGCCCTCCCAGAGGGGGACCAGCCCTTCCAGAGGAGGGGTCAGCCCTTCCTGAGGAGGATCAGCCCTTCCACAGATCCCAGCCAGAGCCAGAGTGGCTGGAATTGTGAAATTTGGCATAAGTTTGGATTCAATGGCAAAAATTGTCTTGTGAAATGTCTAAAAAAACTGACTACTAAATTAGCCTAGCAAGATTTATCCCATCTTTTAATTAATCATTACTAGAGAGGCTGTTGAAAGTCTTTGCAAATTTTTTATTGGTCCTAGTGGGAAGAAATCCATTTTAAAATGGAAATTAATATAATATCTGCATGGCTTTCTTCAGTGATTTTTTTTTTTGCCTAGCAATATTGTAGAGTTACAAATCATACATCATGTCCTGTGCCGCTCAGAATCAATTTCTTCACGGAGGAAAACCAGAAATGTGCTCCCTCACCACTGCAGGATATGAAGTGAGTGAAGCTGAGGGAGGGAAGAAAGGCAAAACACAACCAAGCGAGTAAATCTTACAGACGTAGCCCATATCCATTTTTTCCTGATCAATGGAACTATGTAGGCATGTTCACAAAATTTAATTAAGTTCTGTTCCCCAAGAAATCTATAGAATGTTTCCCTGCAATTATTTATTTACTATCTGCCATGTAGTTTTTAGCTCTCCTCAGGATTTCCGCTGCATTTCCATCAGCACAGGCTGCTTCCCAAGGGTCTGGGGGAGGGCCTGCTCTTCCCTCCCTGCCTGGGGGTTGATTGTCCTCTTTCAAAGGAAATCTGTGGCTGTTTTTAGAGACACTTCAGTATCCTGGAGCCCCAGAACCACGGATGGKCTGGGCTGGAAGGRACCTTAAAGCCCACCCAGTGCCACCCCTGCCATGGGCAGGTACTGGAAGGGCACAACTGGGTGGCCCTGAGGCTTCTCTGCTTCAGGCTGGAATTCTGATGGTGTTTGCTGCCAGCCAGGGGTGCTGAGGGAGCCCGGGGTGCTGAGGGAGCCCGGGGTGCTGAGGGAGCCCGGGGTGCTGAGGGAGGCAGGGGTGCTGAGGGAGGCAGGGGTGCTGAGGGAGCCCGGGGTGCTGAGGGAGGCAGGGGTGCTGAGGGAGCCAGGGGTGCTGAGGGAGCTGGGCTCCTGCCTGCTCCAGGCAGGTTTGACCCCAGTCTGTTGTTGCTGGATGCACAGACTGAAGGTCTGTGCTCCTGCAGTGAGTTAGCCTGGGCCTGGCACAGCATGGCACAGGCATTGCAGGGGTGGGAACCATCCCAGGACAGGAAGAGAGCAGCCTCAGGCAGCCCTGAATCCCCTGGTTCCTGTGCTGAAGCACAGAGGCTGTGGAGATGCTCAGGGAGAGGTGGGCAGATCTGTCACCCTCCCACACGGCAGGGCCTGGCTGCCAACGTGCCACCTGCCTCGCTCAGCCTGCCGGGGACACGTGGGCTGCTGCTGGAGGGGAGGGATGCAATTAGTGACAGCTTCACATGGATCAGCTCCAGTCCTCTGAGTTTCAGCACTGCAAACATTATTTGGCCTTCTCAAACCCAGAAAACTCGTGTAAAGTGAACATGGATGCTCCCTAAGAACAAGTATTTTGAAGATTTAGAAATGGAAATAAGATGGAGCAGGGTTTGATCCTCCCCACCAGTGGCCTCCACCAGATCTGGGACCTGGRCTCTCCCCAGCACTGGAGATGTCACTGAGTTGTGAAAACTCTTCCCACAAACCAAACTCAAATGAACTTTCCAATCCCTCTGCACAAAATGGCACCTCTTGACTTCTGCCTTCACCTACAGGACTCTAAAGCAGCAGATCCTTTAATCAAGTCATTACCAGTGAAAGCATTTTTATCAGCATCCTTATTTAAATATTCTTTGTCTAGGCAAGGGAAGGCACAGAAGGTTTCTGCCTGCAGACTCTGCTCTGAGGGAAGGGAGTGATTTAATCCTCACRAAACACAAGTGCATTGACTTGAGAGAATAGAGGGTTTGTTCTCCTGAATGCTCACAAATTAATGAAATCAGGAATACCTGGAAACTGCTCTTCTCCCAGCTAGAAAGGAGAGGTTGTGCAGGCTGGTAATTGTGGCTGTGCCAGGGAGAGTGAAGCCCCACGGGCTGCACGTGGGCTGGGTTAACCAGTGCCCAGGGGAACTGCCTCAGGCCCGGGGTACAAACCTCTCCAACCACGGGGCTGTGCCTCGGGAGGTGATGGGGGATTGAGACAAAGCACAGTGAGCAGTGCGGGCAGCAGGGGACAGAGAGAGCCCTGGGGTTAAAGCAGGGCAGGGCCTGTCCCCTGTGCTGGCACTGCTGGGGCACCTCCAGGGCTGTGCCCAGGGCAGGGAATGGAGCTGGGAAGGGGCTGGAGAATTCCTGTGGGAGCTGGGAAAGGGATGGAGAATCCCTGAGGGAGCTGGAAAAGGGGCTGAGCCTTGAGCAAAGGAGACTCAGAAGGGACCTTGTGGCTCTGCACAGCTCCCTGCCAGGAGGGGACAGCCAGGGGGGTTCGGGCTCTGCTGCCAGGGAACAGGGACAGGAGGAGAGGGAACGGCCTCAGGCTGGGCCAGGGCAGGCTCAGCTTGGACAGCAGCAGGAATTTCCCCATGGAAAGGGTGCTCAGGCCTTGGCACTGCCCAGGGAGGTTTGGAGTGTCCCAGGAAGGGCTGGAGGTGGCACTCAGAGCTCTGGGCTGGGGACAAGGTGGGACTGGGTGGGCTAGGAGGGATTTTCCAGCCTCAGGAATCCCAGGATTCTGGGACTCTGTGACAGCATGTCATGGTCAAACTCCTGAGATAGAAGGAACCCAACTTCCAAGAAGTTTTCAGCAACATTTTTCCATCAGTGACCTCTCAAGGAAGCCGAGCTGCACTTRAGCAGAGCAGATGAAATGCATTCCCTGTGTCACAGAGAGAGATTTGSCACGGCAGCCTCCGCAGCCAGGCAGCCCCCACGGGAGCACAGCCTGCCAGGGCACAGCAGCACTAACACTGGCACAGCCCTGCACTGGGGGAGCTGCTGCAGCTCTGCTGGGCTCAGCACTGCTCCTGCCATTAACCYGAGCTCCTCAGAGCTGCTCTTCTGCCTATAAATATCACATTAAGCAGAAAAAACATCAATAATATYATAAATGGCATTATTTATGCATAAAAATTATGCTACCACTGACCACCACTGGACCATTAATTCAGGAACACAATTCCCTCTGCAATTCCACAGGACAATGGCCATTTGTTTTCCCCACAATTATGCTGCAACATCAAACCAAAGGAAAAAGCACCAGGCAGCCTCCTGAGGCCCAGCTCCCTGCACTGGCTGATGGTCAGGAGAGAAAACCAAAGCCAACATACTTTTAGAACAAGCAGTAACTCCTCAAATTCCTTGTTATTGATTTTGGCACGTTAGAACAAGGGGGTTTGAGATCCYCAGTGAGGCACCTCAGTGTTTCCCCTCCACTCACCTGCCACATGACAACCACTGAGACAATGGCACTGGGAGAGAAAATTCCCTTCCAGCTGTCTATGAAAGGCCCATCAAGGGTCTTGGTGGTAGATTTAGTGTAAGTGGTGGTCAAAAATCACATTTTTTAGGAGCATTAAAGGGCAGATTTGCAATAAGSCCTGTTCACCCCCCTGCCTGGGGATCAGCCTCTGAGATCCTCCATGGGACCAGAGCTGGACTTGCCCACAGCAGTGAAAGCTCTGAGCTGAGAGAAATGCAGTGACATTCTCTTTGTAGGAGCACAAACACTTTCCCAAGCTCTCTGGTGGTGTGGTCTTTTCTCACTCAAGCTTTGCTTGGCGTTTTTGGCTTTGAAAATATTTAAAGTGCAAAATTCAGTCAAAATCAGCATGTTCCACTGGGTTCTATTTCAGCCTGATTTAATTCCGCTGTAAAAATACACTCTGATTCAGTTTGATGGAAATTCAATCTGAAGTCCTGAAATGAGTCTCCTCCAAAATATGCAGAGAGGTTTTTTCCCCTCTAAAGTTGACTTTGAGGCCCTGGCCAAAGCCTGGAGCCAGGAGGGCAGTGCTGGGGCTGTTCCCAGCTGCAGCCCCTGCTCASATCTGGGGTGGGAGCATCCCTCAGGCTGCTGCTCCCTCCAGACTGTTCTGGGAACACTCCCCAAAGCTCAGGATCATTGTCCTCCYTGGAATTTAGTGTTTGGGATGTTGTACTCACTTTCCAACATCCCAGCAGCAGGATTTCCAGGATGGATTGCAAAGCAGGATGGCCACAGCTCTCCTCACTTTGTTTCTGGAAGAGGAATTTTTTAGCTGCCCTAACAGCTAATCAATGAGCTCCAGGAAATCGTTAATCACGTCGTTAGGAGATTCAGAGGCAGTGCAGGGAGATTGGTACCACAAATGATGTATGAACAGCTCCTGCATGGGAAGGACATGAGTGMGAGTCGATAGAGAGGGGTCACCAGGGTCACCCTCCAATTGACCAATTTAGATTTACAGGCATTTCAGCAGCCTTGGACCAGCTACTGAAATGCAAAACAATCCTAACAGCTCCAGACTCCTGGCTCTCCTTCAAACACTGCCAGACAGCTGACCTAGCAAGCTACTGAGGGAAAACTAAGGAAGGCAGTCCAGCCAGGCCTCTGCTCCCTATTGCRTTCACTCAGCCCCTGCCAGCAGAGATAAAGCCAAGGGACAGTCACTCCAGGGGACATTTGTTCCAGACGTCATAGATTGGTAGAACCATGGAATGGGTGGGGTTGGCAGTCCTGTCACTCCATGCCCTGGTAAAAAGTCCCTCGATGCTCGAGTGTATTCCAGAATTAACCTGAGCACATCTGAAAGCAGCAGAGGAATCACTGCCACAGGATTCTTGGGTCTGGCCAGCTCAGGCAGCATTACACCGCGTTGACAATTGAAGTGATTCCACCAAGCCTAAAGCACTTTGGTCTATTTTCTTCCTTCACAGAAAATAGAATTTTAAGCAAGAAAGCTCAAAGAAAAAAGGGTTCTTCTTTCTGTGTGCAAAGATGTAATTTAGATTTTGCTTCGTGCCTCCATATTTATTGTACGTTAGCCTTGAACTTGAAAAGCCGAAAAAAAAAAGAGGAGAAACTGAGAAAATATCGTGGTTTCAAAATAAAACAAATCCAGGATGGCTGGGCAGAAAAAACCCAACCTGCTGCAAGGAAGTGTTTGTCTGTGTGCACAATATGTTGCTGGTATTTATTGAACGGCAAATCTCGGGTTGTGTTTTCTTATTTACTCTCCTTCACTCCGATTCCATTTTCCTGAACCCACAGGCACATTCCAGCAGCCTCAGGGAAAGGCCAGGCCTCAGCAGGCTGAGGGAGCTGCAGCAAGGGGATGGGGGAGTCGTTCCTCAGCCCAGGGTGCTGGGRCACCCCCAGGCAGGGCTCTGCCACCCCAGGGCAGAGCAGGCTCTCCCCCTGCCCACGCTGGCACACGGCTGCTTTCAGCACAGCACACCCAGCCCGGGTCCCAGARCGGGGCTGTGGGACCTGTGTGCTGCTGCTGGCAAACAGCCAGCTCGAGGCTGCACTTTCAAACACATCGATTTCTCTTCCCCCTAAATGCCAGCCCTCCTTGGTTAATCCTTTAGTCRTTATGGTCTTTTTCTGGATCACAGAGCAGCAGCAGCACGGTGCCACGGGGAGCCTGTGGCTGCAGTCCCTCCCTGCTGGCCCTGAGGCAGCWGGGCTGGCTRGGGACAGTGGGGACATGGCCAGRGCTGTRCCCACAGCCAGGCCCCACRGGAGTGTTCCCAGTGCCCTCCTTGGGAAGGGAGGGAAAACACAAACTGCAGGCCACAACCCTGCAGGCAGAGCTGATTGATCTCCTCACCACAAACCTCCTTCCTCAGAGTCATGGCACACAGGGACAGAGGGACAGAGGGACACAGGGACAGAGGGACACAGGGACAGAGGGACAGAGGGACAGAGAGACACAGGGACACAGGGACAGAGGGACAGAGGGACACAAGGACACAGGGACACAGGAACAAGGCTGGTCCCTGGCAGGAGCCTGCCTGGCTGCTGTGCTGCTGCTGGCACAGAGAGGGGCTCCCATCCCCACGAGGTGCCTGTAGCAGGGACAGCTACATCACAGTCCATGAAGGTCACACCCAAGGGGTGACCAGTGCCAGTGGGAGCTGGGCAGGGACTGGCCAGGACCCAAAGCCATCCTTGCTGCTTCCCTAGCATCACTTTCCTCTGCACAAACTCTGAGCCCTAAATCCAGCCAACTTTTTCATCAAGTTTTGCTTTGCTTACTCACTGAGCAGCAGATTCTTGGTCTAAYCTGACAATCAGATTTGGCACAATTGGTTTCAAATAAATAACAGCATTTCTCATCTATGGACAAACTCTAATCAACAGCTCCACAGGTTTAAAAAAAAAAAACAAAACTGGGAGAGCAAAAAAGCTCAGAGCAAGGTGCTGCAGCCATGGACAGACTGACAGAGCTGGCTGGCTGCAGCCCCAGCAGCTGCAGATGCTCATCCTGCTGAGAGGGTTTGCCTTGGCAAGAGGGACCAGAGGCATCGCTGATGACAATAATTACCTGGAAACAGAAACATCTCCTGTCAGCGGGGAACAAGCTTGCATTATTCATTGGATTAGACTTCATTTTGCTTGCTTTGGGGTAATTTTGATCTTCACTGGTTTCAAACCAGACAGAATCATGTGACAGTATTGGTTTAAAGAGAACTGGGTGATGTTCCTCTCCCACATCTTGCCCATTTGACAGCACAGCTGTGGGTGTCACTGTGCAAAGGCTGCTCTGTTTTGTGAGTCAAATTTCTGCCACACAATGAATTTCTGAGTCAGTGGTAGGCACATCAGTATGGGATCCTTCAGCTCAGTCACACATGCACAGTGACAGGCCCCAGCTGGCTGCAGCAATCCCAAATGGATCCTGCTGTACAACAGACACCRGGATTATCCCAGGAGATTGAGTCCAATGGACAGGCACTGGGGAATACTGCCTGACACTTTTCCTTCCTCCTGCACGTCCCCAGCCAAGGGGATCCATCTGTTTATCACAGGGTATCTGAACCTTCCTCACGAGCACCTCTGCACATCAGCCTCCTGCCTGCAGCTGCAAGGCACACCTGGCCAGCTCTGCACAGAGCAAGGTGAGGCCCCAACRTCCAAAGGAGAGGGCCAGGCTGTGGAGGCCTGAGCCAGCCCTCAGCACCACCCTCAGCAGATGTTCCAGTGCACACTTCCAGTCCATCACATTAGAGAGGCTGAGAACAGGTGAAAATGAAGAYCCAAGCAGAGGCTGTTCACCCTCTTCAAAAATGAGAGTTTGGAGATGAGGTTTTACTTTAAGATCATTAAAGCAATAGTGAGGGGGAACTCCCAAAATGGTTCTGGTCAGAAATGCAGCCACAGCCAGTAGAAAATGTAAGGAAATTGCTATGGGAGGAACTGGAGGGAAAGGAAATGCAAGAGCAGCCCCTCAGCTCGGAGCCCAGCAGTGCCCAGTGCCCCTGCAGGAGCTGTGTGTCACACAACTGCTCGRGGGTGGCTCCACTGGCCCATCCCAGCCCATCCCCAAGCCCTGCCGTGCCCGTTTGGGGCTGTGCCCCTGCCGGCTCTCCTCAGCACACAGTGCCGGGCTGGCCGAGCCAGGCTCATCCTGCAGGGCTCATTCCGGGAAAGCCTCCCCTCGGAGAGCCCTCAGGGATCTCCACACAGCCCTGACAGCACCGGGACGGGCCCGCAGGGATGAGAGGCCCTGCAATATTGATGGTGCAGTGCTCTGCCAGCACACGCTGTACCCGTGTGAGCTGCTCAGCTCACACCCCCTCGGTCCATCTCAGCCACTGTCAGATGGATTTGCACATGAAAAATGTTCTTTATCTTCGTGCCAACCGCAGGCATTCACCTTCCCAGTGCTATTTGGAGCATACAATGCRTTTGGTGTATGAATGGAAACACCATTCTTCCCTGTATTCTTCCTTCTCTGGAACTAATCATCCTTTTCCAGGCAGGCAGATTTCCTCCAACAGGCCTTTCACAGGAGTTCCTGAGAGCCCTGCAGAGCCCACCTCTGCCTCTGCCTCCCCAGCTGTGCCAGACACTCCCAGGTTCAGCCCCATTAACCTGCTCCCAGCAGCTTGATGGATTAATGCTTACATAGACACAGTTGGCAGCCCCTAAATAAATAATTATGGCTAAGCAGCTGCAGAGATGCCACKTTCCACTGCAAGGCCAGATGTCAACTTTATTGGTCCTCAAAGCTTCAGATGAAATGGCTTTGGGACAACTGGAATTTGAGAAAWTTGAAAATCAGGAATATGTGTTTGSTAATTCAGGGAAAACCTGTGTTCATCTTCTCTTCAATTAGCAGGGACMATTGTGCCTATAAAGAACTTATGTTTTTTCCTTATTTTAAATATAAATGCCAGCACGATTTGTTCTAATCCATTCCTTTGCCTACATTAATTCTCCTCCYAGAACTTGTACAAGACACTGTAATTTCAAGCAGAAGCTTCTTAATAACACAAATCATCTATCCCTGTTGGAATATAAGCTGATCCATGACCTTAGAACTATTTGGCTAAGAAATCCAGCTAGAAAACTAATTTTAAGTAAATCTACAGATGTCAAAAACCCAGATGGTTTTTCAGGATGCTAACTTAAGCTTCATTGCATAAGCAGATTAGAGCTGCCTGTTGAGCCCCACACAAGAGTAGATGGTGCTGAATCCACGGAATTACACCCAAACTGTTCACTTCCTGAGGCATCTTCCATCGAAAACTTTCGTCAGCCCCCCACGCCAGGAGCCTGCTCACTGTGAGCACCACACCCAGGGCAGCAGCTCGGCTTTATCCCTCTGTCCCTCTGTCCCTCAGTCCCTCAATCCCTCAGTCCCTCAGTCCCTCTGTCCCTCAGTCCCTCTGTCCCTCTGTCCCAAGGCCACTCGCCAAAGCAGCAGCTGGCTGCACTGCCGGACGGGTCAATTGTCCCATCCTTCATCCTCCTCAGATGCAAATGGAGGCAAACAGCCTCATTAACCTCTCCAATGATCCCGCACAGCAGCTGTGGAATGATTTTTGATCCAGACTCAAGGACCCCGATCACCCCGGCGTTAACCCTCGGTAACCAGCCTGTAGCCGGGTCCCAGCTCCGGAGCGAACGAGCCCCCGAGCAGTCSCGGCTCGTTCCAGCGGGGCAGCGCGGATGCGCGGTGACTGCGGGGAGCAGGGCACACACTGCTCTGGAGAGGACACTGCCTTCTCCATGGCCCTGTTGTGTAACAAGGCCCAGCSCCGGCCCCTCTCTGCTCCGAGCCCTCATTCCAGAGCACAGCAGCTGCCTCCGAGAGGGCSCCGCTGAATCGCGGCCAGGGGGATGGAACCACGTCCTCCCCTCCCTGCGTGGAAGCGTGTCCGGGCTGCTGACAGATGGCTTGGCTGCCTGCGCCTGGTGATTATCGAGCCGCTATTACCTTCGCAAAGCGAATCCCCGTCTGTTTTCTGTCATGAATTTCGCAGTGTTTGCACCCTCATTGTGTCCCACACGTCCCGGGAAGCGYGCAAGGCACTCGGGCGCTGATTTACGGTGCCAGAGGCGCCGCGTCCTGCGGGCACAGGCACGGTGCTTTCGGCAGTCTGTGCTGCCACCTAGCCAGGCCCGGCCCGCCGAGCTCAGCCCCGTTCAGCCCCGCAGCCCGCACGGAGATGTGTGCCCCGGCTCTGAGCACAGCCCGGGCCGGCGGGCTGGGGACCGGCGGGGTTCGGAACCGGCGGGGTTCGGAGCCTGCGTGGTTCGGAACCGGCGGGGCTGGGGACCGGCGGGGTTTGGAACCGGCGGGGTTCGGAACCTGCAGGGCTCAGCACCGGCGGGGTTCAGAACCGGCGGGGCTCGGTTCGGAACAGGGAGGGCTCAGAGCCTGCGAGGCTCGGAATCGGCGCGGTTCGGCACCGGCGCTGCCCGCTGAGGAAACGCTCGGCCGGGGCCCGCAGCAGCCGGCGCTCGGCGCTCCGCTGCCCCCGCGGCCGGTACTTACGGTAGAAGACGTATTCGGTGTAGCTGGACCAGACCTTGTCGTCGGTGTACTGGTTGGCGAAGGAAGCCGTCACCGAGGAGTTGCAGGCCACCATGTGGAATCCACACTCGGACAACATGTCAAAAGCCCTCTCCAGGTGCTTGAACTTGAGATAAAACCTGGARGTGTACCTTTCTGGAGCCCTGTCCGGGTCTCTGCTCTCATTCAAACTTTCTCCAAAAACCTCTTTGACCAAAGAAATCCTTCCACAAACCAAAATCCTCGGSACCCTCCGGAATTTGGCGTCTGCCTGGCTCTCCCTGCCGATAGTGCAGGAGCCACGGTAGCCGATGGTGATGAATCCCCACTTGCGGTCCGGYGGCAGGAGCGACGAGGGGGGGCATATTCTGGTGTCGCTGCCCTGGGACACCTCCTCGTAGTCACTGTGGCAATAATCATCGGGGCTCTGCTTGCTGTCCTCGGGAGTCAGGAGCTTGACCAAGTCCGGGAGCTGGAAGTACTCAGCCTCCCTCTTGAGCCTTCCCTTCTCTGGGAAGTGGTCGGGCAGAACCACCTGCTTGTCCCTGAGATAGTCCAGAATGTAGCGGAACAGGAAACCATCTCTGTCGATGAAGAATCTTCCCTTGGAGTCCTTGGCCAGATCGTTGGCTGTGTCTCTCTTTGGGGTGAACATTCTCCAGAGCAGGGAGTGAGGGGTGCCCACCAAGGTGGAGTGGCGAGTGAAGTAGACCTGGCCGCCCACGTTGAGCTCCACCACCTCGGGGAAGGAGTGCAGCCCCGTGCCCTGCTCCCGGGCAGGGAGGTAAGTCCTGCAGTTGCCACTCAGAGCCATCGTGGTTCGAACTGGGAATCAGCAGCACGGAGAAGCAGGACTATCAATCACATCAGAGGGTAGAATAAGGCTCCCAACGTTAAGGGGAAACAAGGGGGAAAGGAGAGGCGAGATAATAAAAATAGCCAAAAGGATCGTTGAAAAGAAAAATCGGAATTGTCCATGAGTGACAGTGTGGCAGAAGTGGTTTATACACTGAGCCGCGGAGGCTGGAGGCTGGAGAGCTATCACCTCATGACATGCAATCACATCATCAGATCTTCCAACAAAGCCGTCGAAATCAAGGTCAAGCCAAGCCTATGGTCATTCACAGGTCTGTGAAAAGGGAAAACAAAACAAGGCACAAATTACTCTTCTAAGCATCACAGCTGCTGCAACAGAGAAAAGCAGAGCAGTTTGTAGAGCCAAGCTAAATCTGCTAAATAGGTCTCTTTTTTTGGCAAGTTCTACACTTCTATTTCACAAGTATTCATCAATGGAAGGGGTACATATGACTCCACTGTTTAAAAGRAACTGAATACTTCATCTTTAAAGAAACATCTAAATTAGACATGCACATGAGGGAACAAGAACGGGGAGTCTTACCTTGGTTACAATTAATGCATAGCTCTTGTAAAGAAAACCAAAATGTCAAGACACTCAGAACACACATACAGGCACACAGGGTCCGGGTAGTGAGAATCCGATCCCAGCAAGGGACAGCAAAGGCAAGAGAAGTGCTCTTAGTGGCATCCGCGGAGGTCTCAAGTGTTAAACCGAGTCACAGGGAAGTTAACCGTGGCGGGTGACGAGGAAACCAGTACATACAGCACGGCGGAGGAAAATAAATAAATAAATAAATAAATAAATA
>CADDXX010000254.1:589880-605228 GCA_902810485.1 Alauda arvensis | reverse complement strand
CACTGGGCAGGGAGAGGGATCTTGGCCCCACCAGAACCCAGAAGTGCTTTAGGAAGTGATTTCTGTTCTCATCCTGGGCAAACACAGAACCCAGCCAGGCCCTGCCAGCCCAGCACCTTTCAGGCACAGTTCAATTAACTTTTAGAGAAATAATAAAAATAATGGCCCAGCCTAATGAATGCCTGAGGAATTCTATAAAAGGCCTTGTGACACCTGCATTAACACCGAGTGAGTTCATTATGATTAATGTCATTAAAATAAATGTCATGGCCGTGAATAATGGCCTGGCCATTATTTTAAAGTGTTGCCACTGGATCTATAAAAGCTCATGAGTCAATCCTGGGGAAGGAATTCTGCAAGTTCATGTCTCAAACCTGTGGGGAATCCAAACTTTTCTGCAAAAACAGCCCCAAAAATATCCTGGGAGCTGTGTGAATTGTGTGAGGAACAGAGTGTGCCCTGCCTCTGGCAGGGCTGGGTTCCTGGGCCTCAGAGGTGGAGTGGGAGCACCTCTGACCCGGGAGTTTCTTGGGGCTTGAGGAGGATTCCAGAATTGTTTGTGCTGGTTTGAGTTTGGGCTTTCATCAGGCCACTTTTATTCTGCTGCTTTTGGAGGGGAATTTGTCTTCTTGGCTTTCAAAGCACAGCACAACAGGTTCACAAACATCACAAACTTACAAAAAAGAAAAGGCTAAGAATTAAAATATTTCTATTAGTGGCAGGTAAAAGTAACTCTTTTCAGTGGGTTTTACCYATGCAAATCTTTTCAGCAACTTGTGAAGCCTTAGGAGAGATGTTCTTTAGAATCTTGATTAAAATCTCTGGAATAAAATATTTAGCAAAAAGATGTTTCCCTACTCTTCAATTGCTCCTTAATTAATCATCTTTGTTAACAGRCTAGAGGACATCCTGCTTCATTTTTCCTTTTTGGCTTAGGATAATGTATGCAAATTAATGTGGGGCTGTATAATCCAATCACAAAAACACCCAAACAACCTTGGTGCCACTGACAGTGTTGTCAGGAGGAGAAAAGGGAGCAGGGCTGGGCCTGGAGGTGGGGACAGAGACAGGCAGTGTGGTGGCACTGAGCTGGGAATTGTCCAACAAAACCAATAGAACCTGAGGGAAGAGATTGATTGATTGATTGATTGATTGATTGGTTGATTGATTGATTGATTGATTGATTGACTGATGTTGCCAGGGCAGCACAGCAAGGTTTCTGAGCTGTGTTTTGCCAGGGGATAACCCCCCCAGGGCTGTAGGGAGGGCAGTGAGGGAATTCTGTGATTTCTGTGGTTCCTTTGGAAGCACAGCTCGGTCACAGAACGATTTCAGCTGTGCTGATGTAAGGGCCAATGAACAGCCTGGCATTGGGGAGGAGGTGTAAATCTGCAGGGTTTATGTTTTATTGCTGCTGCTGGAAGGGACAGGGGCTCTCTCTGGGCTCAGCAGAACCTGGCTCTGGGCTGGCTGCCCCCTCTGCAGGAGCCCAGCTGGGGCTGAGCTGACACCTGATGATCTCCAAGGTCTTTCCCAGCCTTTCCAGCTCTGGTTCTGTCTCAGGGCTGCACAGGAGCGTTTCCCACAAGCTCCAGCTCAGTGCTCAGAGGTGCCCACCAAGCCTGCAGAGCCTGGGAGCAGGAGCACCAGGACAGGGTGAGGGTGGAGCCCAACACTGCTTTAACATCAAAACACACGTGTGCACTTTGTTGTTGCCAGGGCCTCAAAGCTCCTAATTTCTGAGGAGGWGTTGAATTTCTTTTCCTTGTAAAGGGAAGCTGTGACAGGAGTGACTCATGCAGCCCTGGCCAGCACAGGGCTGTGCTCCTGGGCCTGTTTTGGGGATGTCTCAGCCGTTACTGGCGCTCAGGGGACGCTGGGGCTGCTCTTTGGTGGGTGCTGCTGAGGGAGCCTGAGAAAGGCAATTGATGTCGTGTTTGCAAACCACAGAAAGGAGTCCCACACAGTGCTGTGTGACAGTGAGGGTGCAGCAGCAGCAGCAGCAGGAGCCCCGGGGCTGCAGGAATGAGGCTGGAGATGCACTGATATGTTGGAAATGGGTGCAGCCGCGCCGCTGGTTGCCAGATCTGAGTCACAATTTCTTTCCCCCCCCCGATTTCTTGACTCTGCAGAAACATTAAACACAGCTCGAGGATGTGGCAAACCCCCCCTCATCTTCCTGTTGTGGGTGTCCCGGTGCTCCAGCAGGGAGGGCTGGCTCYGTGCAGATGCAGCCAGCTGTGTGCGTGCCCTGGGAACCAGGGCAGCCTCAGCACAGGGAACAAACGTTCACGTTTCTGGGGCACTGCCAAAACTGGAGGTTGATCATTTAATCTTCCAGCTCCCAGCTTGAGAGTGTCCACAAACATCCCCCCTCTCTGCACACGGGATGGATCAYGCTGCCATGGGTGCTGGGAGGAACAAACGGGCTCCCTGCAGTGACTGGATGGGATGGTTGGCATCCAAACCCACGTCAAATATCTCATTCTTCAGCTTTGGAACAAACCCCTCCCGTTGTGTCTGATTTATGCAGCTGTCAGGAGCACTCCTGCCCATGGAGACATGCAGAGGTCACTCTGAGACCTTTGGGAAAGCCACAGATAATTCCTCAAGCTGGAACRTTTTGGTGGAGCACCAGGTCCCTGTCTGTGCCTCCTCCAGGAGTCACCACCTGACACCAGAACTGCTGCAGTGGTGCCACCTGTGCCGGTGTCCCTGTGCCAGTGCTGCAGTGCTGTGCTTGTGGGGAACAAAGGCATTTCCTGGGCAGCCTGTGCAGCCTGGGCAGGACACAGGGATGTTGGGGCACAGCCTGGGGCACAGCCTGGGGTGTTGGGGCACAGTCTGGGCATGTTGGGGCACAGTCTGGGCATGTTGGGGCACAGTCTGGGCATGTTGGGACACAGTCTGGGGTGTTGGGGAACAGTCTGGGCATGTTGGGACACAGTCTGGGGTGTTGGGGAACAGTCTCAGCATGTTGGGGCACAGTCTGGGCATGTTGGAGCACAGCCTGGGGGTGTTGGGGCACAGTCTGGGCATGTTGGGGCACAGCCTGGGGGTGCTCAGGCACAGCCTGGGGTGCTGGGGCACAGCCTGGGGTGCTCAGGCACAGCCTGGGGTGCTGGGGCACAGCCTGGGGTGTTGGGGCACAGCCTAGGGGTGCTCAGGCACAGCCTGGGGTGCTGGGGCACAGCCTGGGGTGTTGGGACAGCCCCACAGCTGCCATGGCCCCGCTGTGGTTTGGCTGCTGCTGTGCTGTCTAGACAAGCCTTGGACAGAGCCACGTTCTGGTTCCTATTTGATTATGAGACAGCCTTTTTCATCTCTAATGTAAACATGCCCGAAKAACAGAACTCTGCTGTGGCATTTCTTGTACAAAAGCCCCTTTTTTGGAAGGAGCCATTGGATTAATGCATTTCCATTCCCCACTACGGATACAATTTCATCTTTCCCATTTAGGCATTAGGTTTCCTGAAAAAAAAAAATAAATAAAAAAAGGGTGAGGTGAAAATGCTGAGCCCCTCAGAAAGTGCTGGTATTTAGCAAAGAGCTGCAGCTGTGCAAACAGCAGGCTTTGCATGGAACAAGTGAACTGAGATGCACCTGGTGACATCCCTGCACTGCATCCCCTGCCCTGGGCCCTGCAGGGGGAGGGAGGGATGGCTCCTGTGCTGCCCATCCTGCTCGTGTTCCTGAAATTTGGATGGTGTTGAATTTCAAGTGTCACTGAACAGCTCTGTCTTGGCCCTAAGTGAGCATTACAGCARAAACCAAGCTCAGTGAAGGAAAACAGCAATTCTCTGTGTGCCAGGAGGGAACCAGCCTCACCTTGCTGCCTGTGGGAGGTGGGGAGGTCTCCAGACTGTCCCAGCCCTGTCCTGTCTCTGGCTGGGCTCAGCTGTGCAGCACATCCCACACTGCAGAGTTTCCCTCTGTTTATCCAACCCAAACTACAAAAAGAATTCTGTGAGGTAGCTGTAAATCCGAACATTAAGATTTCTGTCGAGCAAGAAAGAGAAATTAAGGTTATGAGGAGCAGAATTAAARTTTTAAAGGGTCTGTGGTCTCACTGCAGGACAAGGAGCTGTTTGTCACTCACAACTCAGAAATTGGTTTGAGGATTGAATGCAGCACAGCTGCTGCAGGTGCTGTTCATAAAAGCAACATTTACTTGTGGAGTTATTGGATCCTCTCTGAAAGGGCTTTTACAATATTTGTTACCCAGTCCTGACTGTAACAGTGCCATTGTGCTTAAAGATTTTTTTTTTCATTAGATTTTTTCCATTTCATTTTTTTTCCATTAGATTATCCATGTTCATGTCACCAAACCCCAGAAGTTAAAATTATTCCTTGCACAGAATCCCAGACTGGTTTGGGTGGGGAGGGGCCTCAGAGCCCCCCCAGTGCCACCCCTGCCATGGCAGGGACACCTCCCTCTGTCCCAGGGTGTCCCCAGTGTCCAGCCTGGCCTGGGACACTGCCAGGGATCCAGGGCAGCCCCAGCTGCTCTGCCAGGCTCAGTTCATCTGTCCCTGACCACTCACAAGAAAGGATTTCAAACAATTGTAATRATATTAATACTGATAATGCTGGTGATGATGATGCAAAGCATTTCTCATCAGCAGGGCAGGAAATGGAGCCGTGTTCTGTCAACAGCAGCGATGCTCTGGGTGAGGAAACAGCTCCCCGAGTGCCCCTGGGGTCTGAGCCTAATSCCTGTATTTGTATCAGCTTTAATCAGGACATTTACATTGGACACCAAACGTTAAAATTACCTAAACTTGAAAGGCCTGCCCATGAAATGAGTCAGAATAGATTCTCCGTGGAAGTTACTGCAGTGCCAATAAGGATTAATTAAAACTCAAATGTTCTTCATTGTGTGTTAATTGAGGAATTGTTATTCAGTCAACCTTCTTGATTTTTCTCTGTGTTAAATAATCATGGCAGCATTTCACCTAGTCTCACTGTTTATTTAACCAATTAATTAAGGGAGGGGATATTCTGCATTTATTAGTATTTTAATTGGAGAATTGTATTCCCGGCGGCCCGGACATCTCCATGTGTTCAGCTTTGGTGTTCAGCTGTTTTTACCTGGTAAATGACCACTGTTCCTGGCTGTACACACTACAGACCAGAGAGAAAAAAACCTTTCAAGTGCTCTGCACAATTGAACTTCATTAGAGCTGGCRAAGCAGGGCCCAGGTTTCCATCTCAGCTGTGCTCGTGGCAGACAAAGCAATTCCCACTAAATGATGGATTGGCTTTGGGCTGTGCTGCTGTCGAGGTGAGAGCTTGGCCTCTGTCACTCCAATAACCAGAGTGCACCTTGTGGGATGGTGTTTAACACTTCAAAGCATTTTGTTTAATGATTATTAATTTGGAAAAGGTGGCTTTATAATGAATTCACAGCTTAGTCGGGGCCACAGAAATACAGAGCTCCATGGAGAGGCCTCCTGAGGCAAACTGGGAGAGAATGCTCACCTGAAAAGGACAAAACCCCCAGGTTTGTGTGGGTGTTCTGCTGGGTGACCCCGCTCTGGGTGACATCCCCTCTGCCCCTGGACCCCTGGCAGTGCCCCAGGCCAGGCTGGACAGGGCTGGGAGCAGCCTGGGCAGGGAAAGGTGTCCCTGCCATGGCTGGGGGGGGGTTGGGGTCCCTGTCCATGGCACAGGTGGGTTTGGGGTCCCTGTCCATGGCAGGGGTGGGTTTGGGGTCCCTGCCATGGCACAGGTGGGTTTGGGGTCCCTGCCATGGTACAGGTGGGTTTGGGGTCTCTCCCAGCCCAATCCACTCTGAGATTCTGTGACATTATTTTTAAAAAAATCCCAACTTGTGGGGTCCTGCAAAATCTCAGATATTTGCAAATCTGAACTGAATCCAAGTACTTCAGCATTTTTCTGTCCTTCCCTTCCCTTTGCTGTGCTGGGAACCAGAAGGAGCAGGCCCCAGCCCAGGTTTCGTGCTGACACTCCCTAYTCCTGTGTTCTTTCTGCTATTTCCACCTGCACTCACCCCACAAACACATTTTTCCTCTTGACTTCACCAAGCCTTTTCGTTTCAYTGGGGAGATCAAGGTAGAGATATTCCAAATAAAGTAAGAGCTTATCTTGCACAGAATAATATGAAAAACATAAAAAACATGTCCAGAATCTCTTTGCTTCTCCACACCARTGCTGAGTGATTTATAGCCACAGTCCTTATTTCCCTGAAGTGGCTTCAGATTAAAATTTTGGCTAAATAAATGGGGTTTTTTCTGTAAAATTAAAGATGGATGTACATTTTTTTAAAGCCCATGTTCCAATTGTGGTTCCTGATTTCACAATTAGATGCAGTTCCATGAGAAAACATGGGCCAGCCTCTCAGTGAGGGAAGCCCTGAGGTGAGCTCTCACTCCCTCTGCCTTGGGAACAAGTGGTTGAAGCCAGGTCACTGTGCCAAACACAAAAGCCAGGTGAGCAGGCAATTCCCAGGTGAGGCACTGCCACTGCCACTGGAATTTGTCACTCAGAGAGGGGTCAGGGCAGCCTTTCCCAGCTCTTCCCAGCCTTTCCCAGCCTTTCCCAGCCCTTCCCAGCCTTTCCCAGCCTTTCCCAGTGAGTCTCTGTGAATCTCTGAATCTCTTGATTGGTAATTGCTCAGTGCCTGCCCAGCAGCTCTCAGATCATTCACTGGGATTAAATGTCCTGCCAATAACCCCAAGGGAGAAATGTCACACAGCCAGAGAGGGGCTCATGCCAGGCAGGGAGAGCCAGAGGGGCCAGGAAAGCCCTGGTGACAGAGGATGGAGCAAAGGAAGAGCAGAGAACAAYTCCTGACAGGATTTGGGAGGGCTTTGCTCTGCTCTGCTGTTCATGGCACTGTGGGGAGCTGAGAGGGGCTGAGCTGAGTCCTGGCAAACACCCAGAGCTGAACACGAGGGTGGAGCAGAATCTGAGCTTTCAAAAGAAAAGGGAAATRATAAATCCTGTTTCACCCATCTCCCAGTGCCCACCCATGCAGATCTGCTCCTTGGAGACCCCTCTCACTGCCTGGGGAATGGCTTTCCCTAAAAAACCCTCTTCCATGGAAACTCTGTCAAAACAAGGACAAGCTTTGGGTCCATCAACCTTGACGGTGTCCTCTGACATTATTAGCTGAATTCCTCAGCTATTAATGACAGCAGGATAGAGAGGATATACCCTGGTTAGCACCAGACTCTCAAKTCACTCCCAGCTCTATTTATTCATTTAGGCTAAATGCAGTTATTAAAGGTCACGACTTCATTTCCAAAGGATCCGGTGCAAATGCTTCCCAACRTGACAAATAGAGGACASCACCTGCAATAAAAATGAAGCACCATCTTCTAAAACTTCTTCCTCAAAGTTTTACTTTGATGARCTCCATGCAGGTGTGCCCTGGAGAAGTGAATTCCGGTGCTTTGTGCTCAAAGGAGAGCACAATAATGCCAATAATGAATTTGGGGACTTGGGGTTTTCTCAAGAAAATATTTCCTCAGCACTGAGTGACAAAGAAAACCTGGGCTGCAACAACCCCCACGTGCAGAGGGCTTTCACACAGAGCTGTGATTTCATTTCGTGGTCTGAGATTTCCCTGTGAAACATCCCTGAGGAAAAATCCCCCTCTGCCCTCAGCTCCCTCAGGATGCCCTGCACTCCGTGCCTTGTACCTGAGGCTGTCCCTGCCAGGTGCTCTGGTACARGTCACAGGCACTGCAATGTCAGTGTTTGACTCAACCTTTCCGTCCCCAGCAGGAGGCTGGGCAGCCATCTGCAGCTCTGCTGCTGCCAGAGCGGGGTCACCTTGCCCTGCCCTGAATCCCAGCCCGGGCAGGAGCTGCTGCTGCCCCGGGGAGCTGCCAGCCTGCCTCCCATGGCACAGCACCCTGCTGGCTGCCAGCCCTCTGCAGCAGCTCCCCAAAGGAGCTGGAGCCAGAGCAGAGGGGCTGAAGTGCTCACCTGGATCTGCACAGGTGGGAATGAACCCGAGGGGATGGGGCAGCAGGATCCTGGCAGGACTCAGCCCATGGATTTGATGGGACCCCTGAGGGATGATGGACAATGTGTCTCCAGGTGTAACCAGACATTCAGGTAGGACTGATGCCAGTCCTGCTCTCTGTGCTGAGCAGTGGCTGATAAGAACAGGAGATGCTCCTGGGTGAGGGWCACTGCTCACAGCCCCTGGGAGAGCTGGCTGAGCAGCCCAGGCCAGCCCTGCAGGGTCCCCCCGTGCTGCAGAGCCCACAGGCTGCCAGGACATCCCTCAGGTGAATGTCCCTGCTGAGCTGGCACAGCCCAGCCCGCGGGGTCCCCCTGTGCTGCCCCTGAAAGTGTTCCCTGAACAATTCTGCTGGGCTGTGTGAGAAAACCTCAGCCCCCCGAAGGGGATGGGGAGGAATTGTGGTTAAACTTCAGCTCCTGCCCTGCCCAGGCAGGGGTGGAGGCGGCTGCAGGCTGGACTGCAGGGTCCCCAGCACAGGCAGGCTCCTCCTGGGAGCTCAGGGGCTCAGCCACGGCTCTCGGAGCTGCACAGCAAAAATCTCTGTGGAAAACTGCCCTGAGAACATCCAGGCGTGTGGGCACAGCCAGATGCGGTGTGTGCTGCATCAGATCGGGATAAAAGGGATGCTTCAGACAGAAAACGGGTCTGGGATGAGCAGAATGCCAAAAGAACACAAAGGCCCCTYTGTGAGCCTTTATCCAGCTCTGTGGATAACTCTGGGGCTCTGTGCACCTTCATTTCACTGGAGCTGAGTGTTGGGTTCTCCAAGCACAGAAATCAGGCTGGAATCAATCAGCTCATCCCTCTGTAGCTGCTATCCCCACGGGATATCCTCACCCTTATTGAGGCAGGAGTGGATTTGGGCAGGGGCTGAGGTCTCGGGCCGTGTCAGGGCACMGCAGCAGAGGCAAACAAAGCCTCTCTCCTCCAGGGTGCAGTGCAGGGATGCTGTAAATGGCACGAGCTGGTGCAAATCCCGCTGGTTTGAAGCCCTGCCCAGGGGTRGTGGCTCGGGGCAGGACAGCTGCAGGGGCTGGGCAGTGTCACAGCATTTTCTGTGTGTTTGCAGCCCTGCCCAGGGATTTCCGTGTGCTCCTCTGTGTGCTCGGGGCTGTGGAGACTGCAGATCTCCTCCCTGCCGGAGGGCAGCAATGCTCTGCTGGGTCCCAGCTCAGCCTGCCAATTCCGAATGGGAATTGCAGCTTCCAGCTGGGGCCTGCAGAGCAGCAGGGTGAGGAGAGGCACAGCCAAGGGGGGCTGTGTGCCCATCACCCCGCAGAGCTGCAGCAGCTGGGGCAGCCTCCCTCTCCCTGGGGATGCAGGTTCTCCCTGGGGATGGAGGTTTGGGGATGCAGGTTCTCCCTTAGGGATGGAGGCTCTCCCTGGGGATGCAGCAGTGGAGTTTCTCCCTTAGGGATGTGCTCTCTCCCTCTGGGGTTTAGTCTCTCCCTTCAGGATGCAGCCTTTTTAACAAGGAGATGATAAATTAAATACAGTTTTGAATTGTAGCCTTCAGTTTCTCCAGGCTACACCAAACCCAGAGATAATTGACTGGATTTTTTTCCCCAGCCAGTGGGGTGTCACCAACGCTCTGTGTTTCCTGTGTGCAGGCACCCAAATCACAACAATATTTTCATYGGGCAAAGCTGGTGAGAACCAAAATCCCTGCAAGGGTGTCCTGCTAACCATGTCTCACCCACTGCTGGCAAAGCCAGGCTCCCTCTGGCAGCAATGATGGATTTAAATCCTGTAATATCCAGGTGTTTACCTGAAAATAAAGATGTAAGTGAAAAGAGAGGAGTAATGAATATGTGGGGGGAGGTTTGATAATCTCTCTGGCACAGTAACATGAAAGGAAAAATGTGTTGAAAAGAAAATTCAGGATAATTGATTTTTACCACAGGGAAAAACGTAGGGGCTGCTATTTGTGGAGAAAAGCCCAAAGGTTCAGGCTAAACTTGGCATTTTGAGATTTTCTGTTCTGTGTGAGACTGTGAGGAGTAATTCTGGCAAAGGCAGGGGTGGCATTAATCCACCCACTGCTCTCAGGTCAAAATGCCTCATCACATTAAGGGATTACAAGGCTTCCAGAGGATTGGKTAAAGCCACGTCCAAGTTTCAGTGATTTGATTTCAGTGGCTGCTAAAAGGAACCAAGAGGTGCTTGTGCTGCACAGGGCAGCCCCCGGAGCAGGGGAGCTGCACAAATCCCACCTGGCGGTGTTCCTGTGTCCCAGAGCCCCAGGGAGGGGCAGTGCGGGAATTGGGGACACAGCGGGACCCTCTGGGACCCTGCTCCATCCAAGGACCTTGCCCAGCACAGGGTGGGACAAACCCTGGCGTGAGAGGGGAGAGCCCCAGGTGTGAGAGGAACCGACTTCCCTTCGTTTGGGGATTACACTCGAATTCCTGCCTTCCCTTTCGGCCACGTAGYCCCTAATTAAAGTCAATAAGTGCATGAAAGACGTGTTGAAAAGGCTCTGTGCGGCTGCCAAGGGGCCGTGTGAGATGACGGGCAGCGTGTGAGCGCACTTTGCTGGGAGTTCCCCCGTCAGTGGTGATCTCAGAGTGCTTCCCTGTGACCCGACTGGTTTGTGCAGCTGGGAGAGGAAATATCCCGGGCAGAGCCGTGTGGGAAAGCCCCCCCAGCAGTGGCACACGTGTGCTCCGTGTCCCTGCTGTCCCCGTGTGGGAAAGCCCCCCAGCAGTGGCACACGTGTGCTCCGTGTCCCTGCTGTCCCCCGGCCTCCGTCTGGGGGGAAAACACACGGGAAAGGTTCGGGTGTTTCGGGAATGGTGGCGGGGACAGGCAGCCCCGGGGTGAGGGACACGGCGTGGCACGGTGAACAGCTGGGATTGTGACTGGGAGCACTGGGAGCCCTGGGGCAGAAATCTCCTGGAGTGAGGCACCTCTGCACTGGGGACACTGGGATAACTGGGGGCACTGGGAGCACTGGGATCACTGGGAGCACTGGGGACACTGGGGTAACTGGGGGCACTGGGGACACTGGGATCACTGGGAGCGCTGGGCAAATAACACGGACTGAAAGAAATTTGGAGTTCCCTGAGTTCTTCCTGCTTCCCATATGTTGAAAGTAAAAGTGAGAATGGCAAAGACATCTTGAGCCTTAAGACAGAAGAACAATGAGAAAGGGAAAGGTAAATAAGGGGAAAGGGTTTGAAAGGGAGATGAGCTGGAGTTGAAGTGAGGTAATCAGGCTGTGAATGGGCTGGGGGAGGCGGACATCAGGCGCTAACACGCGGTAATTTACGGGCCTTGGACAAAACCCAGAGAGGGRGAAAATTGTCCTTGGGATTGGAATGGCGAAGCAGCAGGGAGAAGTGGATGAAATCTGAAATCCTCCGTGAATGATCCGCACGGAAAGGAGCCGGCCCGTGTGGGTGAATGGCTCGGGAGGGAGGGAGCTGAGCTCAGCCCCGCTCTGCGGGAACAAACCCCGGCTCTGGGCAGAGCCCGGAGAGCAGAGCCCGAAGAGCAGAGCCCGAGAGCAGAGCCCGAGAGCAGAGCCCGGAGCCGGGGCAGCACCGCCAGGCTCTGCTCCTGCCCCGGGCTGCGGCCCCGAGCCGAGCCCGCAGGGCGGGGCTGTGCGGGATAATGGCAGTGACCGCGGGGCTGGGGACACGGACACGGACACGGACAGGAGCCCCGGGGGCCCTTCCCGAGCATTCCTGCTCCGTACCTGGCCTCAGGTGGGCACCCCGAGCCCGCAGCCCCGGGCGGGCTGTGCCGGATGCTATCACGGCATCCAGGGTGCCGATAAATGCCTGCGGCCCCGGGGTTTGTGTCCCGGGCAGCCTCGGGGACAGGGACAGGGACAAGGACAGAAGCTCTGAGTGTGGCCATTCCCCTGGCCGTGTCCCTGTCCCTGTCCTGTCCCTGTCCCTGGACCGCAGCATCCCCAGGGAAGGAGCAGAGGCCTGAGGGTGCTGCAGCAAACCCCAAAGCCAGGGAGATTCACACAATTCGTGAGGCAGAGCTGGGCTCCCGCAGCAAGGAGGGGATGTGACACCAGCAGAGGGATGAGGGATCCGTGTCTGTAGTGCCAAAATTCCCAGAGCTTTCTCCCGAGTGGCTTTTGTTGTTGCCGGGGCTGGGGAGCGGTTGGGGCTTGGCAGATCASAGGAGCTGTCAGCTCATTTTCAAGCGCTTCAGGACTTTGTAATCTTGGCAAAAGGAASGTGCTGAAGGGGGTCTGTTCTTGGGTTTCCAATTCTTGCCTTTCCAGTGTCGATTAAACAAGAAAATCTCCTGCAAGCCTCTTCTTGTTGGATTCTTCAGTCCTATTTCGAGATCAAATAGGCTTTAAAACAGGTCTGGATAAGCTCCCAGASTTAATCTGCTTGGAAGGTGCAGGTTGGGCAAGAGGCTGGTGTGACAGTGGCTCCCTGCAGCTCACAGGTGCCTGGCCTGGAAGGGAACTGATCCTCCTGCTGCTGCCCCTGGACATTTTGGGGCTGGCCTGGGCCATCCCTGCCCTGCTGGAGCCCTCGCAGCCCCTGCTGCCTGCAGGCTGAGCTTTAATGAAACATTTTGCATTTTCTGCCGCYGATACTTGAGAGGGATCAGCGTTACCGAGGCTAATTAGAATTCAGAGGGAACTGATTGTTCATCAGAGAGGGGGGAAAATGTTCCGTGGGGCCCTGGGTTTGGAAGAACTATTCCACGTAATTAAGCAATTCCACATCTYGGCATTTTATTGCTCTTGTTATCGTTGCACTTTGTTAATAAGTTTTTAATTGCAAATCATCTCGGTGACACAAATTGCGCTGTGTTTACTGATCAGCAGAGGTGCCATGAGCGTCAGCCTGGGTGCCAGCCTGCCCAGGGACTGCCTGCCAGGGCCCCTCTGCCATGGACTGCCACCAAAACCTCTGCAGGTCACCTCAAGGAGGTGGATTTGTGGTTTGGAGTGTCCAGAACAGCTCAGGTCCTGGCTGAGGCTCTGGGAACAGGGAAGGAAAGGCTCACAGGGCCAAAAGGGGTTTATTTGTGTGYTGTGCACCAGGAGTGTCCCCAGGTGTTCTGTTCCATCCTGCCCTGCCGTGTGTCCCTCAGGCTGGGGGAGGTGGCTCTTCCTGCCATTRCTGAAGAGTTAAATTCACAATTCTGTACAGAATTCATGTCAGGCTGAGCCTGAGCCATACACCCTAAAAYTGAATTTATTTGTTTGTTTTCAATGGAGTGTCCAGGCTGAACTGCTGGAAAACCTCTGCCTTGTGCTGCCAAGGAAAAGGCTCACAGAGCTGAGGTGGGAAAGCTCCTTCCTTGCTCTTCAAATCCCCAATTATCCCCCTCCAGGACAAATGACAAGCCTGAATTCATTCCTTAGCTCATTTCTCCTAGAATATATGAAGGAAATATGTGAATGTCTATTCAGTCTCAGGTGGGAAGTTTCTATTCAAGAGAATAAAGCCTGTTTGGGACTTAAGCTAGCAATTATTTTCATTTTAAAATAGAGGGATTAAACTTTCAGAAAACCCCAATGAGGCTTGTGTTTGTTTTAGAGAGGGATTTAACTTGCGAGATTTTTTTTTTAAATATGCAGAAATCTATTTCAAAATGGTTCAGTTCCAGAGTTTATATGGATTTAGATATCAATCAGCACCTGAAATGAAAAAGAATTCCAACGTTTGATGTCAAACAAAGCGTTTAATTCAAATGAAAATAAAGTGAATTACCCAGCAGTGGTGAGAAGAGCAAGCCCAGGAAAGCAGGGGTGTCCCTGTGTCAGGGTGGGGGATCCTGCCCCCTGAAATGGGTACAAATCCCGGGGGTTAATTGTGAGCAGCTCATTAGCTGTGAGCAGCAGCCTGGCCCTGCTCCAGCCCTGCCTGGGGTTCCTCTGGTCCCAGCCATGAGGACACTCAGGCAGACCTGCACTTCTGTCCTGAGCTGTTGATTCTTTCCTGAGATGTGGAGCAAACATTTATCCCTGCTGCTGAAGTGACTGCAGCTGTGAAATGTTAAMCATCCCCCGGGCCCTCAGCGAGCCAGGGACAGGAGTTGTGTGGCTCCTCTCCAGCTCCAGCTCCCTCCTCTGCTCGTGCCTTGGTTAAACGGGCACCTCTGCTGCCTGGGGCTCACCTTGGACTGGGACCTCACCTCTGAAGCCTTTAAAAGCAAAGGAAATCCCTCCAGTTTGAGGTGCCTGTTTGTGTCTCAGGTTTGGAAACATTTCTTGTGGGTTTTTAYGGGGKTTTTTGTGGCAATTGTGCTGCAAGTGCCCCCTGAGCTCTGGGTGGGAAAGAATTCCAGTCCCTGAAGTCATTCCCAGTTGTGCTGAGCTCTCCCAGAGCCCCCCTGGCTGCACAGCCCCTTCCTCTGAGCTTGGCTCCTCAGCAGCCTCTTGGCTCAGGCAGACAGGGACAGATCCACAGAACTCTGCTGCTTTGGCTCCTGCTGCCCTTCCCCTGCCCCCTGCTCCCTGGGCTCTGAGTGCTGGGGGCTCCCAGGGGCTGGGGCTGCCCCAGGGACAGAACTTCCCTGCCCTTCCCGAGGGTGTGAGCAGAGCTCTGCACAGCCAGGCTCAGCTCTGCTGGGGCTCAGCTCTGCTGGGACTGTTTCAAATCCCAAATGCCCCTTGTGGGGCAGGTTCCTGTGCAGAGCACCCAGCCCACTGCAGCTCTGCTCCTGCACTCCCATTCCACCCCTTCTCACCCTCAGCAGCTTTCCTGCCCCCCTGCTCTGACCCAGAGCCAGCTGCTCTTCCCATCTGGGCTGTGCTGAGCTGCATTTCCCCGCTTCCCAGCTGCTCCAGACCTTGTGAAGTGAAGCCTGGCATTCCCTGAGCCCTGCAGGGGCTGCACCGGGCACAGGGAGAGCTCCACAGGCACCGCYGCCTTCACTACACCCTGAATGTCCCCTGGGTCACTGCACAAAGGGCTTTCCCTGGCCAGGGCTGCACACATCATTTCCCAGAGCTGTGTGCATGTCAACAGCACAGGCTGTTCCAARATGCAGCTGTAACACACTGAATACCACGGGCAACAAAATGAAYACAGATGCAGCCTCACCTCACTGAAAAATAAGTGATGGCTCTGAGTCCTCAGGCTGGAATGATTCCCCATGGGCGATTCCTTTGAAATCCAAACCTTGAAATCCCCGGCACAGCCTGTGGGAAAGCTCCGTGGCAGGTACAGACACCCAGCCCGACATTCCTAGAAGGCAAAATCACTAAAAATCACAGCCCCGGGGTYTGAGGTCCATTTAACTGGGTGCAGTTAATGAGAAGTGGAAACAGGGACTGAAGTGCTGGGGGCTGGAGCAGGGAGAGCTCCCCAAGCCCAGGAGGAATTCCTGCAGCCCTGTCACCCTGGGAGCTGCCAGCA
>CADDXX010000254.1:564407-582572 GCA_902810485.1 Alauda arvensis | reverse complement strand
GCCCAGAAACAGAGAACTCTTCCCCAGYCCTGCTGTTCCTTTGGGACCGTGTTGGGGCAGTGTGGATCTGCAGCAGAGATGTGATYCTTGCACAGCAATAAAACCCCAAATAAAGCCCCAAACCAAATCGTTGTGCCCATCCATCTGTGCAYTTCATTTATGTACAGATGCAAATTGAAAACCAATCCTTAAAAAGAGTTCCTAAACCATTAGGTCAGGAAAGGCTCCAAATGCTGAACTCTCTGCCTGCCTGCTCCACTTTGTTATGAGATTTTAATAAAAAGGCAGAGAAGAATGCCAGCTGAGCTGGCACATCTGACATTTTGATAACCTCGTCAATAAAAGTTATTTTATTGGCTTTAAGCAGCTGCAGAACTTTGCCTCATTGTTTAGCTGTCTGTTCATTCTATTCCTGTCTTGTTGATAACAGTAAAAGGATGATGAGTAACGGTGGCAATCAATAGAAAGGCATGKTTCTTCCTCTATGACCATGAACCCAACTCTCTAAATTGCATCTTCAGATTCCAGGGTCTTTATTTCATCATAAATAGATACACAGGGGGAACAAACCTGAGTTTCTGGATGGTTTTATGAATGTTTGTTCCCAGGTTTTTCAGTCTTCTGGACCAACTTGAGTTCTTTCAAAAGCAAAGCACAGTATTTGTTCCAAGTGGGGGACAGGTTTTTAAGCTCCACTACAATCATCTGATGGACAGGTGAGCACTGAGTGAACTGCCCCCCGTGCTCCACCCTCAGCCAGGCTCTGCTCCTCTCTGGCCCCTTCTGCCCAAGTCCTGGAGAGCTGGGGGTGAATCTGGGGTTAAAATTATTATGGCTGCAAAAGTCAAAATGAAACTAACTGCTGCTCTCATCAACAATTCATTTAAGTGTAAAAAAATAAGGGTAAATCCCCAGGGTGAGGGCACACTGGGCACACCCRGGGTAAATCCYCAGAGCAGGTCAGTTCTGGGAACTCCTGGGGTAAATCCTGGGGTAAATCCCCAGAGCAGGTCAGTTCTGGGAACTCCTGGGGTAAATCCTGGGGTAAAACCCCTGGGTGAGGGCACACTGGGCACTCCTGGAGTAAATCCTGGGGTAAATCCCCAGAGCAGGTCAGTTCTGGGAACTCCTGGGGTAAATCCTGGGGTAAAACCCCCGGGTGAGGAAGTTCTGGGCACAGCCAGGGTAAATCCCCAGAGCCAGGACACGCTGGACACAACTGGGATAAATCCTGGGGTAAATCCTGGGGTAAATCCCCAGAGCCAGGGCACACTGGGCACACCCAGCCCAGGCTCTGGGGGCAGCTCTGGCTCCTGTGGTGGCAGAGGAGCCCCAGCAGCACCTTTAGAGGTCCCTGCTCTCACCCAGCTCTTACCCTTGGAGGGACCAAACTTCCCCCTGGGCACTGCAAACGCTGGTTTCTGAGAAAAGATGATCACAGTGCATCTCCACAGGAACACAATCTCTCAGCTCATCCTTGGGGGAATTTTTTGTGCCTGTCTGTGTGTAATTAGGAGCTGCAAACACAGGCAGGAGGCTGTTGTACATCAATTGACGTGCTCTGCTCTGGAGTAGAACAAAAGGCACTGAGAAGACTCCAAGCATTCACCTTGTGTGCAGTGAGAGCAGAGTGTACTCCAGGAGAGGCAGCACCAACCCAACCACACCAATGGGAAAGGAAGCAACAGCCCCAGCCTGCACTGCTGGGCCCTTGGAATGCAGCACTCTGCAAAGTGTCTCCCACAATTCACCTATGGAACTTGATCTCTGCTGCTCCCATTTTCCCAATTTACTCTRTTTTCCTCCTCCTGTAATACCAGGATAGTATTTTTTCCCCTATTTTTATTTCCTTGAGTTAATTCTGAGTATTTTTCCGTGGTTATTTAATATTTGCTATTCAGGCTGTGACAGTTCTGCCTGTGGCTGAAAAAACTCACGTTGTGTTGCCAAAAGCAGCAAGAGAAGCCAGGCTGCTTGTGTTAATATTTGCATTTGAGAGTGCAAAACTGAATTTTCTCCAGCACCAGACACTTCTCTCCTGGTAAAAGTGCTGGAGAAAAACATTTGCTGGGTAGAGGGAAAGATGCAAAGAAATACTTCTGGAGAGTACAACTTATGGAATGGTATTTTCAAACTCCAGAGTCCCTGGAAATGCCAGCAGTCTGTGGAGCAGCTGAAGAAGTTGTGTTGTGGTTCTATCCCTCAGAACAGTTTCCCATTTGCCTTCAGTGCCACGTTCAGCTCTCAGGGAGGAGAAGCCCAGCTCTGCTCTGGGGGCTCTGGGCCACTCACGTTTGTGGGGTTTGGCTCTTTGTGTCCAGCCTTGCCAGGGATGAGGAGATTGGGAGTTTGGGCTCCTGGCTCTGCTGGGGACGTGGCAGGAGGGGCCCTGCAGCACAGGGAGGGTCTGTCAGTGCCTCTGCTGTGCCAGCRAGGCCTGGCTGGCCCTCAAGGGTGGCACAGACCCAGGGGTTTAATCTGCTTTTCCCCAAGAAGAACATGAGCTTCACTTTGTATTTAAACATTAAGTATTAAATATTCAATTAGATGCTCTCCCTTGGGAGATCCCTTGGGAGGAATGAATCCCTTTGGGGTTCACCAAACCTTCCCTTCCAGCCTGCCAAGGGCCTGTGGGGGTTTTGGGTGCAGGAGAGCCCCTGGCCCATCCCAGTGTCTCTGCACAACCCTTGGATCCATGTGCAGAATTCCTGAGCACACCCTGAGGCTGCAGAGGGTGAGGGTGCTTTGTGCTTTGTCCTTCCTCCTGCCCTGGCACCCTGGCAGTGCCTGTGTCACCCTGACAGTGCCTGTGTCACCCTGGCTGTGTGTGTGTCACCCTGGCAGTGCCTGTGTCACCCTGGCAGTGCCTGTGGCTGTGCCTGTGTCACCCTGGCAGTGCCTGTGTCACCCTGGCTGTTCCTGTGTCACCCTGGCTGTGTGTGTGTCACCCTGGCAGTGCCTGTGTCACCCTGGCTGTGCCTGTGTCACCCTGGCAGTGCCTGTGACTGTTCCTGTGTCACCCTGGCTGTGTCTGTGTCACCCTGGCTGTGTCTGTGTCACCCTGGCAGTGCCTGTGGCTGTGCCTGTGTCACTGCAGGGTTCCCTCACCCACCCTCAGCCCTCCAGCTCCCCAGTGGCCTCTCCACCAGCTCTCACCACTGGCAGAGGGGCTCTGCTGTGCCAGGAAGTGCTGCCCAGCCTGGCCAGTGTCCCCTGCTGCTTTGGGTGCCCCTCACCCCCTGGGTTCTGGGGGACCCCTCACGGTGAGGGACCTGCCACAGGCAGGAGCCCAGGGAATGGGGCAGGGTCTGATGGAGAGAGCACCAGATCCTCCCCGAGCTACCTCCAAATCCATCATCATTTGTCCCAAGTGTTTCTCCCTGGGACTGGTAACATAATAATTGTTGCATGATTTGCTGAAATCCATGTTCTTTTTTAAAAATGTCATTTATTTGACAAATGCTTCTTTGCACGCTGTCACAATAACRAGGAGAAGAGACTTGCAGGATGAAAGTGTGCTCTGAGCAGCATTGATTTAGTGATTAGTGTCATGTTCGYCTTGGGTTTTGTAATTCAGACTCATTAACCTGAAAATATTCTCGCAATTTTCTCCTCCCAGACTGGYTTGAAAGTACAAAAGCAGCCTCTCTTCATTTCCAAGGAATCCAAGAGCAACTGTCTCCTGTAAGGCACTGCGCAGGGAGGGGGCAGGCTGAGAGCCACAAAATGGTATTTAAAGCATTAATTTKATCATTTGTTCCAAATCTTGATCAAAACAGTATTTATGTGCTGTGCCTCCCAGTCTGGCCAGCCAGCCTCAGTCCCTGTGGCAGGAGAGCCCCAGACCCTGAAATCCCTGCAATTCCCCTCTGCAGCTGGGAGGGAGCTGCTCTGTTCCCTCAGCTCTGCAGAAAGGATTCCAGCTCCCCCTGCTCTCCTGTGCCCCTCTTTTGGTTGATATCCAGTCTGCCCAAACAGTAACCCAGAATATTCCAGAACGTGGGCTGGGTTCCTCCCGTGTGTCAGCTGTAAGCAAAGCAGCACTTGGCTCCCTGGCCACCCTCAGCTGAGTCCTGGCACCAGCCATGCAGCTCCTGGGCTTTGCATCCMGCAGCTGTGAGCGTTTTTCCTGATGGAACAGTTTCCTACAAACGAAATCTTTAATTTGTGTATGCAGATCCCTTTGAATATAATCRGGCTCTTTATTGAAGAGAGCAGATCTGATGAAACATCCCATTTSAGAGAGGGCAGTTTAGGCCAGACATCAGGAAAACCTTGCTAATGATTAAAATGGTGAGGCAGGGCCTGAGCTGCCAGCAGAGCTTAAGGAAACTCCATCATGGGAAGTCTTTAAGAATAATTTTGGCAGCTATTATCAGGAATGATTTAACTATAATTGATCTTGACTTGGAGCAAGAGAATGGACTGCATGACTTCTTCTTTCTTGTTTTGCAYGATTTCCAAGAAATTCTCAAAAAGCACAGTTGAATTCAGATGGTTCAGTATTACCAAATGTTCCTTCCCCTCTTTCTTAGGGGAACTTTTTACTCCATTTCAACTGAGCGTGCAAAGAGTTGAACACAATCTGTGAGTTTGCACATGTCAGGGTCTGCACCTCTCGGGAATGCAGCTCCACCTCTCTAAAGATTTCAATATTCAAATATTCCTCCTCCTGCTGCTGCTGGGTGGGTCCGTGGTGTGGCCAGGGTGGCACCTGGGGCTGCTGCTTCCCCAGGAAGGTGGGGATGGGGCAGGAGGGAAGAGCTGCAGCCACCGAGAGAGCCAAACCCTGCAGTTCCACCAGCAGGAGAACAGAGAACAGAACAGAGAGGGCTTTAAGCAAACACTGAAGGAAGAGCTGTGCACTCTGAAAATGACTCAATGAGCAGSAGGAGGGGGCTCTGCCCTGAGCTCTTGCCTCAGGCTTTGGTAACTCCTCCAGTGAAGTGACTAACAGCACAACTGATGCACGGTGCTGATAACGTGCTTGACCTGAAAAACCTCCATGAAACGTATCATTTGCTCATTTTCTAATTTAAAAAAAAATCGGTTATGTTAGTCACTCTTTACATTTGCTTCTCCAGACTCTGTGGAGATGGCCAGATATAGATATAGATATAGATGATATAGATGATATAGATATAGATATAGATATAGATATAGATATAGATATAGATATAGATATAGATATAGATATAGATATAGATATAGATNGATATAGATATAGATATAGATATAGATATAGATATAGATATAGATATAGATATAGATATAGATATAGATATAGATATAGATATAGATATAGATATAGATACAATGTGTGTCACACTCGATGTGCCCAGAAGCTGTTCCAGCCCTGTGGATGAAGGTGCCTCCACCAGAAGCTGTCCCTCAGTGCTGGGGCTGCTGCCCTGGCTGCAGGATGGGCACAGAGACTCAGCAGAGTGGAAACAGCTCCTTCACCCCCAAAGTGCACACACACAGGCACAGGGGGTGTTCAGAGTAACAGATACCCTCGAATCCCAGCTGCTGTGCATCACCTCTCAATCACATCCGTGATTCTTTCAGGCCTTTCACCTCGTTCAAGCTGAAATGCTGCAGTGGCAAGGATCTGCAGCCCTGACAGCAAATACCCCAGCTCACATTCCCTGACAGAGGGGGCCAAAGCTGGAGCTGCTCTCCAAATCCCTGTGACTTTGCAAGTTGGAATTAGGATATTTAGGCGAACCACACAAGTGATTTTGGCTTCAGGGTGTGCAGAACTTGCCTGGGGAGCTTTAGCCAAATAAAACCATGCTGGGTTTTATTTCCCAGCAGCTTTTCCAGGCCAGGATGCTTTTCAGAAAATGAAAGCCATTGAGACAGGCCAGGCAAGGAGGGAAGTGTGTAAAGGTTAGCAGGGTGGGACAGTGAAAGGKTTTGCTCCACCCCTCTGTGGTTTCACGGAGTCCTGCAGAACTCAGCCCTGGGCACTGCTGAACCTGCAGCCAGGAGCTCCTGAGAGCTCACTCCCCACCTTGGACTGCCTCAGTGCTGAAGGGCTGTGAAACACCTGAGGGAGGTGAAATGCTCTGTACAGAACCATTCTCTCCCTTTTTTTGTAGTGAATGGCTGTGTCCAGTTCTGCCACCCCTGGTTTGCCCCAGGGAGCAGGAGGAGCTCCRAGCACAGCTGTACCTACAAATCAGCCTCCACAGATGTGCATTGTCCTGAAGCTCTGTGGTTATCCAGGCTGGACACTGGGGCTGGGAACAGCCTGGGACAGGGGGAGGTGTCCCTGCCATGGCTGGGGTGGGATGGGATGGACTTGGAGGTGCTTCCAACCCAAAGCACTCTGAGGAGAGCTCTGCTCCCATGCACTGCCTGCTTTGCAGAGCTGGGCTTCAGCCACTCCTTCTCCTCCCAGCTGCATGAAACTTCAGCATGCTGAGAAAGCTGGGTGTCCCTTCACCTGTTTGTTAGACTGAACAAGAAAAGGAGAGGGGGAGTGGACATTTCAGTGCCCCCTTTCCCCATTCTCAGGTGCAATGAGCAGGGCTGAGCTCAGGATGTGTCAGCCCCTCCTGAGATGGAGCTCAGGCACTCAGACACGGGGCAGGAATGATGAAAGCAGATGTGAGGGGGATTGAAACCTCTTCTCCTGACTCACTGCTAATGGCTTTCTCGGTCCTGGTATTCCAGCACCATGTGTTTCCCTCCTGGAATCCATCATGCTCGGGGTGTGTGACATCTCAGCTCCCAGCTGGGGAAGTGATTGTTGCTCACTGAACCCCTGGCTTTGGGTGAGAAAGGGGCCACAGCAATAAAGGAAGCACCACAGGACAGGCTTCTCTTCTCATTTACTGATTCGTGGAGAGGGAAAGGAATGAAACCCTGCAGAATCATGGCCTGATCCCAGCTGGGAGGGAGCTCCAGAGGGCCCTGGCCCATCCTGCTCCCTGGGATCAGCTCCTGCAGGGTTCTGCCCAGACCCTGCAGGGTCTGTGAGCCCCCAGCAGCTCCTCGGGACCCCTGTGGCTGCAGGGGACAGAAGGGAGGCCATGGAGAAGTGCTGAGCTCTCCCTTCCCCAGGAAGAGCCTGCACAGCACATCCTGCAGCAATTCTCTCTTGTAGGGCTTCACTTGGCTGAAAACTTCACGAGCCCGAGCGGAGTTTGGGTTTGTGATCACATCCAAAGTGGGAGAAGTTTTGCCAGGGGGTTGCTATGAAAATYGCTCCCAGCCCCATTGACTGCCTGTGCTGCCTCTGCAGCATCAATTCCATCCCTGGCTGACACCTTTGATTTTGGAATTGTCTCCATTTTCCAGAGAAAAGTATGTACATCAGCTATTTTTGGACAGCGTCTATTTAATCTCCTGCGAGAAATGGAGCAAGTCACTTGTTCCTTATTTGCAGAGCCATTCCATTTCTCCTGGTGACAGCTCCAAGGAACAGAAATCCTTATCTTGTCTAATGCCTTCRCTTGGGTGATCCAAAGATTCCCACAGTGGGTTAATCSTGTGCAGCASCCCCAGGTGAGGCAGCTCCTCCCTSCCTTGGTGAAAGGGAATGTTCAGAAGGAGCCAGGCTCTGGATGGTTCCTGTGTCTGCCTGGGAGCCAATTTGAAATGCTCCGGGCTGTTCATCATCCTCTCTGGTCATTCCTTTCTCTTCTGCCGAGCTGGGGATAAGCTGTGGTCTTTGCACSATGTAAAGTGTGTTTGGAACTCCTGGCTGGAGTGAAAAACGAGCTGTGATCTGTGCCAGTACTGGGGAGAGAGGGAGAAATCTGGGACAGGCTCGGGGGCTGCCAACGGAAACAACCCGTGGAAGATGTGAGAGGTTTAATAGAAAACACAGCGAGCAGAGGCACTCACTGAGAGCTGCTGGGGATGGAAAAGTGGCCACAAGTCCCAGCAGCTGCAGAGGGGCTGAGGGAGCCTGGGGGGGTTCTCTGCACTGCCCCAGCCTTGTCCTGTTCATGTGCAGCAGCAGAGCTGGGCTGAGGAGGTGTGTGTGGGAGGGATGTGTGCTGCCCTGAGCTGCAGAGATCACACACAGCCCCAGGGACTGCTGGGCTCTGCCTGTGCTCCCCTTCCTGCTGGGCACCAGAGCTGGGGGAGACACGGACCATGCCAAACATGGACACGTGGAAAGGCCACCCCACCATGGGACAATTGTCTGGGAGTTCTGACCACACAAATCTTCTTTTCCCACCAGCACCAGCGGCCAAAGGAYGGAAAAACACACCAAGGGATGTGGGTGCCATGCCTAAGGCAGTGCCATCCCCTGCTCAGAGCTGTGTCCTGCTGGGCAGTGACAGCAGGGGACAGCAGCACCGCGGGGTGAGGAGGTGCTGGACAAACACCTCTGTGTGCTGAACCCAGCCCAGCTGGCAGTGGGGAGGTGAGGAAAGAGATTTCTCTTTCTGACAGGACAGGAGGTCCTGGAGGTCCTTTCTGACAGGACAGGGAACCTGGAGTTGGACTCCATGACCCTTAGGGCTCCCTTTCACCTCCACGTATTCCATTCTTTTCCTTTCTGCCTGAGTTCTGGTTTCCTCCAAACGCCYGTGGCAGTGAAGCAGCCGTGACAGCAGCTTGTGACAGAGCACAGGAGCTCTGCTCCTGCCAGCCCAGGTGGGACAGGCTCCCCGGGCTGGGACACGTCCTGGGACAGAGCACAGAGCTCTGTGCTCGTGTTTGCCCCAGCACAGAGCCCTCCCTGGCTCTCCCTGGCTCCCCACATCACAGGGCTCAGGCTGAGACACTCGAGGTGACCTCGGGGTCACAGGAAACGCACACCGGGGCTTTTCAAACCWTAAACACTCACACCCGGCCGTCACCTGCCTGTGCCCTTTCGGTTGTGTCACCCCCTGCTCCTCCCGCAGTGTGTCCCCTCCTGTCCCAGCCGGGGCTCCCGGCTCCTCGGGCTCCCGGCTCCTCAGGCTCCTGCTCTGCCCGGGGATTGCCGAACACTCCTGACACCTGAGGCTCCAATGGCTTTGCCATCGGGGACAGAGCAAATTCCAGAGCTGGGGGAAATCCCTGATTGTTCACTCGGTGCGTCTGGAGTCCATCAGAGCCCTGCTGCTCTCCCCTGCCAGGACCTGGCCCAGGGACATGGGAGGTGACAGGTCCATATCTGCAGGTGCTGCAGGAGCAGCTCTCCTCACCTTGACTTAATTAACAAGAATCAGATACTAATTAACATTGTTAATTGGGCTTATCAATCTCAAATGAGCCCAATGGAAACCAATGAAATCCAAGTTCAGGTTTTAAATAAACAGCAGCTGTTTATTTTTCTCACTAAATGCAGCAGCTCCCCAGAATTCCCACCTGCCTGTGCTGGAAGGAGGAGCTGCCTGGGAATCCCCCATGAAGGTTTTGGGGTTTAGGTGTTTTTTCCTCAAGGGTCTGGACTGGCACTGTTGGGTGCTTTGGGGCTTTGCTTTCCCAACCTATTTTATTAGCAAACACATTTTTCACATCTTTGCTGGAAAATGACAGCCACACACAGAACCCCTGGTCCTGGTGGCCTGGGCCCCCTCACCAGCAGAGGTGTGCTAGCAGGAGCAGGAAGCTTTGAAAATCTGGAAGAAGAAATTCCCTTTTATTTTCCTTGGAGCCCTGTGAGTGTCTCTGACAGCCATGGCCACAGTGCTGTTTGTACAAGCAGAGGCACCAATGGGTGAAGCATGGAAATGTTGCCACAGCACAGGCACAGGGCTGGGCTGGGCTGAGCTCCTCTCCAGCATCCATGGGATGCTGCCATCCCCTGACATATGGGAATGCTTTCTCCCAAAAATCTCCTGCAGGACGAGGCCTGGGCCAAGCACTCATTCATTCAAATTCCATAAAATGTACAGCAGAATTTATAAAGTTATGAGAACAGAAGTGGGCTTGGAGCTCTCCTTTCGTTGTACAATATGCAGCTTCAGCAGAAGACATCTGTAAACAGATATTTCAGCTGAATACAACAAACTCTCTTTAATATTTACTCTGACAATCCTAATGGTGGCCCTCAGCCAGTGTGTTTATGCAGCTCCATGCCTGAAGGTTTCCACTTCAGCCTCCCRGCTGAGTGTTCTGCTGTGTGATGGAGGATTATCCCAAACTGCTGCTCTCCCCAGCACTCAGTCCCCAGACAGCTTTTGCTGTAATTTCAGTGTGGAGGCAGATTCCACCTGGATTTCAGTGTTTGGACACGAGGGGCAGGGCTTGGTTCCCTCTGCAGAAGCAGCAGAAGAACTGAGCCAGGTCCTTCAGGGTTCAGCTCAAGAGCCATAAATGACATTGATGTGCAYCCTCTAAATAATTGTGACTGCTACAAACTGAAACACTACACCAGAATCTGGATGGCAGCTAAAATACAACATTAAAATTGCTTTTTGCAGKTGTTGCCTGGACACCCAGCACTGGGTGAAGCCTGGGTAAAAGTCAAACAGCTTTGTTTGGCTCTGGGCACTCGTTACTGTCCTCCAAAGCCAGGGGGTGCTTCAGGAGAGACACACAAACAATTCCCCAGTAACTGGCTCRTCGATGCACAGCTAATCAATGCAATTAGCTGAACCTGGCTGAGTGATTAGTGCCAGCTTTGAGCAGACCCCTGTCACACACTGTGTTTGCARCCCTCTGCCATCAGCAAAGTCATCACACCCACAGCTCGTGCCCATCCTTTGATGCCAGTATTAAATTACCTCCTTTTCCATCTGCACAAGCCAGGCTGATMTAAAATGATGTGAGAAGTGTGCAAAGAAATCGGTTTTTAAAGGTAATTTAAACAGAGTACCCTGTGAAAGGCCTAAGGAAATGCTCCTGAGCAGTGGGGAGCAGTGGTGTGRTAATGGAATAGAGGCAGAATTATGGAAATTGCTGTTCATTGAGCATTTATTGTGAATATAACCCAGCACTGTGCCCATCTGCAAGAGGTGTAAAGCAGAGTTCAGAGTGGCTGGGGCACCTGCTCTGCTCTGGTTGCTTTAGTGACTGATGCTGAATTTCCACTGAGGCTGGAATTTCAGGAGGGCTCTCTTCCACTGCTTGTTTATATTTAGTGTGGGTCTAAATAGAGARGCAATCAAATGATGAGATTAACACRAATTTGGGAGCACTTTTMCTGATTGCCACTGTRTGACCTCCTAATTGTTSTGTGCCTGCAGCTTAGGCACCATGAGAAATCCATGGTTGTATTCGTGGGGTTTCTCCTCCTTTCAGAACACCCTTCCCTGAGCTCCTGCTCAGTTTCTTTCCAGTTCCCCAGCCCTGGGTGCTCGGGAGCCTTTGGCTGCCTGTGCTCAGTGCCACTGCAGGTGACACGAGGGACAGAAGGGCACWGCCTGGGAAGTGATGGCCTGGGGAGGCTGAGCCTCAGGGAGGCCACACACCCCTCTGTGCAGAGCCTGTAGAAATCAGAGGGGAATACAAAAAAAACCCAATCATATCACGAGTTCTGAGCTCTGCAGATAAAATGCCAGGAGCTGTGATCTGACTGTGAACATCACTCTGCTCTATGTGCAGGCTTTGCCCCCATGCTGTTGTAGCCCAGCTGTTATTTTGGACAAATGAAGGGCTCAGGTGAGCCCAGGCACAGGCACAGGTGGCCCTGGTGGCTGGGCTGGCCAAGGGGGGTGGCACAGAGCTGAGGACTTGGGGAAGGTGTCAGGAACAGGGGGCTGCAGGGGGGTCTCCCCTGCCATGACTGAATGCAGTCTGTGTTCAGTGAATGTCTTCATGTGTTTTACTGCAACCTCTGCAACCAAACCTAARCTGAATCAATATGACCTTGCCCAAGAACATGTATTTTGGTTKGGTTCCTAATTTTAACTTCAAGATAAAACTGCAGAGATTTGGCTTTTGCCATCACTCCTCATTCCAAGCTGGCATCTGCCCCCTGTGARTGAGAGCAGCCTGGCTGCTCTCCAGCAGCTCCCTGAGCTGGGCCAAGCTGAAACATCTGATTATTATTATGTGGCCTTATTGACACTCTGGTTAGAGAGTCCCTGAGCTGAATTGGAAGAGACACTTTTAATATCCTCTGCAAGAGAATTTTCCAGGAACAGAGGTGTGTGTTSAGGCACAGGGAGGGCTCTGTGCATCACCCTGCAGGAGCCTCCCCCTGCTGCTGCCTGCAGGGCAGTGGGGTGGGCAGCCCTGGCTCAGGGAGCTGCTCCATTCCCCAGGGAATGACCTGGAGCAGATGTGGGCTCTGCCAGGGCTGGGCAGGGCAGAGCTGAGCCCACCCCAGAGCCCCTGCTCGCTCACCTGCCTGTGCCCCCCATGTCCCTGGGGCTGGAGGCACCAGCAGCCTGTGTGCAACATCAMACACAGCCCGTGGCTCCAGACAGCTGAGCTGGGAATGGATTAACTTATGGTATTCTGGCTTTCATGAGTCTGAGGGTTTCTGATGTTTGGGGACTGTTGTCATCTTGATTTATTTTCTGGGCTTGAAAGGCTTGAACTTGGATATCCATCTTTAGGTTCGTGCCTGTCTGCTCAGCACTTCCCTGAGCTGCTCTGGTGTTTTATCTTCCTACRAGATTACTCTGCTGGAGTAAATGTAAGGATGGCAAAAGCCTCTGGAGGCAGTTTGGGCTGGTTTATTTAGAAAGAAGAATGTGGTGGATTTTCAAAAACGCTGCTGTGGGAAAGAAGGGAAGAGTCTCTCGTTTGGAAATCTCTTGCTCACATGATCTGARGGATGTGATCAATGCCCTGTTCCCATGGTGTCCTGCTCCCCCTGGAACCTGCCCTGTGACAGGCTGGGGTGAGGCAAATCGGGAGTGAACTGGTTTGTAAAAGTGTGGAGGGATCCTCCCACCCCATTTCCATGTGATGTGATCTGGARACAAGGCTGGGAGCAGGGACACAGAGAGAGGGGCATTGTCCTGCCGTGCTGCTGGATCTGCTCCCCTCTCCTCTGCCCCACACGGAGCACGTCCCTCTGCAGCCTCCCTCAGCCCCAGCCAGCCCCCCACCCCTGCTCGAGGCACAGAGAAGGTTCTGGAAGCTCTGGGCTATGGCACAGAAGGTTCTGGAAGCTCTGGGCTATGGCACAGAAGGTTCTGGAAGCTCTGGGTGTGAGCCCTGACCCAGCACAGATGCCTGTGGCTGCCGTCACTCTCACAAGTTTTAGACACAGACCCTGGGCCCTGCTCTGAATTCCTTGCAGCTGTCAGGTTTGTTTAATCCCCGTCCTCTCTGACCAACGCAGGCTGTGCAGAAGAGTTTCTTTCCTTGTCTCTTTTCCCGCCATGTGTTTGATGCTGCTCCAGCTCCWRGTGACTCACACAGCCCAGGCTGGGAAGGGGAAGAGCCTCATCTCCCTTCTTGTCTTTGCAAAAGCACTTGGGGTCAGCTCTTCAGCTGTGCAAAAATGCAGCTCAGGAACACTCGTGGGTTCCCTGTGCCAGCAGAGCTCTGTGGCCGTCACTTCAGAGAGCTGGGGGAAGTTTTTTCTGAGATAAATCACCACCAGCACTCTGACAGCAAATATCCATCTCCAGCCCAGAGCACTTAATGGCCATGAGCTAATCTTCATCATAAATACCAGTTCCAATTCTGCTTCCAACAGGTGGAATGTCAGATGGGGAGTGTTGGCCGGCTGAAATGAGTTTGATCTTGATCAGAACTACAGTGGGAGCTCTGGCTCTGAGGGCAAACACAAAGATTAAGTGTCACCCTGCAGAAAAATGATGGATTTGCTGCGGGGGAAGAAAGAAACTGAACTCCTCATTTCCAAGACCCCTTGCTGGAATTRTTCCAAGTGGACTCTGCCTGCTCTGTGCTCAGAGCACACAGGCTCTGAGCATTTGATGKGAGTTTTACACAGATGAGAGAGGCACTCACAGCTCCAGGGAGGGAGGTTGGGTGTCCCAGCTCCTCATGGCCAGCCCTTGGTGTCACCCTGGGCTCATGGGGCTGGCAGGGACTGTTGGGGTCAGTGCCCACAACTCCCAGCTCTGCTCACAGGCAGCAGAAGGGAGGCAGCACCCCTGTCCCTGGGACACTCCCTGGGCTCCTGCCTCACTTTCCCAGCTGTGCCAGCAGCACCAGGACCTTGGGGCACTTCCATGGGGGTCTGATTCCAGCGCTGGAGGTGCCCATGGTGCCCAGCTGGAGTGCCCAGGGCTGTGCTGGGCACAGATCCCAGTGCCCAGGGCTGTGGCACACCCATCCCAGTGCCCAGCACCGCTGCCCTCCCTGCCTGTCCCGGCTGTGCCACAGCTGCTGAGGCGCTGCTGCTCCTCCAGCTCAGCCCCAGCTTTGTGCCATTACCTTTTTCACGTCCTTTCCCCCCGTTCCCTGTGAACTCCTCCGAAATTAACGGGCTCTGTGTTTCCCAGCCTTTTACCCACTGTTAGAATGGCTCTTTTGGATGACTACAAAGGAYTGCCGAGCTTCCCAAACATCACCGTGCCCTAAAAGCACAAAGGAGGGCGCAGGCAGTGCGAGGGGGACTTCACTGGCTGATTTCTTTGTACCCGTGSAAGGCTTTGAATCGAGCTGTAATTGAGCAGTGACTAACACCGAGCGCAGAGATTTCTGCTCCTATTCAGATCTCGTGCATCACTTTTRTACCAATGCTGAGCGGCATTTCCAGCACTGCGCTGAGGTTGGGTTGTTAAAATTGCTGCACCCGTCTGTGCGGGCTCTGGGGGAGGCAGAACGGCTGGGGAGGTTCAAATCCGGAGTGAGACATGCAGGGGAGGGACGGTGGGACAGAGGGACAGAGAATAGCGAGACAGAGGGAATAGAGAGACAGAGGGACAGAGAGACAGAGGGAATAGAGAGACAGAGGGACAGAGAGACAGAGGGACAGAGGGACAGAGAGACAGAGGGAATAGAGAGACAGAGGGACAGAGGGACAGAGAGACAGAGGGACAGAGGGACAGAGAGACAGAGGGAATAGAGAGACAGAGGGACAGAGGGACAGAGAGACAGAGGGAATAGAGAGACAGAGAGAGAGAGAGGGACAGAGGGACAGAAGGGACAGAGGGACAGCGAGATAGAGAGACAGAGGGAATAGAGGGACAGAGGAACAGCGGGACACAGGGACACAGGGACCCGGGGACAGCGGGATGCTGCCCGAACAGGCAGCTGTGCCCGTCCCCTGCCCGCTGTGCCCAGYTGTGCCCCCAGCACCCCGGGCAAGCCCCCCCGGACCCTGGGAAGGGAAGGGGAGCAGGAGGGGGTGCAGGGGGACAAAGCCACCCCTGGCCAGCGGTGCTCGCTCCGCACCGAGGGTGGGACAGGCGGGGAGCGGGCGCTGCTGCTCAGACCCTCAGAGCCCTCCCTGAGCAGACGAGGGGCTCTGGGCTCCTGCAGATGTGTTGTTTATAAATACGTGCTGTACTTAGGAAAGTGCCGCTCAATTCACCAATAACGCCGGATTTATTTTTCCCAGTTGTCTCCAGTCTCGGAGTCAGGAGCGCGGAGCCCATTGGCTGCCGGCGATGGTTTCTCAGGAAACTGGCAATTAAGGAGCAGGAAAAACGTCCGTGAGTCACAGATCCTCATAAACAAGCGGAGGGGATTGATTGGGCTGCAGCGGGAGCCGTCCCACGGTGCCAGGTGCCGGTCCCGGCGCTGGCGGTGCCGGGCTCGGGGCAGGGCAGCACCGCTGGCCCCGAGGAGCCCCCAGGGGCCGTTCTGGGCTTAAACAGCGGGGTTTKGGTGCAGCCGGGACTGTCCCCTGGAGCAGAGCTCTGTGCGGGACCCCAGCTGTCCTGCGGGRCAGGGACCGGCTGGCTCCTGCTGTCACCCTGAGCAGGGGGACACAGCGACATCTGCGGTCCCCTGGCCACTGAGCCGGGTCTGTGCCCCTCGGGAGGAGCAGGGCCGTGCTTTGTGTGCTCTGTGTGCCCTGGCACACCGGGGGCAGGGCTGTGCTCTGTGTGCTCTGTGTGCCCTGTGTGCCCCGGCACACCTGGGGCAGGAACATCTCGGGAGGGAGCCGTCCTGAGGGAACCTCGTGTCTCTCCCCTCTCCCAAGCCCTGGCACCCCTCACGGCTCTGAACTTTGATTTTGGGGATGCTCTGAGATCTCTCTGTGCTCCTGCAGCCTCCTGGGCACCGGGACCCTCCTCACCCCATGGCAAACCCATCCCTGCTCCAGGCACGCTTCCTCCTCCTTCCAGCCTTGCTCCCGCTCCAGCGAGGGGCAGGAGCAGAGCCCGGGGCCCCGCAGCATCACCCACACCAACAACCCAGAGAGGAGAGAGAAAAAATCGGTGCCAGAGCTGTGCAGAGGGGGCGGCCGTGGGCAGCCCCACCCACTGGGGTGGCCACTGGCACCTCTGGGCAGGACCCTTGGCACCCTCTGGGCACCCTTGGCACTCACTGGGCACCCTTGGCACCCACTGGGCACCCTTGGCACCCACTGGGCAGGACCTTTGGCATTTACCGGGCAGGACCCTTGGCACCCTCTGGACAGGACCCCTGTCACCCCCTGGCAGTGGCCCCCAGCCCCCAGTGGAGCTGTGCCGGGCCAGGGGAGCCCCCCGAGTGCAGGCAGGCACTGCAGAGGGTGAGGCAGAAGCAGCCAGGGCTCCTGCACAGCTCCTGTTCTATTTATTCCCTCTCCATTGGAAAAGCGGTTCTGCCCTGAAATGATTCCCCTGCTGTCATATGGGGAGCTGCTGAGAGGAGCAGAAATAGCTTCCCCCACGGTGCTGCCTCGTGGTGTGCTGCTGTGGCCGTGCTGCACACACAGCCCTGCTCCCTTTTCCATCTTTTATCTCCCGGTTCCACAGAAATACTCACAAATGTTGGGGAATTTCTGCTTTTCCTTCTGAAGCTGTCTCTCAGTGCAGCACCAAACTTAACTCCTGTCAGCACTCCCATTATCAGCTTTGTACATTCTGACACGCATTAGTCTGGAATATAAAAATCTCCCTTCGTATTAAAGCTAATCTAGGATTTTGATTTAATAAATTGGATCATGCTCAAGGAAATCAGAGTGAAATATCAGCTTGTTAAGTTTCRTATCACCAGCTCTCTGATAGGTATAATATGGCAATTTCTGGTGAATAAATTAGCAAAAAGTTTTATGTGCTGTGTCTAATCTCAATTTCCATCTGATAGAAATTACCACCTACCTCCCAAAGGATGGGKTTTTTTATTATTATTCTCCTGTACAACAGCAAAATTAATTATGCTGTTTGGGGTGGGAGTTTATGAAGAAGACACAGAGGGTGGTTCTTGGGGAATGATCTTATTAATGTGGCTTCAGCCATCCAAACAAACAGGAGGGATTCACTGGAGAGGGAGGCAGAGTCATCAACTGCTTTGATTCAACTCTGTCCCACTTCAAAGTCYCATCTTCATTATTTGGCACCAGCTCTCAGCTCTATCAGTTTTTTAAATGCCCTCCTCTGCTCAGCACTTTGGAGATATTTTCCTGAGGAGGTTGTTTTTTCCTCTGGCCCTGGGTGAGCTGCATCATTATTCCACATCTTAACGGCACTCTAATCTTCCTCCTAATTACATGTAATGAGTATTTTGGAGTTGACAGAAGTACATCAAGACAGAATAATAAAGAAAATTACTAAATTGAGTCTTCCAATTACATTCTATTAGCTCAGAGGGTTGGCATCTAGCAGAAATAAAAATAGGCATTATTAAAATCCTTCCATTTTCCCTTGGTATTTTACCCCGACCCCACATGGTGCTTCCAGAGTCACATCCACAGCAGGTTTGTGTCCCAGCCCTGCAGAGCAGAGCAGAGCAGAGCAGAGCAGAGCAGTCCTGGCTGTGCTGGAGAGCCCAGGGCTGCCCTGGGAGCAGCTTCATCCTCAGCTGGGGAGCCCTGGCCCCATAAATGCCCCCAGTGTGTGAGGGTGCTGTGAGTGCTGGATTTCCAGCCCGGGAGGGGTGAGGGCACTCAGCCCTGCTCAGGATAAAATCCACTTTTTGCCTCTTGCTTAGTGAGGGAAGCAAATTCTGCCCRTTCTCTGACTGAAGGGTGGAGGCTTTGCTCTTGTTTTCTCACCACATCTTATGTTATTTATGGCCTCTTTCCACAGTGCTGATTTTAGTATCAATAGAGGAAAGGTCTTAATTAGCACAGCTCTTCCATCCACSGAGTCCCTCTGGGTTTGCTCACCTGCTGATGCAGCCCTGGGGCAGAGCAGGGTGAGCTCTGCAGGGTCCAGCTCTGGGAACTGGGCAGAGTCTGCAGCCCCT
>CADDXX010000254.1:537052-557224 GCA_902810485.1 Alauda arvensis | reverse complement strand
TCCACAGCTTCTCTGGGATCCTGTGCCAGTGTCCAAAGCAGGAACTGCACTGAAGCTGTGAGCAGCCTGYGCAGTGTCTGCAGGCCTGGCACAGTGAGGGTGTGTGCAGGAACTCACGCTGCAGTTAAAGATGTTTTATGGGCTGTGGGGGACACCTGAGCTCCTGCATGTCAGAATTAGAAACCATTAGTGCAGAGTTTGACAAAAATCAACTCAACCTTGACTGTTCATAAACATGGCCTGACATTTCCCTCATGGCCTGTGCACAGTGGGCAGGTTTTTAAAGAGTCCAACCCCATATAAAGGCTCACTGTTATGAAAAATAATTTACATTGGTTCCTTTCCCAAATACATCAATTACAACCTCAATAAGGGCACAGGGTGTTTGCATTTCCACTTCCCTCCACGTGTTCCTGTGAGAGTGCCCTGCAATAGCTGCAGTATTTGATTCCATCCATAGACCTTGGCATTCCCAGCTCCACTGAGCCCTCCCKATGGAAAAACCAGTTTCAAAATCAGTTTTCTCTCCCTAGAGGAGACAATACAAATGAAATAGTTCATAGAATGCTAATATCAGCCAGGAATAGAATAACAGAGCCACAGGATGGTTTGGGTGGGGAGGGAAGCTCAAAGCTCACCCAGTGCCACCCCAGCTATGGCAGGGACACCTCCCACTGTCCCAGGCTGCTCCAAACCCATCCAGCCTGGCCTGGGCACAGCCAGGGATCCAGGGGCAGCCCCAGCTGTTCTGGGCAATATAACACAATAATAATGTAATCATTCAGCTTTTGTATTACATATCAGCAGGTGAAACACCTATTTGCTCATTTTACCTTCAAGTCATGAAGAAACGAGCACCTCATTTACTTTCTTCATTTACTTGTCAGCTCTGTTCATTATAAATGCACATTTTCTGTGTTAAGTATCCAGATTTCATGTCTCTATTATAATTAGGACTGGGGAAATGTAATGGGTGCAGGTATCATTTAGCATTTCCATTCAAATTACTCCTATTTTCAGCCAGTGGTTCAGGAGGGGCATTTCCAGGAGGATCCGAGCTGCTGCATTTTCCTGCCTSCCCTGGAGTGCTGCTAAAGGCACTTGGCCCTCTGCCTTCCCTGGGTGACMCCAACCTGGCTGGGTAAAGCCAAACCCCCTGAGGCTCAGGTTTGTGTCCTGCCCTGGGAAATGGGAGTGCCTGGGGATGGAGGAGCTGTGACCACAGGGAGCAGTTCCCAAATTGTCGTGGTGGGGGTGACAGTGTGGAGGTGGGGGTGGCACTGGCAGGGTGGAGGTGACACAGTCATGGTGGAGATGACACTGGGGGGGTGGAGGTGGCACTGGGTGTGATGAAGGTGGCAGTGGGTGTGGTGAAGGTGGCACTGTGGTGCTGGCTGTGGGTTTGATGGAGGTCACAGTGTGGTGGTGGAGGTGACAGAGTCATGGTGGAGGTGGCACTGTGGAGGTGAAGGTGACAATGTGGTGATGGAGGTGACAGTGTGGAGGTGGCACTGTGGAGGTGGTACAGATGAGTGAGTGCTGCTCAGGTGAGTGAGGAGCCGCTCAGATGAGTGAGGTGATGTTCAGAAATGCTGCTCAGGTGAGTGAGGAGCCGCTCAGGTGAGCGTTTGGCTGAAGCACTTTGCTGACGCTGTTCCCCGGGCTGCCTGAGGAGCTGCTGGTGCAGCCCGGGGTGCTGGTTGTGTTTGAGGGGAGGTGAGAGCCCGCCCGAGCCCCGGGGAGCTGCGAGTGGCACTAACCCGGCCGTGCTGTCCCTCCCTGCCCGGCAGGCAGCGGCTCCTGCGGGCACCTCAATTAACACCAATGGTGCTGATCGGGGAGGAGGCAAATCAAAGGAAAAGCAGGAGAACAGCCCTGGAATTATGTAAATAACTGATGGAGGAGTGTGGTGAAGAGGAACTTCTTCCATTTGGGTAAATTGAGTATTTTATTGTACTGGTGGAGTCGCAGCCTCTCCTGGGGCTTTTCTAACCCTGTGGTTTGCATGTGCTGCACTCCAGCCTAACCAGCTGTCTGCATGCCAGGGACAGSTTTTTTTCCCTTTATAAATGACAAGATTTTGATTTCACACCACGGTTATATCAGTGCTGCAGTCTCCYGAGAGCCTGTTAATGCGATGACAATCGCAATATTAGTTCAGGCTGTTAATCCCAGGGCTCCTGCATTTCAGCATCTCCCCAGCCTCACCAGAACTATATTCTTTCAAGAATATATTGTTGTGTTTATCTTCACATGTATCCCATAGATGATGCTGATGAGCATCCGAGCCACAGCCAGGAGTTTCCAGGGGAGTGTGGGGGGCTGTACGTGGTACATTTGTTATCCTGCCTCCATCCAGGACAGGCTGTCTCACCTGCTCTGCTTCCTCATGAGCATTCCTGCTCTTTTACCTTCCCAGAGAGGCATTGCCTGGTGCTCTTTGCAGCCTCCAAAGGGAGCTGCAGGGGGAAATCCTCCCTGTGCTGCAGCCCCTCGGCTGGGAATGGTTTGGATCCCTCCCCGGGAATTCCTGGGCAAAGCAAAACCACCCCGGTGTTACCAAACACGGGGAGTTCCTTTGGTGCTGTGCTTGTTGTGGTTTGGGGTTTCTTCCAAAAAACAAAACAAAAAAAAAAAGTGGTTTCTGCGAGTGCTTTGACTGAATTTGAGTGTGCCCGGGGGGGGGTTTGTGCTGGGTGAGGCTGAGCCCCAGGCTCTCCYGCCTGCAGAAGGGCTGCTGTGCTTTTTCTCACACGAGTGGCTGTGATTTTATCATCACCCAGATAAGGTGGTGTTGCCCGGAGCTCTATGAATAATCTCACCTGCCTTGCAGTGTCTTCTCGCCTGGTATTTAATTAGCCTGATTTTTTTAATGCTTCAGGCAGAGTATGGATCTGGCTGTAACTCCAGGAATGGTGTGTGTAACTCCAGGAATCACACTGCCGGCTCTGCTGTGAGGTGTGCTGTGCCACCGTCCCTCTGTGCTGCTGGGGGTTTCACCTGGACCTCGTGAATCAGGCAACGGTGGAGAGAGAGTGGAGGGGATTTAGCAGCGTGTTGGCAAATCAGAACCAGCACACACAGTTCATTGTGGCTTCAAATAACTCACTGCTACTGAGCAGGAAAGAGGGAATGTCCCTGGGAGGAGCCGGGTGGGCAGGAGCTGCCACAGCCCCTGTGTGCAGGTGGGGTTCCCCCAGCCCTGCCTGGGGGCTCTTGGCTGGGTAATTCCAGGGGTTCTCCCTTCTCTGGGGGTTCTTGGCTGGGTAATTCCAGGGGTTCTCCCTTCTCTGGGGGTTCTTGGCTGGGTAATTCCAAGGGTTCTGTTTTCTCTGGGGGTTCTTGGCTGGGTAATTCCAGGGGTTCTGTTTTCTCTGGGGGTTCTTGGCTGGGTAACTCCCAGCTGCTCCTCTCTCTTTCCCACTTGCCATTTTCCAGGCTCAGCTCCCTCCCCATGCCCTGCAGTCTGAAGTCACTCCCTGGCTGCTGCTGCCTCACCCCGAGCTCTCTCCCACCTCTGCTCATCCCCTGCTCCCTGCAGCGACCAAGGCAGGCACAGAGCCCCTCTCCGGCACACACCTTGCCTCAGGGGGCTTCCTCATGGCTGTTCCAGAGCAGGAGTGTTCCCTGCAGGCTCTGCTCTTGGTGCTGGTAATGCTCTTGCAGAACTGAAAACCACTTGATTTTATATATATATATATATATATACATATACATATGTATATATTTGTTTGTTTAAAGTACACAGCAAAACTCCTCCCGCACTCCTGCCTGGCTCTGTCAGTAACTCCAAACTTTAACCATGCCCAGGGCAAGTGGAGCTGCCCAGAGCCTCCCCAGCTGCCTGTGGGGCATTGGCCGGCAGCAGCCCGGGTTCCCTCCCCTCCCTGGGCAGGGATGTCACTGCATTCACAGCTCTGCACTGGGCACAGCTCTGGCTGCTCCAGCCTGAGGTGACTCCCATTCTGTGTCTGCACAGAATAAAAAGTGCAGCCTCCTGCTCAGACTCAGAACAGAACCACATCCCCTCAGTTTAGAAAAGGGGGTTGTTTGCCTCCACCAGAATGGTGGAGCCTTTTGTCTGCAGAAAAAAMCTACAGAAAGACTTGCAAAGCTCTTCAGAAATTCTGCAAGTGGCCCAGAGCTTGCCTTGTCAAAGAATTTAAACATGTAGTCTTGACATGTAAATATTTCCAGAAATATTTCCTGAATAAATAAGATTCCTTCCAAGATGACCTCAGCCCTTGGCAGCAGTGAGAGCTGTACTGTACATCTTCCAGCAGGATTCATCTGCTCTGCTGGGCCCTGCAGCTGCTGCCAGCAGCTTGGCACCTCTGCTGGGCTGGGGCACGGAGTCTGGAGTGTGTCACCCTAAAGTCTCCTTCTGTCTCCTAATCCCACCCTGCCTGCAGGTCTGCAGCACCTCTGCTCCCCACCATGTATAGTCAGACGTGGGCAGGCAGAACTGAGCATCCCTGGCCTTTCTGGAGCATAAATCACTCGGCTTTGATGTTTCTGTAACTCACCCTGCACTCCAGATAAGCAGGGCTGCCCTTGGTTTGCCTCCAGCTCTGGGGCAGGTTCCTGGGGGCTCTGCAGAGCTGCTGCCCCTGCTCTGACCTTCCAAACCTCACCTGGCCTTTTCTGCATGGTATTTTTGGAGCTTTCCTTCAGGGAGAGCACCTGTGCCTGCAGCCTGTGCCAGCTCCCACCTTGTGTGCCCACAGATCCCTGAGGGGCAGGGACAGCATTTCCCCCCCAAACGTGGGGGAATGTGGGGACACAGCAGGCAATAAATTCATAAATAAGTGTTCATCTCAGCCCTCTCCTTCTGCTCAGAGCCATTTCCCTCTTCTGTGTGTGGGGGTTCCCCCTGCCCTTCCCTGTGCCAGGTGTCCCCCATGCCCAGGTGTCCCCCATGCCCAGGTGTCCTCACCTGTGTGGTTCCTCTCACCTCCCTCCCTGTCTCAGTACCTGGCACCTGCAGCCAATTCCTCACTGAGCTGAGCAAAGCACCAACCCCTGCTGCCAACGAAATCCTCACCCAGGGACATCTCAGCTGCCCAGGGAGCTGCAGGGTCTCAGTTCCCCCCTGAGGGGAGGTTCTGCAGGAGCTCTGGGGGGAGCAGCTCTGCCTGCAGAAAACSCTGGTTCTGCTCTCTGCTTGTCCAAAGTTATAAAAGTGATAAAAAACTCAACTCATTTCTTCAAGTTCCAGGAGAACATAAAGAGCTTCCCAAAGGGTATCTCKTCAGACAGGGGGGGTTTAAAACCAGCTCCATTTCTTGGCCAATTTGTTGCTCAGCCCTGGCTGTGTTATCACAATGCTGTATCTGCAGAAGGGAGCAGGGCTGGCTGCAGCACAAGAATGTCGTTTTTTGGAAAACTCTTCCACTGAAATTTGTTTGCAGTGCACGCTGAACACAACCAAATGCTTTTTGGGGAGAGGAAAAAAAAGGGAAAATGTGCAAACTGTGCCTGCTGGAGGAGGTCACCTGGCACAGGGACCCCAAACAGCAGCAGCTGGTGCTGCCCTGCCTTCCCTTGGAGCTGCTGGGGATGACTGGGAGCTGCTGGGGGGTGACTGGGAGCTGCTGGGTGATGGGTGAGAGCTGCTGAGGATGGGTGAGAGCTGCTGGGGGGTGACTGGGAGCTGCTGGGGGGTGACTGGGAGCTGCTGGGGATGGGTGAGAGCTGTTGGCTGCCCAGCCCATGGCCCAGGTGACTCTGGGGACAGTTCCCACCTGTGGACACAAACCCATCTGGCAGGAGCTGGGGGAGCCCTGCAGGGGGGTGGCACTGTCCAGGCTGGGCTGKGACACTGGGGACATGKGCAGGGGACCCTGAGCATGGCCTGTCCATCATCCTCAGTGGCTCCACACATGGATCTCATCACGCCTGAGCCCATCCATCCATGAACATCACTGACATTTTGCCTGCTGATCSCTGAAGCTCTGCCTGTGCTGCTGCAGAGCTCTTGGCCCCTCCAAGGACTCGGGCTCTGACGTTTGTTTTCCACCTATGGCTCCTTCCCCTCTTGGCTAATTATTGCACTTCTTTCCAAATGATGCATTCCCTATTGAACTATGGATTTTAAAAAAGTTTTTATGCTTGTCTTAGCTGGAAATATGTTCTGGCCTGACTYGTAATTCCCTCTGCAGCCTTGTTGGAGTCAGGTAATATACCTCAAATATGAAGTCAATAAAATTGTGCTGTAAGTCACTGCAGATTTAAAGATTTTTTTTTTCCTTTTTAATGAACAAGAATCCCAGGCAGCCAGAAATAATTTMAAAAAAAATTCCAAGCCCTAATTAAGAAAATCATTTAAGAATATCTTGGGATTTAAAACTATGCCAGGGGCTTTGCCTGCACAGGGATGGGCAGGGAGCTGAGCACAGCCTGGACTGGGGGTGGGCTTTGGGGATGGGATTTGGGGATGGGCTTTGGGGATGGGATTTGGGGATGGGATTTAGGGGTGGGATTTGGGGATGGGTTTTAGGGATGGGATTTGGGGATGGGATTTGGGGATGGGCTTTGGGGCTGGGCTTTAGGGATGGGATTTGGGGATGGGCTTTAGGGATTCCTCTGGGGATGCACCTTCCTGAGAAAACCTGGTGGGATGCTTCAGAAACAATATTTCTGTTTAATGATTAATTCCACCTAATTTGGAGTTCCACTGCCCTGAGCACAGGTARAGCTTCCCAAGGAATGGCAGACATGGCTGTGGTTGGAAGGTTGTGTTGTGTTCAACCTGGAAGTATTTAATTTTGGGCATAATTGGAAATCATGTATTTTGCTTCAGAGATAACTTGGGAAGAATAATTCCAGTAAATTATTCTCCCCAAGTTACAGCATCAGGCTTGTTTCTTCAGRGCTGATAACTCTGCTGGAGTCAAAGCTTATTCAGTCTCATAAAGCAAATGAGTGATTCACGGGCTCCATCCCTGCACAGCAACTCTATTTATATGATCCCAGAAATTACAGAAATACTGTGTTATTCATACATCTGCACTGCCTTCGGTGGCAAGGCAATTATTTCTGCCTAGCACAGACCCATTCAGCAACTTCCTCAGGCTCCAGAGATTATTCATCCCAGAAAAAAGTGCTAAAATCACTTGAAATGGTCATCAGGACATTGCCATTGTCCTGTCACCCCCCAGCCAGGGGGTGCTGCCAAGGGGTGGCACCTCCACGTTCTGCCAGCCTGGGGGACAGCAGCATTGAGCTCACACAGCCCTGGGCAGGACAAAGGGTGGCATTGGGACAGGGTGGCATTGGGGCAGGGATGGCATTGGGGATAGGGTGGCATTGGGGACAGGATGGCATTGGGACAGGGGTGGCATTGGGGACAGGATGGCATTGGGACAGGGGTGGCATTGGGACAGGGGTGGCATTGGGATAGGGTGGCATTGGGACAGGGGTGGCATTGGGACAGGGTGGCATCAGGGCAGATCACTGGGGAATGTGAGCAGGGCCAGGGCCAGGGACAAGGACAGGGACAGCACCAGGGACAAGGACAGGGCCAGGGGAATGTGAGCAGGGCCAGGGCCAAGGACAGGGACAGTGCCAGGGACAGGGCCAAGGACAGGGCCAGCTCTGGCAGGCTACAGCAGGAGTGTGAGCTCCTGCAGGAGCTGGGAAGCCCCAGAGGGCACAAACACTGCCCAGCTCCCGGCAGTGCCAGCCCAGCAGCAGGCTGGGAGGCTCAGGGTGGTGGCAGCCTGTTCCTGGGAGCACAGAAGTGGCTGTGCAATGGCAACGACAGGTTTTCCTGGAATCCTGGATGTTGTACAGAAACAGCTCATTTCAGACCCAGCAGACAGAAGCAGAATAAAACAGGGGGTTTTGGAGTGGAAAACTGCCAATTATTCCAGATTGTTGTGATAGTTTAGTGATTCACACAAGGCTTCAGTAGACTGCTGGGGAGAGCTCCTTCTCCAAATGCTCTCCAGGCTGCAGAGCCTGTTTGGGAATAACACACACTTGGAAATAACTCAAATAACTCTGCCATGCAGTTTTCCTGCTGCCTCGGGACTTTCAGGGTCTCAGCAGGGTGGGCAGGGGGTTCCAGGGGGCCACCAGCTGCAGGGGTGACCCCAGGGGACAGGCCCAGGGCAGGTGGGGCTGTGCACAGCCCAGGTGTGCTGCTCACACCCAGGCAGGTGGGAGGGGTTTCACCTGCAGCTCTGTGCTCAAATGGAAGTAGGAGTTAAAACAAGAAGCACTACATTGACTCGTTTTTACCTTACCTAAACTTCTCACTGAAGTATGTGAGGGATTGAACGTGCATGTGGCATCAATTCTGTCATGAATGCCAAAAGAAAAAAAATTCTATGCAGTTTATAGAAACCACAACAGATCTTTAAAACAAATGATTTTGGGTTTTTTTTCTTTACAATTTTGCAGTGTTGGCTGTTTAAGGACTATGAAAATTGAATCCATCCATCTGGCATTGGGAAAACAAACAACATATTTGTCTCTGTTCTCTCTTCACTCCAAAGCTTAAAGATGTGAAACACAACCAGGCAAATGTGACACGGGAGGGGAAGGGAGGGCTGAAATCACTTACCCCTCGGGCTGCTAGCCTGAACAGGTTCTACAGACAAGATCTAACTCATTTACCAAAATTCCTCCTKGAAACGGGAAGATTTCAACAATTAGAGAAGATCTGAGARGTGCAGAGTGTGTGAAATGCCAGGAATTCTCCAGCAGGGCAGGAATTCTCCAGCAGGGCAGGAATTCCCCAGCAGGGCAGGGGTCAGAGCTGCCCTCTCAGCCAGGGCTGTGCTCCCTGGCACGGAGCCACAGGGCACTCACACACCCACCCTGCTGCCCTGGAGCTCCCTGGGGGCTTCTCCAAGCAGGGCCAGCAGCAGCAGAGCTGCTCCCAGCACATCCTTTGGAGCACCTGGGGGTGGTGCCTGGGGTGTGCTGGGTGCCCCACAGCGATGCTCTCCCCCTCAGCATCCCCCACTCTGCCCCACCACGGCTCCTCAGCCACCTCAGGGGCTGCTGGAGAGCTTCTACCACCACCTTGTTCTCCTCTGGGATGTGGGAGGAGTGACAGAGGACAGTGATGGTGTCTCAGCAGCGAGTCCCTCCACRAGTTGTGCTTATCAGGAAAATGCAACAAGCACAGATTCTCTTCTTCCATGTGCAGAATGAGCCAGTTCCAGGAATTCAGCTCCCCCTGAAGTGACAGCTCCCAGATTCCCTCAGGGCTTTGTGCACTTGSCTGTCCCTGCTTCTGCAGGTGATTTCTTTAATTTTTCTGCCCTGGGCTCTAGGAGCTGGAGCCCATCAGCAGAGCTCTGGCTGTGCAGAGCAGGGCTGGGGCTGTGCCCTGAGCCCCAGGGGCTGCAGATGTGGCATCCCCTGAGAGGGAAGGACAGCCCTGGTCCTGCTCCCCTCTGGGAAGGAGCTCTGGCCTCCCACAGAAGGGATCTCATGGCTCAGACCCTGATCCCACTCCCAGGGCAGCGGGGGGGAGCTGAGGCTGCCCATGTTCACTCCTGGTTCAGGTCAGGAACGGATCACTGGGCTCTGGCTAAATGGGAGAAGCTGCAAAGGGTTAATCTTKATCAGAAAAGCATAAGCACACTCAAACACACATAATGGCCACATTATTTCCATTAAACTCCCTCCTCCCATCTATAACCTTGGTCACATAATCAGGAATGAAAATCATTATCTATTTCATTCACATCTGTTAGTAATTTTTTTGAGACCTCCTTTTAATCTGATTAGAACTTCTCCTCTAAACCAAACAAATTCTAAACTCAAGGCTAAAATATCAGGTTATCCTAGCAATCCACATGATATTTTCATTTTCTCTTCCTAATTGAATTTGTCCATTGATGCCCTGCTCCCCCGAGCACTGTTAGCAGCTGTTTCCCAGCGGTGTGCGATGCACTGGGAGGCACTGGGAGGCACTGGGCTGCYTTTGCAGTGAGTGCATCCCTGCCCAGCCCAGGCTGGCACTGCCAGGGGCACGCACACAAACGACCTGTGCGGTTTCACTTTGGCTCTGCCGGGCAGAGCAGATGCTCCCGGGCACTTTCACTTTGCAGAAATCCCTTCCCAAAGCACCTCCAACCCCGGGGGAGCTGAGGGTTAGGGTTAGGTTAGCGCAGGGGGGAGCAGGCAGGAACCCCCCGAGTCCGGGAGCTGCGCTGGAATTTGCTCTCATCTGCCCTCCCATTTCCTTGCCTCTSTCCCAGCCCTTCGGGGGCTGCAGGCAGAGCAGGGTTTTGGCAAGCAGAGCACGCTGTAAAGCTTTTATTTGCCTTTTGCAGTTGTTTCAGGTCCTGTTCCTTGTTAAGCAGTAATGGAAGGAGTCAAACGCTGACCTTTGCTGTGAGCACTGCAGAGCCTTTGGGGGCACTGTAAGAACCTCTGAGGACTCCCGGAGTCCTTCACAAGTCTCTATAAAACTCACTGTTAACAATGTGCTTTTCCCTTCCTCTCTGACGACGACTGAGTTGTTTTAAATTAGTATTGATTGGATTATCAGTAGAAATTTCCCAGTCCCATCCATTCATTGGGAGCATCCTCTGACACTGCTCCTTCAAGGTGCAGGAGTCCCTGCCCATGGCAGGGGGTGGGTCAAAAATCATCTTTCCTGGCCCTCCCAGCCCAGATGTSCCTGGGATTCTCTGATTCTCCAAACACTCAGCTTTCCCCAGAGAAAYGCCTGCTGTGGGCACTCGGGAGGTCCTGAAGGGGCTGTGCCCGTGGCTGCAGGTCCTGGCAGGGATTCCAGCACCCCACACACCCTGTGGCATGGCAGACCCTCTCCTGCACACAAATGCTGCAGMAAAGCTCCGTTTGGGACTGCTCACAGCACCCGGGCAGCTCCAGCTCCYGAGGGACGTGGGAAACTTTCGTAACAACTCCCAGCGAGTTCCTTCATCCCTGCCGAGCCCCATCAGTCAGCCCAGCTGCGGGACTGCGCATCACAGAGCCCCTTGGGCTGTGACAGCAGGGGTGTGGCTGCACGTTAACAGCAGCTCCACACCGTACCTGAAAAACCAGAGGGGACTCGTTTCTTGTTTCACAGGAGAAACGAATTTTTTTTTTTTTTTAGGAAGTTTTGCGTTAATACAGGAGAGTCCAAACCTGCAGCTCATTAGTGCCTCTGAGCCAATTAACATCACTGCTGCTCTCTTGGGGAGAAGTTTGCAAAGTGAGGGGTTAAAACCCTGCTAGCCCCAGCTTCTCCTGGCTGCTGCAGCTGGGGGTTTCTGTCTGCAGGGTGAATCAGGCTCCTGCTCCTGTCAGCAGCAATCTCTGCGTGCTTTGTGTGACACCCACAGCAGAGCCGGCCCCAAATCTGCCTTTGCTGGGGTTTCTGTGAAAGGTCAGGCTCCYCCTCTGCTTTCTTGCCCCTTCATGACAGCTGTAGTGTCAGACAGATTGAGCTGCCCAGGGGAGGAGAGAGGATCCCGTCAAGGGTCAAAAAGTGGTGAAAATGTAGGAGCGAAAGGTAGGAAGGAATAGATCATTTCCCAGCTGAGTGGAGTCCCACAGAGAKCTCTGCCATCCCAAGTACTCATAAATGACTTGGGAAAGGAGAGGAGGTGGCAGGAGGYGGCAGGAAGTGACAAAGCTGGCTGCTGAAAATACAGCATTCAAAGCAATAAACCCAAAATTTAACTGTGCAGAGCTGCAGAAGGACCTGAGCAGKGCCTGACCTGAGGGTGAGCAGGTGATGGAATGCCAGGCTGGATTCATCATGCACACAAGGGAAAGCAAGAAAAACAAATGAGAGTGTGCCATGACAAGCTGTAAATGAGGCATTGCCACTGGAGATGGGAGTTCTGAAACAAACTCCCTGCTGGCTGTCAGGAGAATCAGCTGGGATGTTCAGGATGAGGAGGGAAGGGAGGGAAAAGAGCTCTGTGTGACCATGTCTGCCTTGGATACTGTGTGCACTCCTGGGCACCCCTCTCAGCAAGTACATGCTGGAGTTAAAGGTGTAGAAACGATCGAGAAATGGGATTAGGGCAACACAACAGCTTTGGAGAGCACACACTCCTTGGCTCCGTGGTGCTGAGGCTGCTGGCACTGCACCTGCCCCTGGCAGCCCTGGGACACCAGGTGTGACACGAGGTGTGACACGAGATGTGGCATGAGGTGTGACCCCAGGTGTGACACCAGGTGTGACACGAGGTGTGACACGAGGTGTGACACGAGGTGTGACAGGGGACACACGTGGGGAACTGGGAGCCAGACCCAGCAGGGCACAGGCTGCAGGGGAGCAGGAGCTGCAGGGGAGCGGGAGCTGCAGGGGGAGCAGGAGCTGCAGGGAGCAGGAGCTGCAGGGAGCAGGGGAGCAGGAGCTGCAGGGGCAGCAGGAGCTGCAGGAGCTGCAGGGGGAGCAGGAGCTGCAGGGGAACAGGAGCTGCAGGGGGAGCAGGGGCTGCAGGGGGAGCAGGGGCTGCAGGAGCTGCAGGGGCTGCAGGGGCTGCAGGGGCTGCAGGAGCTGCAGGGGGAGCAGGAGCTGCAGGGGGCTGGCTCCAGGCTATTTCTGAGCACAAAGTGGGAGAGGCCCTGCTCCTTGAAATATTTTGAGTGAGGCAGATTCTGACAGAGCTGCTGCTTATTTACACCAAGTGTTTCAGAGCCTCTCACAAATYTGGGTTTCAATGCTGCTGGCAATGCAGAAACTCTCAGGTGGCAAAATAACCACCTGTTCTGGAGAGCTYTGTGTTACCAGAATGTTTAGGCTGTCTCTAAACTCATCTTTAAATGAGATAAGACRATATGATTTTCTTTTTATTTGTTTTCTCTTTTCAGCACCAATTTCTGTGATGTCAGTCTGATGCYAAGCACAATCCCACAGAGGAAATACCTTGGTAATTCTTCTGTTTTTTTATAAGATCTCACAACTAAATCACTGTTCAGAACAGCAGTCCTCTGAAAGTTATATCCATGTAAATACTGGAACAGCAAAACACAGGAGCAAAGAGGATGGAGCCCAAAGGCTTTTTCCATTAGAAATTAAAAGATCAAGACCTTGCATCAAAACAATTTCTGCGATATTCCCTTCTTGTCTCCAGAAAAAGCATTTCCATTTTTATATCCCAGCTCTTTACCTAGCTCCCTTTGAATTCTCCAGTTTTGGCTATGTGGTATTTAGGAAAAGGTTAAAAAATCCTTCTCCTACTGCAAGTCCAAGAGTCCTTCCCTTGGCCCCTGGGATTGCCTCAGGCTCTAATTTAGGACCCGAGCAGGGAACTGAGCATGGCAGAGTTTGGAATGATGTTTCAGTTTGAAGARGTGCCATATCTCTTGCTGTAATGGCAGATGTTTTAAAGGCAGGTGGTGTTTCATAGAACACGCTTTTAGTGGTAACATTTCTGTTTTGTTCATACCTTCCCTTCCATATTTCACTCCTGAGTGTGAGCTGAGAACCCAGCCAGTGTCACAGCTGAATTTGTTTCATCAGTGAGCCCAGCTGCACATAACTCTGCTTTATTGCTGGCAAGCCCTGGCTTTATGGAGCGTGGTTTGAGATCAGCAGCACGGGGGAGTAGGGCTTGCTTTAAAGCAGACGGGGTGTCAGCCTGCTGTGAGGAGCCTCCTGCACTGGTGGGTGCAGCTCCAGAGCCCCTGGAATGCACAGCTGTGCCCACAGTGATCCCAGCAGGCTGCTGCCCCTCTGCCTTGGCTTTTGCTGATTTGCCCCCTTGCAGCAGCACCACAACATTCCAAAATAAACAAACTCCCAACGCTGTTCTGCATCAYTTCTGCTTGCCTGGCTCCTTGCACACAGCAACTGATGGAGCTGTCCCAGGAGCTGCTGAGCCAGGGCAGCCTTCCCTGATTCACCTGTCCAGGTAACTCCTCCCTGTCCCCAAGGGCAGCTGAGCCAGGGCAGCCTTCCCTGATTCACCTGTCCAGGTGACTCCTCCCTGTCCCCAAGGGCAGCTGAGTCAGGGCAGCCTTCCCTGATTCACTTGTCCAGGTGACTCCTCCCTGTCCCCAAGGGCAGCTGACCAGGATGACCCCGGGAGCTGCCAGGCTGCCGTGGGGTCTCTGTGGCACAGGGAGCCCCCAGAACCCTCCTGCCCGTGCAGGGGCTGCCTTGGCAGTGCCCCAGAGCCCAGACTCCACTCAGATCTGTGTGCCACTGGCTACTGGRTTTCATTTCAGGCACTGTGCTGCAGGAAAAAATACGGCTGCAATCAAAGGTGGCTCTCCTCTTGCAGGCATCCTGTAATTAGCTCAAGTTTTCTTTTTTTCATGGAGAGGTCTTGATGCATAAACCAAAGGTTTCCTCTTCCTTGCATGTTGTTGCCAGATGTTTCTGCAAAGCTCCAAAACAACAAAGCTGTTTGTGTGTACTTGCACATGACTTCACCCCACGCCTGTCACAAAGTGCTCCTCCTCCTCATCAATTAACCCAATTAATTCCTCTCCCCTTCCCCCCCTCCACTTCTGGGCCGCTGCATTTCACTGCCTGCCTGTCCCAGCACCTCGGAGGTTCAGCCCTTTGATCCCACGGGGATGGGCTGAGTCCCTCCCAACCCAGGCCATTCCATGATCCCCTAAGGGAAGGAACACAAGGATTCGGGAGAAGCTGATCAATACAGACAAAGAGGAAGGAGCTGGGAAGGAGGAAGGCACAGATGGAGGACTACAGAGTGGTTCATGTAGAAGGTAAGACTTGGTAAGAAATCAAAGCACAAAATAGACCTCAACAGACAAGGGCCATGATGGGAAATACAGGAAAAAACATGGTAAAAATAGAAAAAAATACCAGGRGTCATTAATGTGAGGAGGAGGTAAGAGGGCATGGCCCAGCTCCTCTGTGCCTGTGTCTGATCACAGCTAATGGCAAAAGCACACTTGGGGTGAGCTCAGAGCCAGGAGCCTCCCCTGACAAACACGTGGAGGATGCTGTGATGTCCTGCTGGAAGAGCAGCAGCTCCTGAGCTCTGGGAGCCACAGCTGGGGAACATCCTTATCCCATTCTGGCTTCCCTGCAAAGCTATTGACAGGCTGCAGGCACTGGCTGAGGCACTTTGATGTATGTTCAAGAATTAAACAGAATGACTCTCAAGCTGATAGSAAACAAACCCAGCTCCTTACAAGGCAACCAAGATCTTAAAAGATTTGGCCTTGGGAAGAGCCTGAGACACTGGGCATGTCACTGCCCTTTTGGGAGAGCAGATTGCAGAGGGAGGAGCAGCTCTTCCTGTGAAACTCTGCTTTCCATGAGCTGTCTGAGCACAGCTCCAGGACTGGCATGTCATAGGAAAAGGCAGCACAACCCTTACTTTTGGAAGTGCTTCCAAGCAGGCTTAAGGACTTTACGAGTTGTTATGTGTGGGCTCCATACAGGCTTCATTCCATGAGTGCAAGCCCTGATCGTTCCCCGTGAGCACACGGAGATGTTTCCTGTGCCCCACGTTCTGCACGCTCCCTTCACTCRGAGGTGACAGCATCTGCTTATCTCCAGTGCCCCCATTGTCCGTGCTGACCCCGGGCTGATTTATGGCAGCATCTGGCAGCCACGGGGGTTCCTCTCGGTGCTTCAGATGTTCCTTCTGACCTTTGGAACAAAGCTCTGCACAAAGCTCGAAGTGGCTCCCGCTTCCATGAATTGCCCGATCTCCTCAATGAGAGCCATAATTACGTGTTAATGATTTAATAATATTCTCCACTTCTCTATTTTAAAGTCTATATTTAGTGTTTGTTAAGGTCGAGGCTCATTATCTCTGCACTATTCTTGCATTGTGGCGTAGGAACGCGCAGCCATTTATAGATCTTTGAAATCTGTAGTGTGACAATCGGCACCACTGTCCCTGTGGCTCCCCAAAATTCCTGGAGCTCTGGGCTCCCACCAGACCTGTGCTTATGTGAAAAAAATAATCACAARTTTTTTAAAAAAACTTTTAACTTACTCCATGCATTTGTATAAACGAGCAAAGATGAGTTGTATTTAACTGTGACCATCATCACAGTGCACATTTGAAGTTGCTCTGGGTTGGGTACACGTTACTGCTGTAAAACAGCCAGAACTCACAGCTTATCACCTTTTACATCATATTTATTTTCACAGCGCAGGAGAACACTGGTGTCTGAAGGAGAACGAGGGGAGGTGGTTCGGTGGCCCCAGAGGACAGCTGTGAGAAAGGTCTGTGCAGTGCCAGGGGAGCCTCGGGCACAGGAGCATCCCCAACCCCTGCCCCGCTCCTCCCGGCCCAGCAGCGCCCGGAGAAGGGCGGCTCTGTAACCTTCTTCTCCCAGGTTTAGAGAGGCAGAAAGCATCCGACACTTTAATCTGCCCCATTGGATAGAAAACCTTTTACAGGAGCAGCTCTCGGGGACAGAACCCGGAGCGGACCCGCAGCGCCGGGCTGAGCGCGGCCGGAGCTGCGGGGACACGGCGGGGATGTCCCCAAAGGAGCCGGCACCGAGCTGCGGGGACACGGCGGGGATGTGAGGAGCCAGCACCGAGCTGCGGGGACACGGCGGGGATGTGAGGAGCCAGCACCGAGCTGCGGGGACACGGCGGGGATGGCCCCAGAGGAGCCGGCACCGAGCGCTGCTGCGACCGGGAGAAGAGAAACAGCCCAGGGGAGAGGGGATGGCTGTGCCCCGGGCACACCCCGCCTGCACACCTCTCCTTGCACACCTCTCCTTGCACACCTCTCCTTGCACACCCCGCCTGCACACCCCTCCTTGCACACCTCTCCTTGCACACCTCTCCTTGCACACCTCTCCTCGCACACCCCGCCTGCACACCCCGCCTTGCACACCTTTCCTTGCACACCTCTCCTTGCACACCCCGCCTGCACACCCCGCCTGCACACCTCTCCTTGCACACCCGCCTTGCACACCCGCCTGCCGCGATTCCCGCAGCTGCAGCTCCGGGCTGGGGCTGCCGAGGGAATTCACAGAATCTCAGCACGGCTCGGGTGGGAAAAGACCTCAATCAGCTCATCCCCACCCCAGCCATGGCAGGGACACCTCCCACTGTCCCAGGCTGCTCCCAGCCCCATCCAGCCTGGCCTTGGGCACTGCCAGGGATCCTGGAGCAGCCCCAGCTGCTCTGGGAAATCCACTCCAGGGCCTGCCCACCCTGCCAGGGTACACTAAAATTCTGTGCAATAACCTAAAATTGGATTCTTTTGGATCAAAGAAGACACKAAGAATTATTCATTAGAGAAGGAGTGTCCTACCCATAACTGCACAAACCCAGCTGTAATTAAGCATCTGAACGGGTGTTTATAAACAGATGTTCTCATCTAAATGGCTTAGAAATAAACAGCTTTGTTATTCCAGTTTCCCCAAACTACAGAAGGAGCTRCAGCTCTCCTCCAGGCTGATGCTCTCCCACGTGTACCCTAATATTTGACTTCCCCAAATTGCAGGGGTGAGAGGAGTTCCCAAATGCAAGACGGTTTCTGCAACAGAACATTCACAGAGCAATAATGTAAATTTGCCAGGTGAAGTCCCAGCAGCAGGTTCGGATTTCGTGCTCTGAGAGACATTGCTGCCTTTATTGARCAGCCAGGACCTCTGCCACAGCCCTGCACTGGGGACAGAGGTCTCACAGTCCCTGTGGGCACTCTGACTTCTGCTATTCCGGTTCCCTCACATGGGAAGAAGCATTTCCTGAAAGCTGTAAACCCATTGCATCATTCAAAACGCACCACAAGACGGTTTTGAGGGCTGCTTTAAACACAACTTTCAGAAATGGGGAAGAGCTGCAATTTTTAGAACCATTTTTCATAACTTGTGGGGGGAAAAAATAATGCGAATGTAACATTGTGTGCATGTGTTTTGCATTTTAAAAGTAAAATAACAGCTTCCAAAAGCCAATGTGGCCTGAGAAAAACTTATAACTTAAAAAAAAAAGTCATATAATTGTTCTGTAAAGTCTCTTCATCTTGTCCAACCCTCTGCCAAGGCAGGGTCAGCTGGAGGTGACACAGGGATGTGTCCAGGTGGGTTTGGGATGTTTCCAGAGAGGGAAACTCCATCCTCTCCCTGGGCAGCTGTTCCAGCGCCTGCCACCCTCCATGGAAGGAAGTTCTTTGTGTTGAGGTGGAACTCGTTGTGTTTGGGTTTATTGCTCCCTGTGCTGTCACTGGCAGCACTGGGCAGGGTCTGGCACTGCCAGCCCTTGGAGATGTTTGTCTGGACTGATGGGATCCCCTCTCWGCCTCCTCCGGACTAACCCAGCCCAGCTCCCGCAGTGCCTCCTCCATCAGAAAGATGCTCCAGACCCCTCAGCATCCTTGTGGCCTGTGCTGGAGCCTCTCCAGTAGCTCCTCGTCTCTCCTGTAGAGCAGAGCGCGGAGCTAGACCCGGGCTCCAGCCGTGCCGCACTGGGGCCGAGCGGGAGCGTTTCCCTCTGCCCTGCCCTGCCCTGTGCCGTCCTGTCCACTCTGCTCTGCCCTGTCCCATCCTGTCAGCTCTGCTCCCTCCCGTCTGCTCTGCCCTGTCCTGTCCACTTTGCCCTGCCCTGTCCCATCCCATTCCATCCGCTCTGCTCTGCTCTGCCCTGTCCCATCCCGTCAGCTCTGCCCTGCCCTGTCCACTCTGTCCTGTCCTGTCCCATCCCGTCAGCTCTGCCCTGCCCTGTCCTGTCCACTCTGCTCTGCCCTGTCCACTCTGCTCTGCCCTGTCCCATCCCGTCAGCTCTGCCCTGTCCTGTCCACTCTGTCCTGTCCTGTCCCATCCCATTCCATCCGCTCTGCTCTGCCCTGCCCTGTCCCATCCGGTCCGTTCTGCCCTGTCCTGTCCGCTCTGCTCTGCCCTGTCCCATCCCGTCAGCTCTGCCCTGCCCTGTCCTGTCCACTCTGTCCTGTCCTGTCCATCCCATTCCATCCGCTCTGCTCTGCCCTGCCCTGTCGTGTCCCATCCGGTCCGTTCTGCCCTGTCCTGTCCACTCTGCTTTGCCCTGTCCACTCTGCTCTGCCCTGTCCCATCCCGTCCGCTCTGCTCCGTCCCGTCTGCTCTACCCTGTCCTGCCCTGTCCATTCCGTTTTGCCCTGCCCTCTATGCCCTGTCCCATCCCGTCCGCTCTGCCCTGCCGTGCCCACCGTGCCCATCTGTCCCCAGCCCGCTGTGCCCGGGCCCGGCTGCACTTTCCCGGCTCGGCCAACAGGTCGCACCGTTCCCCCTCGGCTGGGGCCGGCCCCGGAGCCGGGCGGTGGTGGCGGCGGGGCCGGGGCCGGGGCCGGGCTGGGCACGGCGCAGCCGAGGCGAGGCGAGCCGGGGCGCGGAGCAGCTCCGGCCGCGGCCGCCCCTCTCCGAGCCGGCTGTCTCCACTCCCTCTCCACGTCGGGGAGGCGGAGGGAGGGAGGGAGCGAGGGAGGGGAAGGGGAGGAGGCGGCCGCCGCCGTCCTCCATTTTGTGGCGGGGGCAGAACCGCCGAGCGCGGCGCTGCCCGGCGGAGCGACGGGGCGGGGAGCGCCGAGGGGGGGGCGAGCTTCGCTCCGGCAATTAGCGCTAATTAACGGAGGGGGCGCCGCGGCGGCGGGCGGGGACGGGCCAGGGTCTGGGGCCCGCGACAGGAGCAGCGGCAGCGGCCGGAGCACAGCGGCGGAGCGGCAGCGGGGGGAGCGGTGCTGCCGCCGCCGCGGCCCCCGAGGGGCGGCTGCTGACCCCCCTCCCCCGCCGGCTGCCGCCCCCGCCGCGGGCCGCCATGGCCGTGGGCGGCTGAAGGAGCCCCAGCGCCCTCCCCCGGACGAGGTAAGGGCGGCGGGGGTCCCGCGGGGGGCTGCGCTTTCCCCCCGGGGAACTTGGCACTGGGGGGGGGAGCGGCGGTGCCCGCAGGAACGCCCCGGGCGGGGGGAGCCGAGCCCAGCGGCCCCGGAGGAGCCCGGGACGGCAGCGGGAGCGGCGGTGGGGCCGGCCCGGCGGGGCGCGGGGACCCCCGGGCCGGGCCCCGCGGTGCCGCTGTCCCGGGGGAGCGGGGGGCGCGGGCGGGGAGCGCGGCCGGGCCGGGGCTGCACGGGTGGGTGTGCCAGCAGTCGGCTCAACAGGTCCCGACACATTTCTCTCAAAACTGTACTTTGCGAAGGCGATTTTATTGCGATCCGGCGGTTTTAAGTATTCGCAGCGTTTTCCGCCCTTGGGCAGACTCTCGCAGCTGATTTTTGACACGTTTCCTACGCTGGATGATTCGCTGCCTTGCTGCTTTTTTTTTTT
>CADDXX010000254.1:509686-536942 GCA_902810485.1 Alauda arvensis | reverse complement strand
GATAGTTGTATTTTTTCCGGTCGCTGTTGGGTGTCCACCTTAAGCAGCGCAGCGGCTCGGGGCTGCCCCGTTCCCGGGCCGGGCTGCGGGTCCCTGGACGCGGCCCTGGTGCTCCGTCCGCACCCCGGGCAGTGCGGGTCCGCACCCCGGGACCCCCGCACCCTGTGACCCCCGCATCCTGTGACCCCCGCACCCTCCGGGGGCTCCTGGCGCGGAGCCGCTCCCGCTCCGGACGAGCTGGCCCGGGCCACCTTAAGGTTTTACACGTGGGGCCTTTTTGTCGCTCGCTGCCTTAACTTTGCACACAGAAATAGCGGCGGGGCCGGGGCTGCGAGCGAGCCGCGGGGCCGTGCCCCTGTCCCCGTGTCCCCGTGCCCGTGTCCGTGTCCCCGTGCCCCGTGGGCTCTGTCCCCCGGACTGCGGCACTGGGAAGGCCGGACACCCTGTGGGAAGTTTGCCGAAGGTTTTACGGTGTTTCTCCGAGTGTCTGTGCTCTCCGCTGAAAAAAAAACAGACAGCAAAAAGACATGTAGCAAATACAAATATCTGAAACTTGCGAGGTTTGTTTTCGGTCTCTGGTGTGCTTGGAGAGTAGCCGTGGACGGGTGGAGTGCTGGGAGCTAATAAAAACCCCGCTTTAGTTTTAGCGAGGTTTTATTTGTAAGTTGGAGGTGTATTTAAGGAATTACGCGGGGTTTATTGCTGGATGGGTGGGTTGGGTTTTAGGAGCGATCCCGTGCGAGGRTGGCAGACGCTGAGTGTTGTGGTGGGGAGCTGGAGTCCTGGGGAATGCCGAACACCGAGGGGCCGCCTCCGGGAGCTCACYGGGAGAGGTGGCACATGTCCCTTTCCCCTGCTCAGTGTGTTGGTAAATACCAGGGAAAAATTTACCTGGTAAAATTTGTGAACTCCTTTAACAGTTGTTACAGTTCCTTAGTGCGGGGATGGGTCAGAGCGTGCAGAGATGTCGTGTGCTGTAGCTGGAGTTGCGTGCGGGCAGACTTGCCCTTTCATCCAGGTTTAGCAAAGCTTTAAAGCACGTAGTTCCTCCTCACYAGACAGAAAACAAAAGCTAAAAGCCCCTGAAAACAAGCGCAGTGTGTCTGGGAGACGTGGCACGTGTCAGCAGAGCGTGGTGTGCCGTGCCTCCGCTCTCAGAGCAGCTGAGCCGGCTTCGCCAGGCGCAGGATCCAGGCTTTTTATTGTAAAGCTGTTATTAATGTGCCCTTGCTGTGCTGACTTTGACTGCTTCTCATCTTTTTATAGTTCATGGTAAAGTAATGGATTCCAAAGAATTGCTTAACCCGTCGGATCAAGACGAAAGCAGGAAAAATGCACTCATCAGTACCAAAGGAGGGATCGTGATGGACTTCCATCCACCCTTCAGGGGTGGAGCTACTGTCCAAGCCCCTGTGTCTACAACCCCTCTCCCTGCATCTTCTCAGTCAGATTCCAGCCAGCAACCTGCTTTGACTGACTTTCCGAAAGGATTAGGAAACAATGTGCCTCAGCCAGACCTTTCCAAGGCGGTGTCGCTCTCGATGGGACTGTACATGGGTGAGACAGACGCAAAAGTGATGGGAAACGACCTTGGATTTTCGCACCAGGGCCAGATCGGCATCTCCTCCGGAGAAACGGACTTCAGGCTCCTGGAGGAGAGCATCGCCAGCTTGAACAAGTCCTCGAGCCTGGCCGAGGACGCCAAGGGAGCCGCGTCTTCGGAGGCGCCTCTCGAGCCGGATTTCCCGGGCATGGCCGCGCGTGGTGTCCCCGCCGAGCCGGGGGCTGCGCTCCAGAGCCAGGTGGGCTCCAACGGGGGCAGCTTGAAGTTGTTCTCTGAAGACCAAAGCACCCTGGACATCCTCCAGGACCTGGAATTGCCGCCGGTGTCGCCGGGCAAGGAGCCCAACGGGAGCCCGTGGCGGCTGGACCCGTTGCTGGATGAGGGTGGCTTGCTGTCCCCCATATCCGCCGACGACGCCTTTCTCCTGGAAGGAAGTCTCGGCGAAGACTGCAAGCCTCCTCTTTTATCTGACACTAAACCTAAAATTAATGACCGTGGTGACCTTTTACCCAGTTCCAAAATGCCAATGCCTCAAGTGAAAACAGAAAAGGAAGATTTCATTGAACTGTGCACCCCCGGCATCAAGCAGGAGAACATGGGCCCGCTTTACTGCCAGGCCAACTTCTCCGGGTCAAACCTGCTGGGTACCAAGGTCTCRGCCATCTCCATCCACGGAGTCAGCACCTCTGGGGGACAGATGTACCACTATGATTTAAATACTGGGTCTCTCTCTCAGCAGCAGGATCAGAAACCAATTTTTAATATCATTCCGTCTCTTCCTGCCGGGTCAGAAAATTGGAATAGGTGCCAGGGGTCGGGGGACGAGGCTCTGGCTCCRCTGGGAACGCTCAACCTCTCTGGCAGACCTGCTTTCTCTAATGGCTATTCAAGGTAATTAGTTTTTGTTGCTCTTGATTAAAACGCTCCAAGTGTGTTTAGCACAGCTCCACGCATGCTGGTTCCTTGCTCGGGCTGTTTTCCATTCGGTGTGCGTGGCTGATTGGACATTACTGGGCAATGTTTATCCCACAGTACAACGGCAGCTTTAAGCAGCTACTCAATGATTGGTGTTAAAGGGAAGAAAAGTGGAGGGGAGCTGGCGTGCTCTAAAAAGTAAATAAATAAAAATAAAACTTCCGAGGTACAGCGTAAAGGGAAAATGGAGCRTGTGGTGGCAGGATCCATACACAGGCAGTATGGGAGGAAGTATTTAAGTGTATACAAAAGCTCCCTCGTTCCCAGGGGTTAGAGGATCAATCAGTGTGGGCTTTTTTTCCCTTCCTAGCATTACTWAAATGTTATGCACAAAAATAACTTGGTTGCTGGGTAAATTTCTAGGATCACATTTAGGCTGAACTGGAGTTTTCGCTGTGCTCGGTATCACATTTACCTTACATGGACACGGCGATTCCGAGTGGGAAATRCTCAGCAGCTTGTTCAATAACTGCCTTGAAGGAGATAAGAGTATTTGCACTCRGACTCCAGCATACCTGGAATTTAACTCCTGAGCAGGACGGTGGCAGGGGGGTGTGGGGAGCTGGTTCCTACCTGTGCCCACTGCCTCGGTGGCTGTGTTTCCTGCAGGAATGCAGAGGTGCAGCTGCKGCAGGAGCAGCAGCTCTGGGGCAGCTGTGCCACAGGAGCAGTTCCCATTCTGGTGGGACAGCCAGYTGTGTGTCCCCTCTGCTCTGTGTTTAACAASTCCTTGCACGAGCAGMGTGTGGCCTCCACGGAGCAGGGGGRTTTTSTGGAGTCTGTTAGAAAATGGACTTGCAAGTGCCTGTACAGAACCCCGGTGTTTGTAGGCTTTTGATGGAGGATCTGGTTTACCATTCTGGGTTTTACTGCTCTACTGACACTTGGATCCCCAGGGTGTTCTGCCAGTCCCGGGGCTCTCCCTGCACGGTATTTGCTCCATTTTCCCATGGCTGGAATGAAGTGTGTGAGGATTTCTTCTTTGTTTCAGGAAGACAACTTTTAGCTTGCTTTCGTTCTCAGTTTCTTTTATAGATTTTGGTTCTTGTTCTAAATGTTTTTGTTTTTTTTTCTTTGAAATGTTTAAAGCAATTTGTAGTGTAAGAGATCCAGAAAAGAAAATCAGAATCTGTGGCTAGTTTCCCCCTTGATACATGAATATTGAGCATGTCTTACCGTTTATTTCGACAGAGCAGAAGTGCTTTGTGCTAACCTTTTGCATAATTAGCTCAATTCCGTGTTGTGCTCAGTTTGTTTCATGGGGATTTTTTGGGGAGTTTATTTCCTCTGCTCTCGCTGTATCTTCAATGATAATCATAAACTCTGTGTCAAAGCAAGAAGTGTTTCTGTGGCGGGGAGGAGGATTTTGGGGCCAGTTTAAATAAGCAGATTGGCCCAAGATAATGGAAATGTCACTTTGGGGGCTGTCCCGAGGAGGWGCAGCCACAGGGGCTGTGTGGGCAGGGTTGGGGTGGGTGACACAGGGGTGTGTGCCCTGCTCTGGGGGGTTCACACGGAACCCCTGTGATCCCAGAGGGATKGRGAGCTSCCCTGGGCTGTGAGCATGGCTCAGCTGCTCCTGCAGGGGATGGGGAGATGTTCTGGAGGGGTTTGGGGCAGTGCCCGGGACAGCTCAGGGACTGTCCCGCAGCATCCCAGCWCCAGCTGCCTCCTCCAGTGCCCAGGGTTATCCTCGCTGGGGCTCCAGCACTGACGTTCTTGCTTCCTGCAAGGTCATCTTATATTTTATTGCTTCCTTTTTACTGTAAGACAGTGGATTTTTTTTTTTTCCCCTTTATGGAATGTGTAAAGAGTTTCGAGGTGGCTCCTAGCTGAGCTTTGCGTAWAAATGCGTAATTCACAGCTTTGTGGAAGCTGTTCTTGCTTCCCAAGGATTTTTATATACTCCAACTACAAAGTCCGGTTCTAAAAACAGCATTGTTTGGGTTTGCTTTATTATTTTTATTCTGTAACATTCAGGCAATTCCATCTTCCTTTTACAGTGTTTGAGGTATTAATGARCCCTGGGTTTGAAGCAGGAATTCTCTTTCTTGAACCTTGCCAGAAATATTTGGTCTAAACTGGGTTAGTTTAAGGTGATGTATTGTGGATTTGTTTGTTTTTCTTGCAGAAGACTTAACAAAATTGGCATTTGTTTTAGAAACAAAGGAAGGACTCTCTTGCCAGGTTCCCGTGGTCTGTTTTTTTTAGGTACTGAATGTGAGAGGTGGAGGCTGGGATTTTGAGAAGCTTCAGGTTCCAGGAGGAAATACTTCTTGGTGTTTGTAGAATTATTTGTCTGCTAATAATGTATTAATTGYAGACTGGTCATAGGGGAAGAAAAGCTGCAGTTCAGCCCTGGTGTTCAGGTTGTGTTTAATCTGCCTGTTYTGTGGGAAAGCTGGAATGTCCCTTCCTATCCAGCCAGGCTGGAATTGATGTCGTGCCATTTCTGAGTGGTTTTGCCCCTCCAGGTAGCCCAGCATGCTGGCTTTAATGAGACAAGTGATAATCAAGAAGGAAAACCAATCAATTGCAGTGAGCTGCRGGAGGGATCCCCAAGTTAACAAGCAGAATGCAAACTTCAGGAATGTGATTAATGGGAATGAATTGGCAATAATCATGGGCTGCTGCCAGTGGCAGAGCCAGCTGGTGCTTGTGCTGAGCTGCTGAAACCCTGAGCTGCAGCTCCCCAAACTGCAGATGCTGAGCAGYGGGGAGGCTCTGGCTTTGTCTGGGATCCCTCTGGGGTCTCCCCTCGGAGCCAGTGCAGTGAAGGACGAAGGTGGACAGGATAAAAGGRAGGGAAAAATAGCCTAGCAGACAGTTTACCTTAGATTGTCCTTAGTGGCAGTGAGACAGCAGCTGGAAGAGGAGCAGAGCACGCTGCAGTTCTTCAYTGAAGAGCTGGAGGCTTTGCTGGCTCCCAGCTCCGATGGGATGCTCCTGTGATTTATGACACAAACCCAGGGAAAACCATTCCATTTCAAGGAAATGGCTTTAGCAACACACACTCGTGGGGCTCTCGCATGGTAAATACATTAAATCCCTCGCTCAGCTTCTATTGCTCTGACTTCCTGGAGATGTGGCTGCTTGTGGGGGGAGTGGAGGATGCTGAGAACCAGCCCAGCAATGCAGGGTTTGCTCCTGCAGCCAGAATTCACAGAAACTGGGCCCCACTGGCACTGGTAGGGCTTCTCTTATTACAATTGAAATCATTCCTAGTACTTAAGCTTGTGGGGGATAAGGATCATTAAGGAAGTTTAAGAAAGGGCAAGAGCTGAGAGAAGCCATTAAAGGGAGGAGAGTCTGCAAGGAGGAAAAGTYTCGCCGGTCGGTCACAGTCCAAAGCCTTGCTTCCAAAAATTACCCTTCTGCCCTTAACTCTTTAACTGGGGTTCTTCCTGGGCTCAGGTGCTGCWTGAGAAGGAAGGGAGAATGGCAGAGGGCTCGTTTGCCAGCAGTGGGAAAGGTCACTTGTCCGTTTGTCTTGCCGCTTTGTTTCCCTCGGCCGGCGGCCAAGGCCGGTGGCTTGGCAGGGCTGGATGCAGGGCTGGATGCAGGGCTCCGAGTGCTGCCTGACTCAGCACTGTTTAATGCATGGGACATCCGCAATTGGGCCTTTCTTCATCTTTCTATTTTGATCTAAAACCCAGGCGTGGTGTTGGGAGCGCTCCGGGCTCCAGGAGTCTGTGTTGTGATTTGTCAGCTCCATGTAATGCTGTGCTTGGGGGTTTGACTCTGGGAGTGCAGGGCAAAACAAAAAATCCAGTTGTTTTGGCAGARAGGGGTGAATCAGGAATGTCCTGCAGAATGTGCTCTAAGGTGCTGTGAAAAGGTAACCAGGTAAATGAGAGGTCCTGTAAGATGTGATCTGCTTTTCCCAGTTTTGGCTGATCCTTCCATCGAGCTCAGAGCCAAGGAGGTTGTTGGAAGTCCAGTCCAAATGGTTTAACTTCTGCAAATGGATCTCTCCCTACAATGATCTCCATTTTAAACTTAACCYTGGCTTATAAAACAACCTTGTTTTTGTTGTTCATACCATTTTTTAAAAATTTATGGTTAAACCCCTTGCACTCTCCTGCTGCCAGTGGAGGCAAAGCTGTGGTTCAATGAGTCCTACTCACGAATTTTCTTAGAAATGTGAAATRCAGGTATTATCCAACTCCTACATTGCATATTTACCATGCTAAAGATTACTTCTACAGTGAGAGCAATTTATCTTGGGGGCAGCAAATTTCCCTTCTTCCTTTGATTTTTGCTGCTCATTCTGGAGATGAACAAGTGGTGCATATTCTGTGTGTATATGCAACTGCAAACTGGAATTATTTCTGCACTTTAAAAAGTTCCCAAGTCCTCCTGTCTTCCTGGGTCTGGTTTTAGAGGCAGTGCTGAGTGTGCTGGTAACATTCATTTTTGGGGTGGTTGAAGCCTGCCTGAGCTGCTGTCCCACCCTGAGGTGCTGCTGTGGTGTCACCTCTGAATTCTGGGAATGTCCCCATGGCATCAGTCTTGAGGCAAACAGCATCCCAATAAAATCCTGTTTGCAGTGCAAGTTATGAGCAGTGGGAAAAGYTTTGTAGAGCTGTAGTTACAATCACCTTGGGATTGTGCTGTTAAAATAACTGTGAGTGTCACCTCTGGTGTAGAGAAGTGAACTTGGAAATGCCTTTGTGAAGTGATCACTTTGGAACTCGGGGGCACAGAAGCAGTGTGTGCAGCAGGGTGGTTTCTGGGTAGGACACTGGGGTGTGCTGAGTGCTGTGCACCAGAGCCTGGAGTTTGGGTTAAGCTCTCTTTGGTTYCCCAGCCTTTGTCTCCCAGAGTCTCAAGTATACACAGATTTTAATCTTATTTACTGAAGAATTAATGTGTGGCACTGTTGCATGTACAGATTATTGTTCTCATCCCAGGGATTTTCTGGCTGATTCACTGCAGTGTGAGATCCATTGATGGCCATTTGTAACAGGCACTGTAGTGTGAGAGCCATTGATGCCCTTGTATAACACAGCCTTTGCTTAAACAGGCAAGGCCCTCACAGAGCAGGAGTTAATCCTGTTCTCCGTGCTGGAAATACTGGTCAGATGCTGTGTGTGGATGGCCTCATCCCCCTGGGACAGGAGTGAACCAGTACAGCTGGAATAGATGACACACGCAAAAAAAGAATAATTTCATCTCATTGTCTTGGCTCTGACTGCAGAGCAGCTCTTTTGGGCTATCTGTGGGAAAAAAAGAAAGCACAGAATCCATGGTTTCATTGCCCATGTGTGAGGCTGTGCCCAGCTGTGGCCATGGCAGTGCTGCTCACCTGCAGAGGGGGGACAGCAGAGGGTCACCTGCCGGGAGTGAGCTCCATCCCTGCTTGGAGCACTGGGTACCACAGACCTGGGGGCAGTGGGTGTTTCTCTGGCCATGCAGRCCCTGCTGCCTGTGGGCAGGAGGAGCAGCAGGTGTGGGCTGTGTATATACAGGTGTATATACAGGTGTATGTATATACAGGTGTATAAGCAGTAGCTGTGTCCCCAGAAGTGCAGGGCTGGGCTGGGAGGACAGTTCAGCACAACTGCTGTGTCTCTGCTGGGGGTTTCCCCCCTTTCCTCACCTTCACTGCAAAGGAGGGGTTGTGCCTGTGCCTCCCACATYCTGGCCTGACTCAGCTCCCACAAAGCTCTGCCCTGGTGTTTCCTGCTGGGTTCCATCCCTGCATGAAGCAGTGTCCCTGTGCCCAGACCATGCCTGTAGGGCTTGGAACAGAACCATAAAACACCTGACCAGGGATGTGCCTCCCTGTCCCGTGGGCTGTCCCCTTGGCTGTGTCACCCCCGTGTCCCAGAGGTGCCTGGCAGGGGCAGGGGAGCAGCTGCAGCTCCTGAGGCTCAGGGAGCCAAGCCTGGGGCTGGGCTCTGCCTTGCAGGGGCTGGAGATGAGGGATGAGCTCAGCTTTTCTCCCTGCTGCTGTGTGAGAGGCCAGCTCAGGCTCCAGGACACGCTGTGACTTACCCAGGATATCATGGAGAGTTCTGTMATCCTGCTGCCTTAAATCAATAATCAGCACAATTGTGTGGGTTTCTGGAGGAAATGGTGCTCCTCAGAAGTCATCTCGACGTGGTGTGGGGAGTGTTTCTGCCCAGCCCACTGCCTTTTTAATGCAGCCAGTGCCACTGGGTCACATCAAACCTCCAGATTCCTRCTCTACCTTTGGAGCTCCCAGCCCATGCTCAATCTTCCTAGAAAACCACAATCCTGATGTGTTTTGGAAATGAATGTCCCTCAGACTGCTGATACTTTGCCGTGGGAATGCAGTGTCATACACAACTTCCCTTTTTTGATGAAATATCTTGCTTTTTGTGAGATTGCAAAGGCAAAAGTACTGTTGGGGAAGGAACTCTAAAGTAATGATCRTGTCTTTCTTGAATTCAGTTCACTGCTACTGTAATTTAGTAAAGAAAACGAGTTTCATATTGGATTTTACAGTAATACATTCTTCATACTATTTGTAATATGTTTGTACAGTTACTGTGTGTCAGAAAACAGCTGGAGATCATCAAATTTCTGCACCACGGTCACACAAGATTTAATATGAAACTTGTGAGCAGCAGGGCGCCATTTACTCTGGTGTTGCTTCATTCAGATACTYCTTATTTCTGCTTGCTTTTATTTGTGTGCCTGAGTTTAAAGTTAGCAAGTATTGCTCAGGGTGGGACTATTTATAAAGAGGAGAGGACACAAATGAGCAGTTTGCCTCAAAATACTACCTGGGAAACTCAGAAATGTGCTGTGGAGTCAAGGAGAGCAAAACCATGAGGTATCAGTGCAGTCTGTGTCTGTTCCAGARGCAAATCATGGAAGGGATTTCGGAGCTCCCTGGCTTGGTTTTCATTTTTCCAAGAAACCTGGGGAAGGTCCTGCCAGTGTCCTTACCCAGAATATCCCTTGTGGTGCACTTTGGGTGCTGCAGGGGTGTCAGTGGTTTTTTATGAGAGTCTTTGCAGGCAGGGCTGATTTGGGGTTTTTTTTGTGGGTGTTCCTGTCCCTGAGTGTTTGATCCCTGTTGCTGCTGGCAGTTCTGCTGGAGGAGAGGGGCTGGAAGGGGGTGACCCCTCTGCTCACACCTGGGCAGTGCCTTGGCTGCCTCTCCCTGGGGGGAGGGATGTGAAAACAGCAGAGCTGGGGCTGGAAATCCAGGGACATTTTTAGAAAATGAGGTTTTGGTCTTGGAATGGATCAAACTCTGCATTTTGTTTATGATTTTGGTGGCTTTTCACTTGGTCAGATGCTGTAAATTCAGAATGATGCATGTTAAACCARCCCACCTATCCACAGTCTAGTGCAGTGTACTCGGATATTTTTTTCCTCCTGGTTTTTTTTTTCCCCAAAGAGTTTCTGTTACCTTTCTGAAGCAATAACTTCCTGAAGCCATCAGCAGAGGTTTTGAATAAATCCATGCTGAAAACGTGCATGTTCTGCGTGCACATGTGTGGATGTTGTGCAAGAATGCAGTCCAGGCTTGTTAACTTCAAAAACAAAAAGCAAAACTGAGTAAAGAAGAGAACTGGCAGCCTGGATAGCTTCATGTGCRCTGCAGTTTCCTCCTACCCGGCTGTTGTTTTCTCTCTTGTGTTTTTCCTGTGGGTTACTTTTGCTACCAGGGCCTTTGATGGTTTATTTTGCCTGTTGAATTTCTGTTCCTCTTGTGTTCTGTAGGGATTGCTCCCAAATCAATTTTGCTGTCCCTATATGAGGGTAGATATAATTAAACTTTTTTTTTTTTAATAAAGGACTCTGCATCTTGGTTCTCTTAAAACATGGACTAGATTAGGACATAAGCCAATAGGAAAAAAAACAGTCATATCTGGAAACAGACTTTTAAAACAGCTTTAAAAATCAGAAATCTTAAACTTCATATGCAGAACAGTTTTTGGATTCTGAAGTGGTACGGGATTGAATTTCACACGTCACACCTTAATTTTAGGAAGGTAATCCATGTTTATTACATGTTTATTGAAATGATAGCATCCTGTGAGATGTGCTGCTGTTGGTAAGGATKGGCAGTGACCCCAGTGATGGCATTGGGAGCCTCTGGGGTTCCCCAGAGCTGGCTTTTATTGAAAAGTCATTTCCAAACAGAACCATTTTGGTTGGAAAAGCTCTCCTGGGTCATTGAGTCCAAGCTGTGCCCAATCCCTGCCCCATCTCCAGAGCACTGAGTGTGTCCAGGCTGTTTTCAGTTCTTAACTGGCATTTCCAGACAGGAATTAAAACTGGCTTGTAGAAGGTGATCTTAGATCTCTGCCTTTTGATTAATAAATGATGTAATCCCATTTGGGTGAAAAGGAAGATTTGTAATGCTTTTGGGTCATTTGCTTTGACCAAACAATCCTGATAAGCTCCAGGTTTAAAAGGAAGCAGAAGGTTCAATTTCTGCTGCTGTGGAAGCAGCACAAAGTGTAGCCATGGTCCTGGAGCACAGGTAGGCTCTCCCAGCTGGAATRCACTGCTGCTTTCATCCATATTTCAGCAAAGGCTCTTTCTCTGACCTACTTTGTCCCAGCCCAGGCTTTTGAGAGGTCCCTTGGCTGCCCTGGCTGCGGGGGAAGCTCTGTGCTGCAGGGTTTGAGTCCTGCTGTGGTGTGAGTTCCTTGCTTTCATTTTCGTGTCACTTTGTGAATTCTGCCCTTCCTGGACACGTGTTCCTGCCAAAGCCCCACACATCTGCCATTTTCTGAGCTGAAAAGGAAGCTTCTCTGACACCTTCTGTTTTAACAAAACCCATCTAACAAGTTCTGTGCTGCCTTGGTTTCCGTCGCTGGAGAAGACAAGTCTGTTCTCATGCGSTGCCAGGTGATTTGCAAGTTCTGTGCATGATTTGGTAAAAAATCTGRTGCTGAAACTCCCTCATCTGAAATGTAAGTGTTGTAAGAACCCGAGTGCTTGGAATTGTGTGTTATGAGTAGCAGAGCATTCCTTTTCCAGCTCTTACTGAAGGGAGCAGTTGATATCAGGATGCCTGCACGACAACGTCCTGAGTCATCGAGATCCTTGACAGCTCCTTTCCAACCAGAGCAACTGGTTTGACAAACGAGCTCGGACTTCTTTTGTCACTTGAAAAGAGTCTTTAAAGATTTATCTTTAMCACGTTAAAGGTTGGGACAGCTGATATTTTATTAAACAACAATCTGGAGGTTTCTAAGTCCACTTCTTTTTGCGCCTGAGCTTGCTCCCGCTGCAGATCAAAGCCCCGAGTGGCACGCCATACCAGTGGGGAGGAGGAAGTGACTGGGTTTCTATTCCTGGCTGACCCCAGCCTCGGAACTGAGGAAGAGCTTTAAAGGAAATGCAGCATTCAGCTCTCTGAGTCTTTCCAAGTATTCAGAAGTGCTACCAGCGCTGGCTTCCTGCGTGCGGCATTTCGAGGCGTGGACGTCTTGAAACCGTCCTAATTTCAGACTGAAACAGGGGTGACAGGGGGAGCCCTGAGCTCCATGGAAATAGCAAAACTGGCAATTCCAGATTTTATCAAAAGCATCCTATTTTTACCTGGCAGGCAGCTCTGCAAGCCCAGGCAGGGTGGGAGGAGGTGGCTGGGAAGGGATGGCCGGAGCCCAGGGGGATGCTGTAACATGGTCTGGGCTCCTTCAGCCTGCCCAGGGAGAGAGAGCTCCATGGGGTCAGGGCAGTGTCCATGGTCCCATGGGCCAGACCTGGAGCTGCCAGCCCTGGGAGATGTTGTCTCCAAGCAACCAGCACGGTGCCAGGGCTCCTGGCTGCCCTGCAGTGGCATGGGACCGGGAGCAGTGGGGTGGGACCAGCTCTGGCCCTTGGCACGGGGGCAGGCTGTAAACCTGTAAGGTCACTGAGCACGAGGAGCTCTTGCGAAAGAGCTGTCCTTGCTCCTGGAAGGAAAACATCCCCTCATSCAGTGTCCTGGGCTCCTCTGAGCTTGTTGGTGAGCTGGAAATCCAGTCAAGTGAAGAGATTGGGGTTGCTTTTTCTCCTTCCTTTGAGACCTTGACACGCTTTCTTGCCAGAGGCCATTCCAGARGACAGAACCCAGGCACCCTCGCAGGCTCTGGTGGAACTGGAAGAGCAGTTGTTGTGGGCTGSAGGGCTGGGCACACTCAGCAGCGTGGGGCAGCTTTTGGGGTGGCTCCTGAGGCTCAGGAGTCACTGCTGGTCCCTGTGGGTCAGCACTGGCGGAGGGAGGGAGGGAGCACACAGGTTTCTGGGTTAGCTGATCCTGAGCTATTTTGGGTGGGAAGCTGTGCAAGCACAGAGCTGAGCAGAGAGGGAGCTCCAGCTGGAGATGTGAGGCTGTGAGCCTGGGGGATGTTATCTGTGCAGTGCTTGCACAGGAGGGAGCTCAGAGCTGGCAGCTGGGACTCAGAAGGGCTCTGGGTTGTCACTCATCATCCTGGGCCACCCTTAGCTCMGTGTGCAGGTGCATGAGGGKGTTTGGCACCAGCAGTGGCAGATCCAGGGTGGTTGTGGTGATGTCTTCCTGCACAGCTCTTTTTCCTCTCCTTGTGTTTGATACTGGGATATTCACGTGTGTGTGCATTCCCCCACCCCATGTGTTAAATTCATCTCTGAAATTCCAAGCAAATCAAGGTGATGATAGGAAACAGGCTCTTCCAGATGCTGCCTAGGCAAACTCCTGGGGGCTTGAAAGCCATCCTTCTCTTCTTTCATGCTGCAGCCAGCGTTGCAGAGACATGTAGGAAATTAAAATCTTCTGTTATAAAGATGGGTKACTCTGTCACACATATTAGAGTCAGTAGTTTTCCCTGGCTGTCCCTCACACGCTTTGGATTGCTGTACCAGCACTCAGGAATGTTCTTTTCCCTCCTGTGCTGCTGCCACAGATGTGCCAGACCCCAGTTTGGTAAAAATCAAYTTTTTTCTCTAGTTTAACTGTCAGGAGATTGTCATATACAGAATAAATATAAATTTAATAGAATTAATACAAATTTGTAACTTAAATGTAATCTTTTGAAATATTTTCTACAAAGACAGCAAGAAAGAATTTTAATTGCTCAAGAGAAATGAGAACTTTACCATGTTCTTCCCATTCCAGTGGCTTATTTTCCTTTATTTTCCGACTGCCAAGGATAGAACTCAGTGCTCTCCTCTCTCTGATTGTTCTTTCCCAGGGAAGGTGGTTRTGTTTGTCGTTGCTGTGTTGTTAGCAATGTGCTGTGGTGCTTCAGACTCCTCCTTTGGAAGGTGCATTAAATAAATCCCAGGGGTTTCCCAGGTGAGCAGCTGGGAAGGAGCTGGCTGTGTTTGGGAGAGGCTGTGCTTGGGGTCTGCTCCCTGCTCAGCCCCCCTGTGTGTGTGCAGTACATTGTGTTACTGCTGCACAKTTCCCAGGGTGCTGATGAATCCCAACGAGTTTTCCCAGAATTGTAGTTTTAGTGAATAAAGCTGTTCTCGGTGCAGGGGAATGGTGTTGGGAATCCTCGGCGTGTTTGTGCCCTCAGGGGGTTCCTAATTCTTTCCAGGACAAAGTCGTGGTGCAGATACTGCAGAGCATGAATTGCCTGGCACAGCCATGTGAAAATTATCAGTAACACACACAGGCTGGCAGTGAGACCCTGCTCTGGGGGGCAGGGTGTTAAAATGACAATTGTTGCCTTCTCCAGACCTTTTTGTGCCCGTGAGACCAGGCTGGGAGCAGCTCCTGGCTCCATCCTCCAGGGCTGCTGGTGTTATTTCTGGAGCTCAGGGCTCTCACATCACCGCAGAAGCAGTTATTTCTTGGGCTGGAGTCAGGCTTCAGGCAGGGCTGTCCTTGCTGTGGGGTGCCAGTTTGTGCAGAGCAGTGGCAGAGCAGAGCTGTCACTGCACACTGGAGCAATTCCTCARGGAAGGGCAGTCCCACTGTTCTCACTGCTCTGGGCTACCTGAGACACTTCTCTACCTCAGACACTCCTCACAGCCTCTCTCTTGGCCTCAGCACCTGAGTTTCTTTGGACTCTTCGGACCTGTTCAAACCAAACCTTTGTTTGTTGCTGCTGTTTTCTATTCACAGAATTGCAAAATGTTATTACCTTCTCTTTTTGCAGGTGTCTCAGTTGTCACCTGCCTTTATGAATGCCTTTGCAGCATCAGGCTCAGCRAGCTGCTGCTGTTTGGGGAGGGGCTGTGTCTGTTACCATCCTTCATCTCAGAAATTGGAGTCAAATACTGATTATCATTTTGTAGCACTCCAGCACTGGCACATTCACCTTTTCTTTTGGATCCCAAATTTGGTGAACTCTCTACTTCTTTTTTCATTATTGCTGKTACACTGAAGGCAGGATTAATAGAATGGCCTGGGTTGGAAAGGACCTCAGAGCCCATCCAGTGCCACCCCTGCCATGGCAGGGACACCTCCCACTGTCCCAGGCTGCTCCAAGCCCAATGTCCAGCCTGGCCTTGGACACTGCCAGGGATCCAGGGGCAGCCCCAGCTGCTCTGGGCACCCTGTGCCGGGGCCTCAGCCAAAATCCTGTCTGATCCTCCTCTCTGTCAGTCTAAAGCCTTTCCCCAGGCCTGTGTAAAAAAGGAAAGCACTTTTTGTCTYCTTCTGAGCAACCTTTTGCCAGTCCAAGTTTGAGTTTTCAGACCAGTCAGTCTGGCTTGTGCAATTGCCTTTGRTAACTCAGCAGTGTCTGGGTTTGCATTTGCCAGGACAGGCGTGTTGGAAGTCACTGGGTGAAGCCTTTTGGGCAGTGCAAGCTGCTGCTTCACCCCAGAGGTGCCTTTTTCTGTTAAATCTCCAGCTGGGATCATGTCACTTACCATATGCAAGTCACATTTTCAATTTTCTGTTATGAGACTTGTGTTTACTTGGATTAGAAGGCACACAGGGAAGCTCTGTATTTGATGTTSAGTGTTTTTGGAGAGGCAGCGTGCCGGTTTTGTCTCAGGGTAGACATGCAAATGTAACACAAACACTTTGAGTCCCAGGTTTGGAGGCTGTTGGTCAGTCCCAGCCTGTGGGACAAGATTAGAGTGTCTGGCTGGGAGAGATGCTCSAGGAGCCAGTCCTTCTCTCAGCAAACTGTGCACGTAAAGGCAGGGGAGCACTCAGGCACTGTCCCCTGGCAGCTCCTTATCAGCCCTGCTGCAGCTGGAATCACAGAGCAGGATTAGCTGGGGCTGGCAGCACCAGGATCAGCACCTTCTCCCTGTCCCTGCWCACCCACTGAGCCCTYCAGGCTGCCCAGCAGCCCAGGCTGGGTTTAGGCAGAGCTGGGCTTTGGCTCAGGCTGCCCATGGAGCCCCCAGGGCTGCTGCTCCCACAGCAGCTCAGGCTCAGCAAGGGGCTCAGGCCCAAAGCTTCGTGTTTTATATGGCCACAGAGGAAGAGAAACTGCTTGGAAAAGCCACTGCTCCCTGTTAGTGAGGGTCAGAGGCACTTCCCAAAGCCGTGCTGGCACAGGGCTGGTGATGCTGGCACTGGGCACCAGCACTGTGACTGCCCAGTGTCAGGGTGCTGAAGGTCCTGTGACAGTGCTCTGTGTCTGTAGGACTTGGTTTTTGGAATATTTGCCAGCCCCATCATCGGGGTTTTTCACTTGAATCACAGGATTAAACTTGGKCTTAAACACCCCAGAGCTCTTGGGAGGAAGCAAACATCTYGTGTTGTGTTCWGGTTTGCATGTKCWGTGCTTGTGCYTGCTCAGGGAGTACAGAATCCTGAAAGCTGCAGTTTCACATGGGGCATGGACACAGCAGCATTACTTCTCTGTAACAACAGAATTCCTGCTTGTATCTGAATGCCAGTGTGATACAGGAGAGTTTTCATTTGGTACTGGATTCTTTATTCACTGTATATATGCAGGAGTGTAGTAGCCATCAGCAGTGGGTATTTTTGTTGTTGTCTGCTTTGTTCTTCCTTCCTCTGTGACCAGAGAAGTTGGTTCATTTTTGGATTCGTGGATGCACTCTGGAGTTATCAGTGGTTAGACAACAAGTAAACATGTACTGTACATGGGCTGCAGGCCAGCTGGCCCTGGCAGCTCGGGACTTGCTTTCAGCCCCAGAAGAATGCCTGTTTGCTTGGTCATTTCCTTTCCTTTCAAATACAAAAGCATAAAACTTTTTAATCCCCTCCAATTAAATTGCTCTTCTGGCCTAAATATTGAAATTAGGGAGAGAGCTCCTCAGATAYTGGGGCTYGGGCARTTTGGGAAGGAAGCRTTTGAGTTTGCATAGGAGCCCTGCAGAAACAGCCGTGGAGACGCCAGGCTGGGAGGTGACTGGGCTTGAAATTCATCTTTTTTTTCCCTTTTCTTTGTGGGGGAGTTTCCCACTGATTTTCTCTCCCTGGCTGCATTGTCTGTGGCAGCTGTGCCTGTCCCCAGGGAGGTGTTGGGGCACACAGAGCCCCCCCTGAGCTGAGCTCCCTCTGATTGGAAAATCCCCTTTCACAAGGGTGTTTTCTGCATGTTTTCCACTCCAGGGTGGGGAAGGCAGCTCAGAACATGACCTGAAGCACCCTGGGACATACCTGGCCTCAGTACCCCGGTGTTTTGCACCACTGTCACCAGTTTTCTTCCAACATTTGAGTGATCACATTCCTGTAATGTGTAATTAAAAATGTCTGCGCTATAAACTGGAGAATAGTTAGGCTGAATGCATGCCTGTAATTGATCTTTTTGCTGGTTATTATACTAAAGATGTGCCAGGAAATTCGCTTCCTTTCCTGCATCCCTTTCCTTCTCCCCTCAAAATGTGCTCAGAAACTCCAGGACAAAATCCCTGTGCTGGGAAAGGCTCAGCACATGAACCCAGGCTCGTGGTTGGGGCTCCCTTCTTGGAGCAGAGCAGGATTTTTTCAAGGGCACCAACACAATGTGTGTATTATTCCCTCCCTCGTGGCTTCTTCAGCTGGGATAATGTCTGGGCTGGTTTGGGCTGCCCAGGGAGGTTTGGAYCCCCATCCTGGAGGTGTCCCAGGAAGGGCTGGAGGTGGCACTCRGAGCTCTGGGCAGTGGGCATTGGRCACAGCTGGGRCTCAGTGACMTTGSAGGTCCATTTTACATCRTTCTGTGATTTCTGTGGCATCCTTGCACCAGTGTTACGTGTACCAAGGAATTCTCATTGGATGTTGGAGTAAATCTGCTTTTGCAGGGAATTTCACAGGAATTGTTTCTTACATTCTTAGATACCATCTCTCTTCTTGGCTCTAGATTGAGGTCAGAATCAGAGGGTGCCTTGGCAGTGGGACTGAAACAGCAGCACAGGTGATCTTGGGGTTAATTTATTTATTCTACAGAACTCTATTTCCAACTTAATTTTAACTCTTCCTCTGATCTGTTGTCTCTGTCCACATCATGCTGTTTTGCAATAGCAGTTGCATTTCTGGCAACTTCWGGGCTGGCTTTGCCTCCTTGGGGTGCCAGGGCTGCCCCTGCAGTCACCCCTGCTCGTGGTGCAGTGCTGAGGGGAAAGGCTGGGTTGGAACATAGGGGATGTGTCTTCTGAGCTTCCTGAGAGGCTGGAAAAAGCCTGAGATCCAGCATTCTGTATCATGGGGAATCAGAATAGCAGGGGCTTGCAGGAGAGTGAAGGCTGATGATAGGAGCCACCTTCTTTTCCAGCTGCCTCCAATAAATGTCAAGTAAAACRCTTATTTTACACACCAAGAGTGTGGGGGAGCTTGCCTTTAAAAAGTGTGTGACAACTTTCTTTTCATATTGTAATTCAGGGCTGAATTTAAAGGCTGGTTTTGAAAACAATAATACTGAGTGGAAACTGGTTTTGAGTATTTTTCAGTGGTTTTCTTCATTATTAATTTTCCATTTGAGCACTTTAAAGCCTATCAGGTCCATTTCCCGTCTCCATCATCACCTTGAGATTACTTGGTGGTTTCTGTGATCTTCTCAAGGCCTTGCTTTCTGTAAATGACAGCCCCTGTGATATTTATAAAGCTGTTTTTTTACTTGGTGGTGTTATTAAAAAAGCCGAGCAGCAGCAGTGAGTCTGGGAGGAATGCATTTGGTTATTTCTGACTCTGCAGCACTCCTGGGTGGCTCTCACTGGGAGAAGGAGGAGGCTGGTGCTGAGCAGGGGAGCAGTAACCATGGGTTTGTTCCATGCCTTGGGAGCACATTGCTGCCTGCAGGGAGGGCTGGAAGGAGCCCTCTGCCAGCTGCCATCCCTGCAGGGCTGCACTGCACTCCCACAGTGCCCTGGGTATCTGGGAAACATGGAAAACGTGGGGCTGCTGCTGCACCTCCTGCACCCCAGGAGCAGTGGGGCTGCCCCTTGGGGCTGGGATTGTCACCTGCACTCAGCACTGAGCCCTGCAGTTTGTTCCTTGCTTCAGCCAAGTCTGTCAGGTATTTCACATCTTTGTTACAAGGCTTAAAAACGCTCCCAGGTCATGGTTTGGGGCTCAGCCCAATYGTGTGATTTAGTTGGTAATTTCCTTTCAGATACAAAATTTAAAGCTTTCATCCTCCAATTAAATTGCTTTCCTGGCTTAAATATTAAAATTAGGGAAAGAACTCCTCAGATATTGGGGCTTGGGCAATTTGGAAGGAAGGTTTTGAGGTTTTTGGGAAAAGGTCATGTAGATGACAGAACCCCAGAATCACTGAGGTGGGAAAAGACCCCAACACCATCGAGTCCAGGCTGTGTCCAGTGCCCACCTTGTCCCCAGCCCAGAGCCCCGAGTGCCACCTCCAGGGATGGGCTCCTGCCAAACCTGTCCATGCATTATCCCAGGCTGAAGAATCCACGAGCTGCGAGGAATAATGTTTTCTTTTYCTTTTCTTTGTGCAGCAGTGTAATCCCATTTTCTCTCCCTGGTTGGAATCAGAAGTGCTGCTTTGTTCTTCAGCTCTTCTGCACACACATTCCTCAGCCCAGAACAGATTTGCTGAGAAAAGACAGATTCTCTTATTTGTCAGCCCTTAAGTGAAGCTGAAGGAGAAGTGCCAGATGCTGCAGGATTTGTGATTAAAGTTGCAGGAATAAGCAATCCAGGGAAACASTCAGCATTGTCTCCTTGGAAAGGCTGACCTGCTTCCCTGAGGTGAGGAGCTGCAGCCTTTTACCTGCATCTGCTATTCCCTTATGGGTTGTTGCAGGGGAAGATGAGGTTAAGCTGTGACTTTTCCATGCTTTTTGAAGTATTTCAGCTTCTGAAATACTGAGAAGCAGCAGCAGGAGTGGAAGTTGGTGGGTCTGCTCATGACATGTTAGCATTTACTGCATTTCTCTCACAGTGCTTCCTGGGATTTTCTTCCAGAACCAGCTTTAGGTTCCACATACACCATAGGGGTAAGGGGAGGAGCTGTGTTACAGGTAGGAGAAGCTGGAGATAGTGATGGTGTGTTCAGCATCGTGAATAAGAAAATACAAAACTGAAGACATTCCTTCCTGTCAGTTTGATGATAATTTATATTCAGGCGTTGGTTAATCTCATCTAAATTCAGATGTGCTGAGAACTCAAATTTAAGAGCATAATTATCCATACTTCAGTTTTCTCCATGAGGCAGTGGGGAGGTGAAACAGGCTTGGATTGTTCTTTGCTGTTCAGTGTTTCTCTGTATTGGCAGGTAAGTGTTCATTATAGCCATGCTTCTAAAATTAGTACCTCTTTTGTTCCTGAAGGGAGATGAAATTAATTTGGGGGGCAAAATTGACCCTAGCTTTTTTTAAAATATTTTATTCTTAGGATGTGTTAGTTCTTTTATTTCTCACTTAGTGTGCTGGTGGTTTATTTGTTGATAGTCTCAATCACACTTTACAGATTGGTCGTTGAGACACTGGAATGTTCTGACTGTATCCATCCTGCATGAGCCAGATGTTGTCTTAACTTTTAACCTGGTTTGTCTGTCAGCCAGATCCTTTATTGCTGTTCCACGAGTGGATTGGGCAGTGGAGGCTGCCCTGGGCAGGGTGGAACGGAAGAGCCCCGTGTGTGGTGGGATGACTCCATAAAGGCAGGAGCTCCTTTTCTCCTGGGAGGGGCAGTGGGGTGACTCCATAAAAGCCAAATGCTCCTGGGGAAGCAGTGGGATGATTCCATAAAACCAGGAGCTCCTTTTCTCCTGGCAAGGCAGCGGGATGGCTCCATAAAACCAGAAAAGAGCTCTTTCTGTGCCAGGAAGGTCCAGCAGAGCCATCCCTGTGTGCCTCCCCTTGGCTGCCCTGCACCTGCAGCCACAAACCTGTGCCAGTGATCCCTGTCCCAGCAAGGCTTCATCTGCAGCTTCAGACAGAGCCCTCTGCTCACAGAGAGTTAACTGTGCACTCAGGGCTGGGTCTGTTCCCCTTGCAGACGTGTTTGTGTGACCTTTGTTTAATGTTTCTCTGACAGAACATGGCAGTGACATAAGAGCAGTTCAGACATGGTGGGACACATTTTAGCCTGGAAACACAGCGRGGCTTTGGTCATACATGTGTTTATTGCTCCTTAAAAATCCTGCTGGGGGCTGTTGAGAGCCCAGTGCTGGGCAGCCAGGCTGGTCCCAGCCTCTGCTTCCAGAGCCCTGCTTGTGTTGATGTGTCTGCAGTCTCACGTGCTGCTTTCCCTCTGAACCACTGTGAAAATAAGGAAAGTTTGATCACTTTGCTGCTTCCTAAAGATTGTTTGTATTTGGGTTAATTTCTCTAAAGCCCCACAAATCTGAGAGGAGCTTTCCAAGGGTAGAAAAGCTTTTGTCTGAGGGAGCCTCATCCCAGCACTGGAGTTTGCTGAGCTGTTGGATCAGTGTCTCTCAAAGATGCAGCAGCAGTTGAATTTATTGTACTGTTAAAGCAATACAGAAATGCTTGTTTAAACCAGGATGTTGKGTTTTAGATAAAAGCACCTCCATGGGTTTTTCATTTGAAAACTTAAGGCTTTCTGTGTGTCAGCATCCCCTGTTATTGGGAGTGAAAAGCTTGTTTGGTTTGATTTCGCCTGTATGGGCTCTGCACCCTGGCACTTTCAGTGTGCTTTGCTTTGTTTCTCTGGTATTTGCTGCTGAAAAAGCTCATTATAAAGCTGAGGTAAATGAGGCTGTACCCCAGTGAGGTCTTCTCAGCAGAGTCTGATTGAAATGGATCTCTTTTTTTTTTTCCTTTTCTTTATGTTAATATATTTAAAGGGTGGGATTGTTGGGTTGACTGATCATCTGACAGGTTGAAGGAATTGGCTGATGAACTTTCATTTTTTCCTAACCTGTCCTGCATCTAGCTTTGTTAGATTTTTATCTCTGATCTATTCTTTTCAGGTGCCCATAGCTTTGAAACCCTTCCTAGCTGGAGCTCAGAAAGCATTATTTGGTATTTTTATATTGTTTGATTTCATCAATGATATGGGAACCTGTTCTCTCACCTCCTCTGTAATTACATTTATGTAAGGAGATAAGGACTTAGGGACTAATACATGGTCTTAAAACTGAATTAAACACCTGTTTTCTTCAGGTGCTGAGTAGAGTGATCTCACCTTCCAAACCCAGCGTGCAGTGRATTCTGCCTCTCCCATATTTCAGTGGAAAACATCCAGTAATTTTCCCTTAAGGAATACTCGAGCTCTCTTTCTGGAAGTCTTTAGGTGGCTTCAAAACCTGTTGCAGCTGTGAACGCAATATMTACTCCATTGAGTAAATCCTGAGTAATGACCATAATTAAAATGTTTGATGTGAGCTGTTGTGACACAGTCTARTTCAGGAAAAGAAAAGAGTTTCCCAGCAGGAACGTTTATAAYACTTTCCAGAAGGAATGTTGGGATTGCTGCTGTTGGACACTTGCAGTGAGTTCAGCCCCAAAGGCAGGAGGTGCTCTCGGAGGAGAGGGATGGTGTGGAGGACTTGGGGTCTGTCTGTCTGTCTGTCTGTCCCTGTCGTGGTGGTTGTGTGAGAGGTAAACAGCCCATTAATGAAGTTTACAGATGGAGTTTAATTGGGAGGGGTTCCCAGTGCTGCTCAGGAAGAGAAAATACACAAAGAGGCAGAGAGGAACAATGTGGCCAGGAAACAGCGCGAGGAAGGAATAGAGCTTCCTTCGGCTGCCAGGGAGGGGAGAGCRCAGAGCAGAGTGCATAAAATAATACCAGGAGCCCAGGAGAGAGAAAGCAAGCAAGAGCTAAAAGTGTCATGGGAGGAAAAAACCACACCAYAAAGCCCCAAGGTGAGAATTGCCTGTAAGGGYCGGGTGTGGGCAGCAGCAGGGATGTGGTGAAACATCTGCAGAGTCTTGAGWGTGTGACAGGGCTGCCAAGTGGAAATAAAAGCAGGTAATGACCTCCTGTGTGTGCATGTTATAGCAGAAATTGTGTCTGTAATTGCTTAACAGTGTTGACAAAAGTAATTACAGCACTCTACTGGATAATTCAATAAAGTTGACTTAAAAGTGCCTTGGAAATGACATACAGTGTACACGTCATACAGGTCTGGGGTGCTGCTCCTTGCTTGGCCTTCTGAGAATGTGACACWAGTTTCTGTGGCTGATTTTGTGTCAATAAACAAACCTAGGACGTGCTTTTCTTCCTGTTCGTGCGGGGAAGAGTGGTTTTGTGTTTGTTCTTTGCATCCACTGTGTCAGAGGCCGGCTCAAGTGAAGTGAAATTGTGTTTGGAGGGTGGCAAAAGTGGTTGTGAGAGTTTGGGAAATGCTTTTTAAACTGATTTGCTCACTTTTAAGCTCTGTTGYGCAGACACACAGATCTGGATATGAAAGATAAAATGCACCAAGARCTAAAACAGGAAAGAAAAGCTTTTTGTGGGCTTTGGGGGGAGGACTTGGCCTCTCCCTCAGGGCCCTGAGCCATCACCATGCCCGTCCGCCAGCAACTCTCTGAGTTTTGAAGTCACCAGGAACTTTGAATTTGCTCCTTTTGTTTCCTGCAAGAATCCCTGTTCCCTGTGTAAGAGGGTAAAAAAGAATCTGTGTCCTTTGCAGTGACGTTGGTGCTCATGAGTAAGTGGGGAGCACAATCCACATGAATCCACACGAGCTGGGCTCGGGCCGTGGCACTGGCAGCGCCTGCCTCGTCATCCCGGTGACTAAGACCTCCAAATCATCACCAGTATTTCTGTCTTCCAGCAAAGTGCCCAGGATGTGATGCTTTCATTAGTTTTGGTTTGTTTTTCATGCTCTTGGGAGCCGTCCCCAAAGCTGGTYCCATCCTGGCGGGTTTGCTGTGCTCTCCCTCCCCACTGCACTTCTCATTAAAGGCAGCTCGGGCTCCTCCTCGCCTCATTGCTTTGGCTGCTGGTGACAATGAGTGGATAAAACAATGAATTCACCTCCCAGGGGATCCAAATGTACCGAATACATACCTGAGATTGGAGTGGAATCACAGTGAGTTTAGTAAACAGTTTGAGAACAACAGGAATGAGCCTTGAGCAGAGTTCCTGCTGGTGAATGCAGATTGTCTGTAATGAGTTCATTTCGTGTCACATCCACAAACAAACCACTGCAACTTATGGACATCTCTTCTGCCAGACAGAAGGGTGTCTTCTGTACTGGAGCAGTAACTTCTGGGGGTTAAATATTTCTGTTTTCAGTTGTAGGTTGAGCATTGGCTGAAGCAAATGACCRGTGTGCCCATGGGCCATCCAGAATTTCAGGAATATGCTGCTGTTAAAAATACAGTTCCCATTCACTGRTTGGTTTATTYTGGGGGSAAAAGCTTGCTTTCCTTCCTACAGRYACTTGKAATRYAGCAGACTTGTTTTTAACCACGAGGTAGATTTTGATTTTTTAGCAGTTTCTGCAAATGTCATTTAAGGAGAGTATTTTTCTTGTTTACGTGCCTTGTTTAAACTCTGTTTTGGCCACTTTCTTTTTGGTCCACTGGTGYTTTTTGAGCTTCTGGACTCCTGTTCAAAGTTTAAAGAACAATAACCAGTCAGATGTAAAATAATGTCAATTGAACCAACCGATGACTCAACAGTCAACCAAGTCATCCTGGCCCTGCACCAGATGGAGCGAGGCCAAAACCTAAAGTTGGCAAGGTCCCCATCCCTCTGCTCCATGGATTTGCACTGAGGCAGAGCCCAGGGTGCAACATGTTGGTTAATATTCCCTAATGAAGGGCTGCACGTGTAAATGTGTGCCTCCCATTGAGCCAGCCCGTGCTGGGGGAGGAGTCCTGCAGGGCTCCGGAGGGATGGGAAACAGGGAATCAGACAGGGAAACAAACAGGGAATCCAACAGGGAAACAGGGAAACAAACAGGGAAACAGGGAAACAAACAGGGAATCAGACAGGGAAACAAACAGGGAAACAAACAGGGAAACAGGGAATCAGACAGGGAATGAAACAGGGAAACTGAATCAAACAGGGAAGCAAACAGGGAAATGGGGTTTGTGCACCAAGGAATTCAGCAGCCTCACTTGCTTCAGTATCACTTCCCCCATGAACAGGAGCTTCCTGGAAGGGCTGGAGAAGGAAGGAAGGAGAAAACATTCCTTTCTGCTTCTCTTRCCYTCTCTTCRKCTTTGCTTTCTCCTCTTCTTCCTGYTCAGAGTTAAGGTGTTATTTCTGCTCTGTTTTTTGTGTTTGAGTTACATTACTTTGAGTTACATTACTACAAATTTCTTCTGATTTTTGTTGTAAGGCAGGAATTAGCTCTGCAGTGCAGTTAAAGCATGAACTGGTGAACAAGCCTTGATACAACTCCAGGCCCAGACCACTGATAGATGTTCCACTGGCAGCAGGAGAATCTGGATTTTATTGTGGGTTTTTTTCAGAATAGAAGAAATGAACTTCCTAAATTTATTTATATCTTGCTGATTATTCARCTGTGGAAGGACTGTACTGCAGCTTTGAGGCTTTTCAGCCTGGAGAAGRGAAGGCTCCAAGGGACCTTGAAAGCCCTTCCAGGGCCTAAAGGGGCTCCARAAGAGCTGGRGAAGGACTTTGGCCAAGGAGGAAYGGCTTCCCACTGCCAGAGAGCAGGGTTAGATGGGATATTGAGGGTGCTGAGGCCCTGGCACAGGTCCCCAGAGMAGCTGTGGATGCTYCTGAAYCCCTGKAAGTGTCCARGGCCAGGYTGGATGGGGCTTGGAGCAGCCTGGGACAGTGGAAGATGTCCCTGCCCATGGCWGGGGGTCTTTAAGATCCTTTCCAAYCCAGGCCATTCTGGGATTCTGGGATTCCACTGCAGTTCAGTTTAATCTTTCACTGCCTTTCTTTCTGTATCATTAATACTTTTCCATGTATGTTGGAGTCAGCTTTCCAGATGTGTCTCTCCTCTCCTTGCAGCATCATTTTGGCAGTCTGCAGGCAGTCCTGTGATTGACACGAGCACTGGACACGGCTCACACTGAGCTCATTCATGGAACAAGTCCTGTTTAATGTTGGAAGTTCAGTTCCTCTGGTACAGCATTAATGTGTGCTGGAGTAAGGGGTCAGAGCCGAGATGTGCTGACTGTGGAGGAAGAGCCAGGATGCTGTGGCTGCTCTGAGCTCATGGATCTCCTGTGATCACTGCAGAACATCCCAGTGCAGTTCTGCTGCTGTTGAATTCCAGGTGCTGGCCCATGGAATTGCTGTGTTAAAGGGTCACTGCTAAGACAATACATTGTGGGCAGTATCTGGCTCTTGGTTAGTTTGCAAGGTTCAGAAAACTAAAAACCTGCTTCCAAGGCAGKTAAAGCAGCTCAGAGGCTGCTGAGACCTGAAACAGAACCCCACAATCCACAGAAGCTGGAAAAGACTTTTAATGTCATCAAGTCCAGCCTGTGCCTGATGCCCACCTTGTCCCCAGCCCAGAGCACTGAGTGCCACCTCCAGGGATGGGGACTCCACCCTTTCCATGGAGAAATTCCTCCTGGTGTCCAAGCTGACCCTCCCCTGGCACAGCTCCAGGCCATTTCCTCTCCCCCTGTCCCTGTTCCCTGTGAGCAGGTGACAAATCCCACCTGGCTGTCCCCTCCTGGCAGGGAGCTGTGCAGAGCCACAGGGTCCCCCCTGAGCTTTCCTTTTCTCCAGGCTGAGGCATTGCTTGGAATGCTCTGAAAATAGGAAAAAACCCCTCTAATTCTGCTCAGACTTTTGCACTTTAGTGTACAGTGCGTTGTTCTTGCAGCTGTCCTGTGCTGGCTCACCTCAGTCTGTGAGCCCCCAGTGTGTCCCTGTGTCTGTGAGAGGCAGCTTTGGGATGATCCACAGGCTGTAGGTACTGCCAGATCAAATGGCTGTTCTGTCAGCCAGCAAAGCACAAACCATTTGTATGGCCCAGGATAATCCAATTCCATRTTTTTATGTAAAGTTTGTGTTTTGGCTTTTGTCTGGGTCTCTGTTGTTTGCTGCCTCTTTATTTAGGGAAGGAAGGGTGCAGAATGAAATTTTAAAAAGCAGCACAAAGCTTTGGAAGAGTGTGCCTAAATTGATCCATAGAGAAATGAGCTCTACCCTTGAAGGTAAGACATTTTGGCTGCTTTACTGGAGTACTGCAATAAATATAAAAGTTTAGAACACATAATTTAATTATCATACTCTGGCCATAAATGCTTCAGGCCCGTAGTACGTCTGAAATCCCAAGGGCCCTGGCTGAGGTTGCAGCTGCAGCATCATTTCCCATTTATCCATTCCAAGAAGGGCTTTGCCTGTGCCCTTGAAGCCTCTGTGTCCTGGAGAGGCTCCAGCCATGCCAGCATGGGAGCAGGCGCCATTTCACAGCAGGGCCAGGCTCCTCTGGGGCTGCCAGCACCTCCTGGCTGCTTCCAGACAGCTCCCTGCCCCTCCAGCGTTGGGGATGGCAGCCTGGGGAGGGCTGAGGCACC